>CM060367.1:171317427-171902328 GCA_030545235.1 Helianthus tuberosus | reverse complement strand
TGTGCGTATATATACATAATTTTGCAATGAATTTACACACGATTTGGTTTTAAATTTATAAAAGTGATAATTACTTTTACATCAAAACACACACGAAAGAGGCAAGTGTACCCCGTCATATATGTAATAAAGTATCGGTAAGAACCAAGTATCGATCCAAGGAAATGGGCGGAGAAATAGTACTAGACCTTTGTCACTAAACTACCGGTAAAAACATAGGTTTGGTTGATTTTAACTAAACTAAAGTAAACATAACCAAATACATAATAAAAACATAATAGAATATAGATAAAAAGCCTTGCTAAATACACAACCACAGCATGTCAACTAAGTCGGTTTTGGCACTAGAAGCATTCGGTCAATTTTCCAATTTGAGACAATTAGTATCCCTTTCGGGAATCCTAACATGACAATCATTCGGAAAGCTAAAACGATAAACACACTTTAACCACCTAAAATTGTTCTTTAACGTGCAATTGATCAATGTCTATGAAAATCTCTTAAAAATAAGTTAGTCATCCGTTAGGAGTTTTCTAACCGCACTTAAACAAGGAAAGCGACACCGATAAACACAATGCAACCACCAACTGTCAAGCATAAACTAGATTAAATCACAACCGAGTTCATTTTACAAATCTTGCACAATAATTCACTAAGATAGCAATTTTGGCCTAAACTACTAACTTAAGCTAATAAATCATGGCAAGAATTTATAACGACACCATCTAACCCGTTAAGGTCCTTACGTGACGGCAAGCTCTCTTGATTAACAATAATTACATTTTATTAAATCACTAACCATTTCTAGTATCATGATGCATACATTTAAACCAAGTTAAACTAGTTAACCAAATTCAAAGTTTACTAATACAAGATTAATTAAGCTTCATTTTTCAACTATCTTAACTAACCAAGCATCAATCATCCAACATAATTACTTATAATCAAGAATTCAATATCAATAACAAGGTTGCAAACTAATCATCAAAGATAATCATAGAAAATACTTCAATTGTCATTACAAACAAAGTTTAACATACTAATGGCTATAATCTAGCAAGGGATTGTTGTGTTTTTGCCCAAAGGCTACAATAATACATAAACAATAATCTAAGTACTTGAAAGATTAACAAAAACATGGAAAGATTAGAAAATCAAACCATAAACAAGTACTAGACTAAGGATCCGGGTAGTAATCGAGCTAAACGGGACAATGTGGCTTGAATCCGGGTGAAAGCTAATGCCTCCGGAGCCTGAAAATCGCCTGAGAAGCTCTCCAAAAATCCAGAATCACGAACAGAATGTTTCTGTTCTGTTTTTATACTTTTCGCTGTCGCACGGTCGTTCTCCATATGGCACGACCGTGCACTTTATTCAATTATTGGGGATGGGTCACCATACTGCATACGTCATCAAATCTTTGACCGGATACGATATCGCACGACCGTTCTTTGTGTAGAACGGTCGTTCAGTTCCGAGGTCTTGTTGCACGCCGAGTTGCACTGGTCGTTCATCACCGAGACACTGTTGGTTCATCGGATACGCACGGTCGTTCGTCAAATGGAACGTCCGTTCTTCACCGAGCCGCCTTGTTTTCGTAGAACGCCCAGTCGCACCTCTCGTTCATTTCCGGGTTGATCCACTTTGTCGGAGATGCACGACCGTGCATCAGGTGGAACGGTCGTTCCACAGGCCCAGGTCAGAATCCTTTACAGAATGTCCGCAACTTCGTCGTTTTGTCCGGAAAGTCCTCGTTTTCGCTATCATCTTGTATGGTATGCTGTTTTAGGCCTGTAAACATAAATGTAGATAAATAAGTATCCGAATGACGGTTTTACGGCCAAATCGCATAAAATAGGGGTAAAACGGGGGACTAAAATATGTGTAAATTAACGAATATCAAGTCTCCCCACACTTGAACCTTGCTTGTCCTCAAGCAAGCTAAACTAAAAAGCAATAAAAGACATAAACAAACGAGAACGATAATTTACACACTATTTTATTGAAAACTAATATAAACGGTTAGCCGGTTTGTCGAAAGGCAACATCAAAAGACTTAAACCCAACAAGCATATGCAATTTAAAAAGCTTATAAGACCCCTATAGGGACCACCCCTATAGGGACCACCCTAAGTCTAAGTCTTATAAGACTTAGGGTGGTCCCTATAGGGGTCTTATAAGCTTTTTAAATTGCATATGCTTGTTGGGTTTAAGTCTTTTGATGTTGTCTTTCGACAAACCGGCTAACCGTTTATATTAGTTTTCAATAAAATAGTGTGTAAATTATCGTTCTCGTTTGTTTATGTCTTTTATTGCTTTTTAGTTTAGCTTGCTTGAGGACAAGCAAGGTTCAAGTGTGGGGAGATTTGATATTCGTTAATTTACACATATTTTAGTCCCCCGTTTTACCCCTATTTTATGCGATTTGGCCGTAAAACCGTCATTCAGATACTTATTTATCTACATTTATGTTTACAGGCCTAAAACAGCATACCAGACAAGATGATAGCGAAAACGAGGACTTTCCAGACAAAACGACGAAGCTGCGGACATTCTGTAAAGGATTCTGACCTGGGCCTGTGGAACGACCGTTCCACCTGATGCACGGTCGTGCATCTCCGACAAAGTGGATCAACCCGGAAATGAACGAGAGGTGCGACTGGGCGTTCTAGGAAAACAAGGCGGCTCGGTGAAGAACGGACGTTCCATTTGAGGAACGACCGTGCGTATCCGATGAACCAACAGTGTCTCGGTGATGAACGACCAGTGCAACTCAGCGTGCAACAAGACCTCGGAACTGAATGACCGTTCTACACGAAGAACGGTCGTGCGATATCGTATCCGGTCAAAGATTTGATGACGTATGCAGTATGGTGACCCATCCCCAATAATTGAATAAAGTGCACGGTCGTGCCATATGGAGAACGACCGTGCGACAGCGAAAAGTATAAAAACAGAACAGAAACATTCTGTTCGTGATTCTGGATTTTTGGAGAGCTTCTCAGGCGATTTTCAGGCTCCGGAGGCATTAGCTTTCACCCGGATTCAAGCCACATTGTCCCGTTTAGCTCGATTACTACCCGGATCCTTAGTCTAGTACTTTTTTATGGTTTAATTTTCTAATCTTTCCATGTTTTTGTTAATCTTTCAAGTACTTAGATTATTGTTTATGTATTATTGTAGCCTTTGGGCAAAAACACAGCAATCCCTTGCTAGATTATAGCCATTAGTATGTTAAACTTTGTTTGTAATGACAATTGAAGTATTTTCTATGATTATCTTTGATGATTAGTTTGCAACCTTGTTATTGATATTGAATTCTTGATTATAAGTAATTATGTTGGATGATTGATGCTTGGTTAGTTAAGATAGTTGAAAAATGAAGCTTAATTAATCTTGTATTAGTAAACTTTGAATTTGGTTAACTAGTTTAACTTGGTTTAAATGTATGCATCATGATACTAGAAATGGTTAGTGATTTAATAAAATGTAATTATTGTTAATCAAGAGAGCTTGCCGTCACGTAAGGACCTTAACGGGTTAGATGGTGTCGTTATAAATTCTTGCCATGATTTATTAGCTTAAGTTAGTAGTTTAGGCCAAAATTGCTATCTTAGTGAATTATTGTGCAAGATTTGTAAAATGAACTCGGTTGTGATTTAATCTAGTTTATGCTTGACAGTTGGTGGTTGCATTGTGTTTATCGGTGTCGCTTTCCTTGTTTAAGTGCGGTTAGAAAACTCCTAACGGATGACTAACTTATTTTTAAGAGATTTTCATAGACATTGATCAATTGCACGTTAAAGAACAATTTTAGGTGGTTAAAGTGTGTTTATCGTTTTAGCTTTCCGAATGATTGTCATGTTAGGATTCCCGAAAGGGATACTAATTGTCTCAAATTGGAAAATTGACCGAATGCTTCTAGTGCCAAAACCGACTTAGTTGACATGCTGTGGTTGTGTATTTAGCAAGGCTTTTTATCTATATTCTATTATGTTTTTATTATGTATTTGGTTATGTTTACTTTAGTTTAGTTAAAATCAACCAAACCTATGTTTTTACCGGTAGTTTAGTGACAAAGGTCTAGTACTATTTCTCCGCCCATTTCCTTGGATCGATACTTGGTTCTTACCGATACTTTATTACATATATGACGGGGTACACTTGCCTCTTTCGTGTGTGTTTTGATGTAAAAGTAATTATCACTTTTATAAATTTAAAACCAAATCGTGTGTAAATTCATTGCAAAATTATGTATATATACGCACACGTCAAGTTTTTGGCGCCGTTGCCGGGGATTGTACAGAAGAACAAGATCACCCGCTTGGAATTCTTTATGGTCCTTCAAGCGTTTGTCGTGAAGTTTCTTCGTGCGCTCTTTGTAGAGTACGGAGCTCTCATAGGCTTGATGCCGCAATTCTTCCAATTCATGAATTTGGAGAAACCGGGCTTCACCTCCGGTTTTAAGATCCAAATTCGCGGATTTCAATGCCCACATAGCCTTGTGCTCCAACTCCTCCGGTAAATGGCATGCCTTTCCGTATACCAACCTAAAGGGGGTGGTCCCTATAGGGGTCTTATAAGCTGTACGGAATGCCCACAATGCATCCTCAAGTTTGTCCGACCACTCCTTGCGGTTCGCTCCAACCGACCGCTCAAGGATGCGCTTTAGCCCACGGTTCGTGACCTCCACCTGCCCGCTTGTCTGCGGATGATAGGGCGTGGACAAACGGTGATGCACACCGTATCGGGACAAAGCCTTTTCAAGCTGTGTATTGCAAAAATGAGTCCCTCGGTCATTAATGAGCGCTTTTGGAGCGCCAAATCGGGCGAACAAACTTTTCAGAAACCTCACAACTACTTTGGCGTCATTAGTGGGTAAGGCTTGCGCCTCCGCCCACTTTGATACATAGTCAACAGCCACGAGTATGTACTTGTTTCCACGTGAGGGGGGGAATGGTCCCATGAAGTCTATCCCCCAAACATCAAAGACTTCACAAACCTGTATCCAGTTCTGAGGCATTTCGTCGCGTGCAGATATGTTCGTCGCCCTCTGACAAGCATCGCACGCTCTCACCCAACTCTGCGCGTCACGGAAAATGGTCGGCCAGTAAAACCCGGAATCCAACACCTTCTTCGCGGTGAAGTTGGCTCCGTGGTGGCCTCCGGTAGGTCCCTCATGACACTGGCGCAGAATGTCGGTCGCCTCAGCCCCTGATACACATCTCCTAATCACCTGATCAGCACCCACCTTAAACAAGAAAGGGTCGTCCCATATGTAGTGCTTGAGATCCGAAAAGAATTTCCTCTTTTGCTAGTGAGTCAATCCTTTAATCAGAATTCTACAAGCAAGATAGTTCGCAAAGTCAGCGAACCATGGCGACTCATCACATATCTCAACACCCATCAAAGATTCGTGTGGGAACTTGTCATTGATTAAATCCCAATGCGAATCCTCGATGTCTCCGTGCTCTAACCGAGACAGATGGTCGGCAGCTACATTCAAAGCACCCTTTTTATCTTGTATCTCAATATCAAACTCTTGCAGCAACATGATCCATCTGATTAGACGCGGTTTAGCGTCCTGTTTGCTGAAGAGGTATCTAATGGCTGCATGATCAGTATATACAACGGTTTTCGAAAGCACTAAATACGATCTAAACTTATCAAATGCGAAAAAAACCGCCAAGAGCTCTTTTTCAGTCGTGGTATAATGCTCCTGAGCGTCGTGAAGAGTTTTGCTCGCATAAAAGATCGGATGGAAGTGCTTTTCCTTCTTTTGACCCAGAACGACCCCTATAGCGTAATCACTCGCGTCGCACATGATTTCAAATGGCAGACTCCAGTCCGGTGCGACTAATATAGGGGCCTCAATCAACTTCTGCTTGAGGAGGTCAAAAACCCTCAAGCAATCATCTCCAAACACGAACGGAGCATCTTTCTCCAACAAACGGGTCATGGGTCTGGCGATTTTTGAAAAATCTTTGATGAATCGCCGATAGAACCCGGCATGACCGAGAAAGCTCCGTATAGCACGAACAGAGGTGGGGGGCGGAAGTCGTGATATAACGTCGACTTTAGCTGGATCGACTTCCATGCCCGCGTGAGAGATTTTGTGTCCCAAAACTATGCCCTCCTTCACCATGAAGTGGCATTTCTCCCAATTCAGGACCAGATTGGTCTCCTCACACCTCTTCAACATTCTTTTCAAATTTTCCAGACATTGATCAAAGGAATCCCCAAATACCGAAAAATCGTCCATGAACACCTCCATGGAATCCTCAATCATGTCGTGGAAAATTGCGACCATACATCGCTGGAAAGTAGCCGGCGCATTACACAGCCCAAACGGCATACGCCGGTAGGCGAATGTACCGAAGGGACTGGTAAATGTGGTCTTCTCCTGGTCCTCAGGAGCGATAGGAATTTGAAAGTAACCCGAGAACCCATCCAGAAAACAATAATATAACTTCCCTGACAGACGCTCCAACATTTGATCAATGAATGGAAGCGGGAAGTGGTCCTTGCTGGTGGCGTCGTTGAGTTTGCGATAATCAATGCAAACCCACCATCCAGTGACCGTCCTGGTTGGAATGAGCTCATTCCTATCGTTTGTGACCACAGTCATGCCCCCCTTTTTGGGCACTACCTGCACAGGGCTGACCCAAACAGAGTCGGAAATGGGATAGATCATACCAGCATCTAACAACTTAATCACTTCCTTTTTAACGACCTCTTGCATGTTTGGGTTCAGTCGCCTCTGGTGCTGCGCACACGGCCTGAACTGATCCTCCATTAGAATTTTATGTGTACAGAAGGAGGGATTTATACCTTTTATGTCCATGATTTTCCAAGCGATTGCTTTCTTATGAAGTTTCAACACATTAAGGAGTCTGCTCTTCTCCTCTCCCGCCAAACCAGATGAAATAATGACAGGCAAATGACGCTCCTCATCCAGAAATGCGTACTCTAGGTGCGGTGGGAGCTCTTTAAGCTCCAAGGTAGGAAGATCTTCCACTGAAGGCTTCGACTTCACTTCACTCTTGCGATCAATTTCTGTGAAACGATCCGGACTCTGGGGACCATCATTACCAATCTGATAGACTGGCTGCTCTAAATAGTGGCCCTCCTGCGTAATGCCATCTAAGTCCCCACACAACAGATGTGTGTCCGAATCTATCTCCTCGATCGTACCCTGGAAATGCGTGCTCACATAAGTGTCGACGATGTCAACATAATAGAGTGCGTCGTCCTGACTCTGAGGATGCTGCATAGAACGTTTAATGTCAAACGTCACATGCTCATCATCTACTCGGAGTGTGATTTGGCCCGCCGCCACGTCCACAATCGTCCGGGCGGTATTCAGAAATGGGCGTCCGAGTATCAGAGGCACTCTCGAGTCCTCATCCATGTCCAGGATAACAACATCCACGGGAAATACAAACTTGTCAATCTTAACAAGCATATTTTCTACAAACCCGCGTGGATACTTGACAGAACGATCCGCAAGTCGAATACTCATCCTCGTAGGTGACGGCTCACCTAGATCCAACTTTGTAAAAACCTTATAGGGCATAAGGTTTATACTCGCTCCTAGATCTGCTAACGCATTACTGACAGACAGATTGCCAATGAGGCAGGGAAGCGTGAAACTGCCTGGATCGCCCATTTTTGTAGGCAGGCGATTCTGGAGAATAGCAGAGCAGCTTTCATTCATAACCACAAAAGACATGTCCTCGAGTTTTTGCTTGTTTGAGAGGATGTCTTTCAGAAACTTCGCATACTTTGGCATCTGTGCCAAAGCTTCAACAAACGGTATGTTTATATGCAATTGTTTAAACATTTCGAGAAACTTACCGTTTTGTTCATCCATCTTCTGCTTCTTCAACCTTCCTGGATAAGGCACTGGAGGCGTGTAACCTGTGACCGGCTCCTGGACTTGTGCTGTACTTGCTGGGCGTAGCCTGGCTTGCACCTCGTCCGGTGTGTCAGTCGGGACCGCTTCAGTGATCGGTGGTGAATCCGATATGACGGGTCCGGTAGGTTTTCCACTCCTGGTCATCACAGCATTCACATCTCTGTGCGGGCCCGGGTTAGTCTCAGTATTGCCCGGGAGACCACCCTGGGGTCTCTTTGACATCATCTGTGCCAGCTGACCAACCTGATTCTCTATGTTCTGAATCGAGGCCTTGTGGCTCCTCATTTCTCCCTCATGAGAGAGAAAACGATCCTCGCTCTGCTGGTAGCGTTTTTCAGCTAACTGATTCGCGCTCGAGGAGCTAGTAAGAAGCTGGGCCATCATATCCTCCAGCTTAGAACTAGACTGAGGGGCCTGCTGCTGGGAACTACTCCCAGAGCCCTGATTCTGATGCGGGTATGAACGCTGCTGATAGGATTGGTTGTACTGCTGGAACTGCTGACCCTGACCCTGTTGCGCTGGAGCGCGCGGAGTGAATCCCAAAGGATTTTGATTGCCTGTGTTCGCACGCCACCCAAAATTTGGGTGATTTCTCCAACCGGGATTATAAGTGTTACTGTAAAGGTTGTTCTGCGGCCTCACTTGGTTACTCACGAAATCTACCTCTTCGTGGCCCTCGTATCCGACTCCCTGAAAACATGCCCCAGGCTCGTGTGACACTCCACACTGGTCACAACCCGAGCCCGCATGCGCAATCATCTGGGACCTGTCGAATCTCGATGCGAGAGTCGAGATTTGTGCAGTAATGGCCATATAGTCGTCTACAGCATGCACTCCTGCGCGGGATGATGATGATGATGTAGCCCGACTTCTATCTCCTTCGCGGCGAGAGCTAGACTTCAACGCAGCCTTTTCAATGATATCGTAAGCCTCATTGGGCGTCTTTGTCCCCAAATCGCCTCCTGAATTCATATCTAATCGCTCCTGCGTATTGTAGCTCAGCCCCTGATAGAATGTCAAGACTAACTGTCTCTTGGTGAACCCATGATGTGGAACATCAAGTAACAGATCCTTGAATCTCTCCCAAGCTGCATGCAACGACTCCCCCTCATCCTGACGAAAGGTCACCACTCGGTTCCTTAACTTGGTTGTATTCTCGGGTGGAAAGTACTTTTTCATAAATAGCTCCGCCAACCCATTCCAGGTCCTGATTGACCCAGCTGGCAGTGACATAAGCCACGCTCTGGCTTTGTCACGCAGTGAGAAAGGGAACAACCTTAACCGAACGGCATCCTCCGAAACATCCCTCATCTTAAACGTGGAACACACTTCGAGAAAAGCCGCAATATGTCGTCCGGGATCCTCATGTTCGCGTCCGTCGAACTGCACCGAATTCTGCACCATATTAATTATACTAGATTTAATTTCAAAATTAGGTGCATCTATAGTAGGTCTAAGGATACTCGGCTCCAGGCCTGTCGCTCCAGGCTGATTAGACTCATTCAACGGTTGCTCATCGTCTGCCATGATTATGTTTCCTCCTGAGCCCTCGGCTTCAGCAGGTACCACCGACTCCGGCCCACCACTGGCGAGCAGTAGCCCAACCGCCCGACCTTTCGCGCGTAGACGTCTCCTAAGATCGCGTTCGGGCTCGTCTGACGGTTCAACAAGTTCTGGAGCGGGGGTCGAGAACATTAACCTGCAAACGAAAATTTGACACGGTGAATATTATATTAATTAAATAATGCTGTGTTTTTTTTTCAGCTGAATAGAAGCAGAAAATTATTAGAAATGGGCTGAAAATTTTATAAAAAATCCGAAAATGGGCCCGAAATTTTATAAAAATTCAACACAATAAATAAATGAATCGACTAATTCAAAAATGGCTTTAGGGTGCTGAAAACCCAAAGAATAAGTGAATAAATAAATCCGGATCAAATAAATAAATGAAACAAAAAAATAACGCAAAAATGAATAAATCGAATAAAAACAAGAAATATTAACAAATAAATAAACAAATAAATAATCAAGAAATTATACACAAATATTAACAAGTATATACACCGATAACCAAATGACTCGGGTCTTTCCTAAAACTCGCCATTTCCCCGGCAACGGCGCCAAAAACTTGACGTGTGCGTATATATACATAATTTTGCAATGAATTTACACACGATTTGGTTTTAAATTTATAAAAGTGATAATTACTTTTACATCAAAACACACACGAAAGAGGCAAGTGTACCCCGTCATATATGTAATAAAGTATCGGTAAGAACCAAGTATCGATCCAAGGAAATGGGCGGAGAAATAGTACTAGACCTTTGTCACTAAACTACCGGTAAAAACATAGGTTTGGTTGATTTTAACTAAACTAAAGTAAACATAACCAAATACATAATAAAAACATAATAGAATATAGATAAAAAGCCTTGCTAAATACACAACCACAGCATGTCAACTAAGTCGGTTTTGGCACTAGAAGCATTCGGTCAATTTTCCAATTTGAGACAATTAGTATCCCTTTCGGGAATCCTAACATGACAATCATTCGGAAAGCTAAAACGATAAACACACTTTAACCACCTAAAATTGTTCTTTAACGTGCAATTGATCAATGTCTATGAAAATCTCTTAAAAATAAGTTAGTCATCCGTTAGGAGTTTTCTAACCGCACTTAAACAAGGAAAGCGACACCGATAAACACAATGCAACCACCAACTGTCAAGCATAAACTAGATTAAATCACAACCGAGTTCATTTTACAAATCTTGCACAATAATTCACTAAGATAGCAATTTTGGCCTAAACTACTAACTTAAGCTAATAAATCATGGCAAGAATTTATAACGACACCATCTAACCCGTTAAGGTCCTTACGTGACGGCAAGCTCTCTTGATTAACAATAATTACATTTTATTAAATCACTAACCATTTCTAGTATCATGATGCATACATTTAAACCAAGTTAAACTAGTTAACCAAATTCAAAGTTTACTAATACAAGATTAATTAAGCTTCATTTTTCAACTATCTTAACTAACCAAGCATCAATCATCCAACATAATTACTTATAATCAAGAATTCAATATCAATAACAAGGTTGCAAACTAATCATCAAAGATAATCATAGAAAATACTTCAATTGTCATTACAAACAAAGTTTAACATACTAATGGCTATAATCTAGCAAGGGATTGTTGTGTTTTTGCCCAAAGGCTACAATAATACATAAACAATAATCTAAGTACTTGAAAGATTAACAAAAACATGGAAAGATTAGAAAATCAAACCATAAACAAGTACTAGACTAAGGATCCGGGTAGTAATCGAGCTAAACGGGACAATGTGGCTTGAATCCGGGTGAAAGCTAATGCCTCCGGAGCCTGAAAATCGCCTGAGAAGCTCTCCAAAAATCCAGAATCACGAACAGAATGTTTCTGTTCTGTTTTTATACTTTTCGCTGTCGCACGGTCGTTCTCCATATGGCACTGTCACACCCCGTTTTCCACGTGTCACCGGTGGGCCCGGTGGGGGAGTATCGTGACGTGGTTGGCAACGTAATAGTCAAACAACACAATATAATAATGCACAGCGGAAGCAAATTTAAAATAAGATACAACCGAATTTATTTATTGTAACAAAGTCACAATTATCCGGTGTTTATCCACAGTAGGATCGAAACAAAATAACATTTAATTGTTCAACAGACTTCGGCATCTAAAGCTTGCGAGACTTCTAATGATGCTTAGGAGAATCCCAGCCTATTTCGCCTAGTACCTGCATTTAATCTTTTTGGGAAAATACGTCAGTTTACACTGGTAAATACATTCAACTGACTCATTTTATAAAATGATTGAAAATTGGTTTGGATGCACATGGCATAAACATTTTATTTAACTTGGGAGAATTATTTAATATTATAATCTTGTGAACGATTTACATGTTACTTATGCGTTCAGTAGCCCGGAACGTATTCCGGGTTAAAGATCAATAGACACACCACTTATGTGAGTTATACACGGGAGTACGCCTACACCCCGTGCTCAGGTCGTGGCTATCTCGTAAGATAATGCCAGGGATATCCGGGACATGGTCATTAACCCCCCAAAGGCTGTAAAGTAAACACATCTGTTTAAAACGAGCCGATCAAATTATTCAATTAACCACTACGCGTGGAAGATTTGATGCTCGATCAAGCGGTACGCTATGTACCGTAACCCAAGCCCGTATAGGGAAAATAAGTTAAAAGTATTTACCTTTGCAAGTATAAATCCTTAATCGAATAAATTGCAGATAGCTTTTACTGGGCTCCTAATCTGGAACGAAGGTTTAATATAACCTATTAGAATACTAACGGATCTTTAATTAAGCTTAAGCTTAGACCGGTCAGTTTTAAAGATACGGTTCTTACGCACGATTAAGCGAAGACCGGATAGAATGTGATTTAGACCCGACAAGTTGAGGACTTGTTTAATATGGGTTTACTATTCACATTCTGGATTTTGAGATAAAAATGATATCGTTTGACCCGTTTCGGCTAGTTTATGCAAACTAGTTACATAAACCGAACCGAACGCGTATAATGCATAACGGGTAACCGAAAGGGTCGCGAACAGGTTTCCTAAGTTAATACGCTTTAAATATGTTGTGATATCATTATGATATCTTCCATAATGCCCATAACGAGTTTATTCCCTAATTATGCCCCGTAGGGGTATTTTGGTCATTTTAACGACCATAAAAGGGATTTATAGTACTTATGAGATACGGGTCTGATTAAATCAGAAAAACATCTTAACTTAACAGGTTATGTCTAATGGTATTAAGTCTTACGTGGCAAAATGGTTTTAATACTAAACTACGCGTTTAATACGCGTATAATGCCGTTTTAAGCGACGTACGGGTTAAAATACCAATCTGAGTTTTCTAATCAGCAAAATAGGTTCAAAATACTATATTTATTATTTTAGATCAGTGGCAATTGGATTGGTATCAATCGGATTCGTAAAACTCGTTTTATGGCCTAAAAGGGCATATTCGGTATTAACCGAATCAATGCGATAAGCCTAGCTTAAGACCAGCCTAAAAATAATTAAAAATCTTCAAAAATCCTAAAATATTGTTTAACATCAGCGGGTAAAAGTTTTGGTACCGAAAATCGGGTTTAGATAGGCTACACGCTAATCGCGCCGTTTAATTAATAAAAAGCTTATTATTTATGCTAATGCGCATATCTCCTAATCTAGACCTCCGATTGACGTGAAAATTTACGTACATGTTTAATAATCAGTAACTAAGATTATTGTACTTCCACATTTTCAAAATACTCGTTGTATGGTCATAAGGGCATTATGGTCCAATTTAAGCGATTAACGGAAACGTGTGCATGCATCGGATAATCAATGAAACAAGTACAGAGACTTATACTAGCATGTAACCCATCCCTAATGAGACTTTAAGGTATGTCTAATTCAAACTAAAACGGGTCAGAACCGAAGTCAAAGCAAAAGTCAAGGTTTTGCGCCTTTCGGTTCCGAACCGGGTTTAAAAAGAAATTTGTCGAGTCGGGCAAGCATAGACAAGTTTTTATACTTATTACCAAGTTATATTAAGTTTAAAACAGGTTGCACGCCTCGCGGATTGCTAGTCGTGCATTAAATCGCATTTTGTAATTCTGTTGACTTTTTCGGTCAACGTTTGACCCGACAAACGACCTAGTTAGGTCTGGATTTGGTACTTGCCCTTATAAGGGTTTAATACCCATATAATTACCTATCTAATGGTACTTTTAATTCGACACACGACTGAGCTATCGTTAATTAATCGCGAAGTCAAACCGTAGTTACGTCGGTTTGACTTTTAAGCTAATTACTAAGCTAGAATTTATTTAGAAGGGATTAGAGACTTACTAGATGGTTAATGAATGATTAGAAAGGCTCTTGATCAGTTTGCAAGCTCCCCAAATAATCAGAATGCTTGAATATGATTTGTGAATGAATGTTGTGAATGAATGGGTCTTTATATACAAGAATCAAGCACCACAAGGCATTGACACAAGGGTCTATGATCAGCCACAAGTGATCAACACTTGTAAGTAGTGTGTAGGGATGTCTAGGGGCCATGCATGTGCAAGAAAAACCGGATTAGAGGGTCACATTCGCGCACAACAGGCTGCTGCCTGTTTTCTGTTGCTGGGGGTTGCCTTACGGACCGTAAGGTCCCCAAGCTTACGGTCCGTAAGCCTGACATCAGGCTCACAACTTGTATGTTTGTTGGTGTTTTGAAAGGGCAACCTCCTATTCTCGACTTTGGGACTTATTTTATCAATAGGAGACCTCCAATAAGTGTCTAATACTGTAACATACCCTACCATCATCCATTATTTCACTTGATTGCATATACAAGACCCGTAAATGACGGTTTATCATTCATTTCATCATGGGATCACATCATGCATTTGAATTTTCCTTTCTTGACAATAATTCTTTGCATAGAGGGCATAAAAGATGTGTAAAATATTAAATCGGGTCTTGGGATTTATAATTGAGGTGTTCAGAGGTAACAATTTAACATGACGCCACTTTAAATCCTACCGAAAACATCTTTATTAAATCCGGGTTTTCAACGCGTTTTTGTCTTACATGACACGTGTCGTTTTAATATTAAACCCGAAATTTGCGAGGTGTTACATCCTCACCCCCTTAAAATAAATCTCGACCCGAGATTTACTGAAACAAATAAGGGTATTTTTCTTTCATGGTGGATTCCAACTCCCACGTATACTCGGGACCTCTTCGGGCATCCCATTTGACCTTTACAAAAGGTATGTGCTTTCTTCGAAGCTTCCTTACCTGTTGATCTTCAATCGACAAAGGTTTTTCTACAAACGTTAAGCTCTTATCTATTTGCACATCTGTATGTGGCATGACATGTGAATCGTCAGCGGAACACTTCTTTAGATTGCAGATGTGGAACACATTGTGAATTCCACTGAGCTCTTCCGGTAAGTTCAACTTGTAGGCAACTGACCCGACACGTTCGATAACCTCGAAAGGTCCTATGTATCTCGGGCTTAGTTTGCCTTTCTTACCAAATCGCATCACCCCCTTCCAGGGTGACACTTTAAGTAGGACTTTGTCACCTACTTCGAAGTGAAAGTCCTTACGACTTGGATCCGCGTAACTCTTCTGCCTATTCCGGGCAGCTTGGAGATTGTTACGAATCTGGACAATCTTGTCCGTCGTTTCGAACACGATCTCTGGTCCTGATAACTGGACTTCTCCAACTTCCGCCCAACAAACTGGCGATCTACATTTTCTACCGTATAATGCCTCAAAAGGCGCAGCTTTTATGCTGGTATGGTAGCTATTGTTGTAGGAGAATTCGATCAATGGTAGGTTCTTATCCCAGCTACCTCCCAAATCGATCGCACATGCGCGTAGCATGTCTTCCAACGTTTGAATAGTACGCTCACTCTGACCGTCTGTCTGAGGATGGTAAGCCGTACTAAAGTTCAAACGTGTACCCAAAGATTGCTGGAAACTCTTCCAAAAGTGTGACGTGTACCTAGTATCCCGGTCAGAGATAATAGCTACAGGTATGCCGTGTAGGGCTACAATCTTGTCAACGTATAACTGGGCTAACATATCGGAGCTATAAGTCTCCTTGATGGGTAAGAAATGAGCTGACTTAGTCAGTCGGTCAACTATAACCCATATCGTATCATTGCCTTTTCTTGTCTTGGGTAACTTGGTAATAAAATCCATAGTTACCATTTCCCACTTCCACGTAGGAAGTTCAGGCTGTTGTAGCAAACCTGACGGTTTCTGATGCTCGGCTTTGACTTGCGCACATGTCAAGCATTTTGCTACATGGGCGGCCACAGACTTTTTCAAGCCTATCCACCAATAATTTGCCTTTAAATCCTGGTACATCTTATCAGCTCCAGGATGAACGGAGTATTTGGAACTGTGGGCTTCTTGGAGGATGACATCACGAAGTCCTCCAAAAATCGGAACCCATATTCGTCCGTTTAACCGTAAAATTCCGTCCTTGCTAAGAGTTAACTGCTCCTCAGTTACTCCTAACTTTTCATTAGGATAGTTAGCTTCCAACACAGCTTCCTTCTGTGCAGCTAACACCCGTTCTATCAAACTGTTCTTTATCTCCATACGCTTGGCGTTAATTCGAATGGGTTTAACCCTTTCCTTTCTGCTCAAGGCATCAGCGACTACATTCGCTTTGCCGGGATGGTATTTGATTTCACAATCATAATCATTTAAAGTTTCCATCCAACGGCGTTGCCTCATGTTTAATTCTTTCTGGTTAAACAGATGCTGGAGGCTCTTGTGATCAGAAAAGATCACAAACTTGATTCCATAAAGATAATGCCTCCACAGTTTTAGTGCGAACACAACGGCACCCAATTCCAAGTCATGGGTGGTGTAATTCTTTTCGTGCACCTTTAACTGTCGTGATGCATAGGCAATCACCTTGCCTTTCTGCATAAGCACACACCCCATGCCAGTGTGTGATGCATCACAATAAACTACAAATTCTTCAGCGCCTTCCGGTAAGGTAAGCACAGGAGCGTTGCTCAACTTTTGTTTCAAAACATCGAAGGACTCTTGCTGCTTAGGACCCCATATGAATTTTACTTTCTTCTTGGTCAAGGAAGTTAGAGGTGCAGCAATCCTTGAAAAATTTTCAATAAAACGCCTGTAATATCCTGCCAATCCTAGGAAACTACGAATCTCCGTAGGTGTCTTTGGCTCTTGCCAATTCATAACAGCTTCCACTTTAGCGGGATCCACCTGGATACCACGCTCACTAACCACGTGTCCAAGGAATTGGACTTCTCGTAGCCAAAATTCACACTTAGAGAATTTGGCGTAGAGCTTCTCCTGACGTAGAAGTTTGAGAATACAACGAAGGTGTTTCTCGTGGTCAGCTTGATTCTTAGAATAAATAAGGATGTCATCGATGAAGACGATAACAAATTTATCTAAGTAAGGCTTGCAGACGCGATTCATGAGATCCATGAATGCGGCTGGTGCATTGGTGAGCCCAAAAGGCATCACTAGGAACTCGTAATGACCGTAGCGAGTCCTGAATGCAGTCTTGTGAACGTCTTCATCCATAACCTTCAACTGATGGTATCCTGACCTTAGATCAATCTTTGAGAAGTAACTTGCCCCTTGAAGCTGATCGAACAAATCGTCGATCCTGGGCAATGGATATCTATTCTTGATCGTGACTTTATTAAGCTCGCGATAGTCAATGCACAGACGCATCGACCCATCCTTCTTCTTGACAAACAGGATTGGCGCTCCCCAAGGAGATGAACTAGGTCGAATGAAACCCTTAGCTAGCAATTCATCTAGCTGCGTCCGCAACTCCTTCATTTCCGTGGGTGCCAATCTGTATGGAGCTCTAGCAACTGGTGCCGCTCCTGGGATGATATCGATCCTGAATTCGACTTGTCTATCTGGTGGTAGACCAGGTAGATCTTCAGGAAACACTTCTGGGTATTCCGAGATGACAGGGATGTCTTCTAACTTTGGTTTAGGCTCGTCAATGATCACTTGCGCCATGTAAATGACACATCCCTTTTTCAAACACTTTGAAGCCTTGAGCATAGTCACGTGCTCAGGCAATCCGTACTGGGTATCTCCCCGAATGGTAAGTGATTCACCAGACGGAGTCTTTATCACTACTTGCTTCATGTTACAGACGATTTGGGCCTGGTTATGAGATAACCAGTCCATACCCAGAACTATGTCAAAACCGGCTAACTTAAAGGGAAGTAGAGATAGAGGAAAAGAATGGTTCTTAATGGATATAGCACATCCATCTAACTCAGTAGAGACGGCTTCAATGGTACCATCTGCTAACTCTACCTCATATTTCACTTTTAGGGTTTTGACAGGTAAATTCAACAGTTTACAAAATTTATGATCTACGAAGGACTTATCTGCGCCGGAATCAAAAAGTACTCTTGCAAAAACATCGTTTACAAGGAAAGTACCTGTTATGACGTTATCATCCTTCACAGCCTCCTTCGCATCCATCCTGAAGACTCTGGCGTTAGTCTTCTTAGCCTCCTCAGGCTTCTTGTTGTACTTAGGGCAGTTAGTCTTTATGTGGCCCTTTTCATTGCAACGGTAGCACGTTGCATCTTTCATCTTCTTGCAATCCAAGGTTTTGTGTTCCTTGGACTTGCACAAACCACAGGCAAAAGACCTTGACTCGTTATTCGAGTTTGATTCAAATCTGCACTTTCCAAAGTGCTGTTTCTTGCAAGTTTTGCATGTGGGCTTCTCACCAGAGCGATGCCCATCCTTCTTCGAATCTGATCCCTTCTTGTGATCACCGCTCCCACGGTGTTTCTTGTTCGACCTACGCGAACCATCATCTTCATGCTTCCTCTTCTCGGCCGCCTTATTCCTCTGCGATCTCTGCCGGACCGCATCCAGAGTGAGGGATAAGGAAAGGTCGGTTACAGACCTGAAGGTAACTGGCCGAGAAGCCTTTACACTGGACTTGATCTCGGGTTCCAAACCACCAATAAAGCGAGCAATTCTTTTTGGCTCCGGGGTTACCAGATAAGGTACCAACCGGGATAGTGTATTGAAGCTCGTCAGATAAGCTTGACAATCGAGATTCTTCATTACCAGTGATAGGAAGTCATATTCTATCTTTTCCACCTCATGTTGAGGGCAGAAATTTTCCTTGATCAAGGCGATGAATTGATCCCACGTCATGCTATACAGCGGGATCTTTCCGGAGGCCTCCATCAGAGATCTCCACCAAGCTAACGCCTCACCCTTGAAGGACTGTGAGACAAATTTAACCACATCACCTTCAGCGCATCCGCTGATGTCCACGACCGTGTCCATTTCATCTAGCCAAGTCATGCAGTCTACGGCTCCTTTCTCTCCCGTAAAATCCCTGGGTTTGCAAGACACAAAGTACTTATATGTGCAACCCTTGTTACGGTGTCCCTGATGCAGTACCAACTGCTGAGATGGATTACTTTGGTGGTTGGTGGACTGGCGATCATCACCGTTTTTCTTTGGCACATCCTTTTTGGGAGGAGGCTTGTTATGAGCCTCTGAATGTGTCCTTGGCTTTGAATGGGATACAGAGTGAGTCCTACTTCGGGTACTACTGTATTCCTCATACTGTCTATCCAAAGCTTGAGTAACAGCACCGTCTATTATTGCTTTTAACTCGGCACCCGTTAGTGTAATCTAGGCGTTCTCATTCGGCTCCACAGGATGGCTATTAACTTCATTAGAGTTAGCCATTTGTATTGAACTGTTGCAGAAAACAAGGACAATAATTTATTTGGGAGTTTATTATGGAATTACCCCTTAGGGTAACTCGTTAACCATGATAAACAGAGACCATATTTGGTTAACTTATTAATCGTATTAATTTAGGATTTTAATTAAAATTTATCCTAAACATAAACAATAACAATATATATTAGCACATAAGGCTTGGTCACATGGACAAATTAAATTATAAGCTATGACTTCAGAGAATCAAAACTTTTAAGGTTTGAACCTAGTTCATTACCTTTATTAGACAGGGAGTCAAAGCTGCCATTGTCTTTTGGCTCATATGGAAATGAACAGGGCCCGTAGGCATTATATTACCACGTATGGTAAAATATGATCATCTTAATTGATGATGTTTCCAGGATTCAGAGATCATTAAACTGGGTTAGGAATCTTCTAAAGAATTCCTTTATAAAAATGACGTATGTGATTTTTAACGAATCACTTCTGCCAGGAGTGTTAACATGTTTTAAGATGTTAACAGGGAATTGAATCTTTTAAACAGGTCTTACCATTTTGGCCCGGTCTTATATTTGACACGTGGCTAGGTTTCACACTTTAAGATCCTTAATTAAATAAATTTCATAGGCAGATTAATCTAAAAGGAATGATTTTAATTTATTTATTTCATTTTTAATTTATATAGGCACATAATGGAAATCATGAAATTTATAAAACAAACATTCCATTAATTTTACGTAGGTTACATATTGCCCTAAACGGGTCTTTTCACACAAACAATTTCCCACGTAGGGGTCAAACAAGTACTTACCCGCGCAGGGGTTAAATTTACAACATAAGTCCTCGCAGGGACTGATTACTTAAATAGATGTCCACGCAGGGACTAGGTACAAAGATAAATGTCCACGCAGGGACTACATACTCACATAAAGGATTTACTGATCCTTCTTGCTCTTTCCCTTGATTAAGTTCGTCAAGGTCTTGAACATCCCCTGGTTACGCCTTCGGTCTTCCCGTGCCTCATGCCGCACCTCCCTAATACTTTGTAGGATCTCCTGATGCAGTGGTGGCGACATCTGCAGAGACGGCGGGGGTTGTTGGTAGTACGGGGGTTGTGTAGGCATCTGGTATCCCTGTGCTGGGTAGCCTACTCCCCAAGGACCTCCATACGGTCCCTCCTGGTTAAGGGCGTTGTAATTAGCTGCTACCAAATACGGGTCGGCTTCAGCGTATCCGAGGTTAGTGTGAGTCGGTGGCTCAAACGGGTTGTACATCGAAGGACCCGTGTATGCTGGTATCTGATTATCGAAACCCATTGGTGGCGGTTGCTGCGCGTAGGGGTTTGATGGTCCACCTATCTGTGGAACTTCTGGAAGCGGCTTATAATTTCTGCCACTTGATTGTAGAGGAGAGTTGAGATGAAACTCTTCTCTTCGTGTGGTCATCCGGGCTCCGGATCTCCTATGTCTTTGCGGCTGTGGAGGCGCCGGCTGAACTGGTGGCGGTGGAGGTGGTGGCGTAACTGCCTCAAACTGGTGATTCCCAGAGGAATCTTGATGATGCTGCTGCTGCTGCTCATGCGGCGGAGAATAGTGAGGCTGATGCTACTCATGCGGCGACGAATGGTGAGAAGGTGTAAAATACCATTCGTGCCGAGTAAAGATAGCCTGGAAGCTATCTGGACCATTATAGGGTGGCCCGTGATAAATGGAACTGTCCGAGACCTCGATTGGGTGGTTGGGAGTTCCTGATGCGGGTTCTTCGGGGTCGTCTTCCTCATCCATATCGTTTCCTCCAGAAAAATGGTCCTCCGGCCCCAATGGGTTAAAACCCACTGGTTCTTGTAGATAATCCGCCGGGTTAAACTGGCCTTGAAAGATTGGAGTGGGGTCTCCAAAAGGGCGGTGCGACATTGATCGCTGTAACGGTATTTGCGAATGGTGGGGGTCTCTAGGCTCATTTTCTGATTGTGGCCCGTATGAGTCTTGAGCGGGAGTCGTAGAGCTGTTCGAAACCGACCGTCTTGCCGGTTGAAAGAGACCTCTCTGGTTCCGCCGAGTACCGTCACTCTCGGCGGGGATAGGAGCTCGTGTATTGGACGGCCCAGCTTCATGGTCGTTGGGGGCGGTGGTCGGCCCCTTTCCTCCTCGTCCTCGCATACGTAAAAATCTCGGAGGCATCTTTGTTATTCCTGTCAATAAAACATAAGATAACAATAACAAAAATATAAAGTTTTAAAGGACAAAACAAAAACCGAATAAGGTGGAATTTGTCCTATGTTATAAGTCTAGACTCGAAAGTTTAAATATGTGCAATTGTGTAACTGAGATTAAACACAAAAGGCTAGTGTTTAATTCACTCAGAGTTGGCTCTGATACCAACCTGTCACACCCCGTTTTCCACGTGTCACCGGTGGGCCCGGTGGGGGAGTATCGTGACGTGGTTGGCAACGTAATAGTCAAACAACACAATATAATAATGCACAGCGGAAGCAAATTTAAAATAAGATACAACCGAATTTATTTATTGTAACAAAGTCACAATTATCCGGTGTTTATCCACATTAGGATCGAAACAAAATAACATTTAATTGTTCAACAGACTTCGGCATCTAAAGCTTGCGAGACTTCTAATGATGCTTAGGAGAATCCCAGCCTATTTCGCCTAGTACCTGCATTTAATCTTTTTGGGAAAATACGTCAGTTTACACTGGTAAATACATTCAACTGACTCATTTTATAAAATGATTGAAAATTGGTTTGGATGCACATGGCATAAACATT
Organism: Helianthus tuberosus; assembly: GCA_030545235.1. Classification (NCBI taxonomy): domain Eukaryota; kingdom Viridiplantae; phylum Streptophyta; class Magnoliopsida; order Asterales; family Asteraceae; genus Helianthus; species Helianthus tuberosus. The sequence continues at coordinate 171,880,317 of CM060367.1, read as the reverse complement.
TTATTTAACTTGGGAGAATTATTTAATATTATAATCTTGTGAACGATTTACATGTTACTTATGCGTTCAGTAGCCCGGAACGTATTCCGGGTTAAAGATCAATAGACACACCACTTATGTGAGTTATACACGGGAGTACGCCTACACCCCGTGCTCAGGTCGTGGCTATCTCGTAAGATAATGCCAGGGATATCCGGGACATGGTCATTAACCCCCCAAAGGCTGTAAAGTAAACACATCTGTTTAAAACGAGCCGATCAAATTATTCAATTAACCACTAAGCGTGGAAGATTTGATGCTCGATCAAGCGGTACGCTATGTACCGTAACCCAAGCCCGTATAGGGAAAATAAGTTAAAAGTATTTACCTTTGCAAGTATAAATCCTTAATCGAATAAATTGCAGATAGCTTTTACTGGGCTCCTAATCTGGAACGAAGGTTTAATATAACCTATTAGAATACTAACGGATCTTTAATTAAGCTTAAGCTTAGACCGGTCAGTTTTAAAGATACGGTTCTTACGCACGATTAAGCGAAGACCGGATAGAATGTGATTTAGACCCGACAAGTTGAGGACTTGTTTAATATGGGTTTACTATTCACATTCTGGATTTTGAGATAAAAATGATATCGTTTGACCCGTTTCGGCTAGTTTATGCAAACTAGTTACATAAACCGAACCGAACGCGTATAATGCATAACGGGTAACCGAAAGGGTCGCGAACAGGTTTCCTAAGTTAATACGCTTTAAATATGTTGTGATATCATTATGATATCTTCCATAATGCCCATAACGAGTTTATTCCCTAATTATGCCCCGTAGGGGTATTTTGGTCATTTTAACGACCATAAAAGGGATTTATAGTACTTATGAGATACGGGTCTGATTAAATCAGAAAAACATCTTAACTTAACAGGTTATGTCTAATGGTATTAAGTCTTACGTGGCAAAATGGTTTTAATACTAAACTACGCGTTTAATACGCGTATAATGCCGTTTTAAGCGACGTACGGGTTAAAATACCAATCTGAGTTTTCTAATCAGCAAAACAGGTTCAAAATACTATATTTATTATTTTAGATCAGTGGCAATTGGATTGGTATCAATCGGATTCGTAAAACTCGTTTTATGGCCTAAAAGGGCATATTCGGTATTAACCGAATCAATGCGATAAGCCTAGCTTGAGACCAGCCTAAAAATAATTAAAAATCTTCAAAAATCCTAAAATATTGTTTAACATCAGCGGGTAAAAGTTTTGGTACCGAAAATCGGGTTTAGATAGGCTACACGCTAATCGCGCCGTTTAATTAATAAAAAGCTTATTATTTATGCTAATGCGCATATCTCCTAATCTAGACCTCCGATTGACGTGAAAATTTACGTACATGTTTAATAATCAGTAACTAAGATTATTGTACTTCCACATTTTCAAAATACTCGTTGTATGGTCATAAGGGCATTATGGTCCAATTTAAGCGATTAACGGAAACGTGTGCATGCATCGGATAATCAATGAAACAAGTACAGAGACTTATACTAGCATGTAACCCATCCCTAATGAGACTTTAAGGTATGTCTAATTCAAACTAAAACGGGTCAGAACCGAAGTCAAAGCAAAAGTCAAGGTTTTGCGCCTTTCGGTTCCGAACCGGGTTTAAACAGAAATTTGTCGAGTCGGGCAAGCATAGACAAGTTTTTATACTTATTACCAAGTTATATTAAGTTTAAAACAGGTTGCACACCTCGCGGATTGCTAGTCGTGCATTAAATCGCATTTTGTAATTCTGTTGACTTTTTCGGTCAACGTTTGACCCGACAAACGACCTAGTTAGGTCTGGATTTGGTACTTGCCCTTATAAGGGTTTAATACCCATATAATTACCTATCTAATGGTACTTTTAATTCGACACACGACTGAGCTATCGTTAATTAATCGCGAAGTCAAACCGTAGTTACGTCGGTTTGACTTTTAAGCTAATTACTAAGCTAGAATTTATTTAGAAGGGATTAGAGACTTACTAGATGGTTAATGAATGATTAGAAAGGCTCTTGATCAGTTTGCAAGCTCCCCAAATAATCAGAATGCTTGAATATGATTTGTGAATGAATGTTGTGAATGAATGGGTCTTTATATACAAGAATCAAGCACCACAAGGCATTGACACAAGGGTCTATGATCAGCCACAAGTGATCAACACTTGTAAGTAGTGTGTAGGGATGTCTAGGGGCCATGCATGTGCAAGAAAAACCGGATTAGAGGGTCACATTCGCGCACAACAGGCTGCTGCCTGTTTTCTGTTGCTGGGGGTTGCCTTACGGACCGTAAGGTCCCCAAGCTTACGGTCCGTAAGCCTGACATCAGGCTCACAACTTGTATGTTTGTTGGTGTTTTGAAAGGGCAACCTCCTATTCTCGACTTTGGGACTTATTTTATCAATAGGAGACCTCCAATAAGTGTCTAATACTGTAACATACCCTACCATCATCCATTATTTCACTTGATTGCATATACAAGACCCGTAAATGACGGTTTATCATTCATTTCATCATGGGATCACATCATGCATTTGAATTTTCCTTTCTTGACAATAATTCTTTGCATAGAGGGCATAAAAGATGTGTAAAATATTAAATCGGGTCTTGGGATTTATAATTGAGGTGTTCAGAGGTAACAATTTAACATGACGCCACTTTAAATCCTACCGAAAACATCTTTATTAAATCCGGGTTTTCAACGCGTTTTTGTCTTACATGACACGTGTCGTTTTAATATTAAACCCGAAATTTGCGAGGTGTTACAGGCACGACCGTGCACTTTATTCAATTATTGGGGATGGGTCACCATACTTCATACGTCATCAAATCTTTAACCGGATACGATATCGCACGACCGTTCTTCGTGTAGAACGGTCGTTCAGTTCCGAGGTCTTGTTGCACGCCGAGTTGCACTGATCGTTCATCACCGAGACACTGTTGGTTCATCGGATACGCACGGTAGTTCCTCAAATGGAACGTCCGTTCTTCACCGAGCCGCCTTGTTTTCCTAGAACGCCCAGTCGCACCTCTCGTTCATTTCCGGGTTGATCCACTTTGTCGGAGATGCACGACCGTGCATCAGGTGGAACGGTCGTTCCACAGGCCCAGGTCAGAATCCTTTACAGAATGTCCGCAGCTTCGTCGTTTTGTCCGGAAAGTCCTCGTTTTCGCTATCATCTTGTCTGGTATGCTGTTTTAGGCCTGTAAACATAAATGTAGATAAATAAGTATCCGAATGATGGTTTTACGGCCAAATCGCATAAAATAGGGGTAAAACGGGGGACTAAAATATGTGTAAATTAACGAATAGCAGCTTACGGGTTTGGGCTTAAGGCGTTTGGGCTTACACCCAATAATGTTAATGTTAAAAATAACAAGTTTAAGTTATGTTATAATAAATATTTATTAAAACTGTATAAATAAACTTAACTATTTAAAACTGTATAAATAAACATAATTATTTAAAACTTGAACCTTAACTACTAAAATTATAAATTATAAATATTTATTTGGTTAAAATAATTAATTAAAATAAATAACGTGTATAAATAAACTTAAAACTGGATGTAATTCGTTCACAGGGTCACGTTGTAGTGGCTTTTGATATGTTGGTTAAGTCGTTTGTGTCTGTCTGAACCGGGTTTGGCGAGGGTTCGATACCCGGCGTTCCCCATCTTTTTGTTTTTCATATTTTTAAGTTTTTGAATATGAGCCTTTAAAAAAATGAGTGTATAAATAAACTTAAAACTGGACGTAACTCGTTCTCAGGGTTACGTTGCAGTGGCTTTTGATATGTTGGTTAAGTCGTTTGTGTCTGTCTGAACCGGGTTTGGCGAGGGTTCGATACCCGGCGTTCCCCATCTTTTTATTTTTCATATTTTTAAGTTTTTGAATACGATCCTTTAAAAAAATGAGTGTATAAATTAAATTAAAACTTGATTTAACTCGTTCTCAGGGTCACGGTGTAGTGGCTTGTGACATGTTAGTTAAGTCGTTGGTGTTTGTGTGAACCGGGTTTGGCGTGGGTTCGAAACCTGGCTGTCCCATTTTTTTATTTTTCATATTTATAAGTTTTTAAATATTGAATTTTAAACAATAATAACTTTAAATTACCAAAGTTATTACATCCTAAAAAACGATACAAGATAAATTTAAATAACATCCTAAAAACGCTAGCTAAATATAATTTTTCAAAGTTTCAAACACGTAAATGTGTTCAAAGTCCTCGTCATAAATTATTGCGTAGTCTAGCTGGGCTTCTTCAATGACCTCTTCTTCAGCCAGGTTGTTGTGCCGATTTTTTTTATCGTTCTTGTACCTTCCTAAGAAACGGCTACATTTGAAGCGTAGGAAAGCACACCGAGTGTTGAGGTCATTGGCGCTACGGGTCGTTTGTTGCACGTGAATGCAGAAATAGTTCATAACCTGACCCCAGAACGCGGGATCGGAAATTGAGTAAGTGCCTTCATCACGAGCGGCGGCGTAGGAGACGGCAATAGCAACGTCTTCTTCGTCGGTCCAAGAATCCATGATTTTGTTAACGAATTTCAAGCTTGAGGTTAAATTGTGATTGGATGTGGTTAAATGGCAAGAATGCCTATGCCTATTTATAGTGGGTTCATTCATCACTATTCATTAAATTAATAAATTAAAAACAGGTATTATATTGCATAAACTAGACAACATTTGGACGGGGTAAACACCGCCAAAAATACAGTTTTTCTGCAATGAATTGTCTGTACGACAAAAAAGTTTTACAAATGTCTCTAGTTATATTTATTGGTTTATCCGTAACCAGATGCTCCATAAGCATACACAGGTAGACAGCTTCATTGCCTGCGATTGATGTGTTAGATACCACGTAGTTGTCATTGAGCTCGGCAGAGATACATTTTTCTGGTTTTCCCCTTTTTTTCCAATATTGCAAATGCACTAGTAATGCTCCTAAGTAAACTTTAACCTTAGTCAAACGGGGGTGAATAACGTTTATGTATTTATTGCCGACACAAACATTTTCGCACGGGTAATACACCAACTCCTGTGACGATAACTCTAGTCGAGCTAGGAGCCATTCGTTATTTTCTAACTGTAACGGAAAGAAGACGTAATCCACTTCGAAGAAAGAAGGAAATGGGTGTAATTTTCCATTGGCATATTTAACAACGTTTTTAGGAGTAGAATCTAACAACGTTTCATAAAATTGTGGTGGATGAATTGTCCACCGCAAGTTTAACAACGGATCCCTTTAAATCTTTCTATTCCTCCAAGCCATTAGCCTTCCCACCCATCCTTCAATATGCTGTATAAGTTGTAATTTAAAATTAATTAATAACGGGAAAAAAATCTAGATTTAATAAAAATATTAGGAAGAATAATTAACTATTGACGTTAGGTAGCCGCCACAGCGAAAACCTAATAGAGTCCCCCAAAATTTTTGTCCAACTCTATTGATCTTGTGAAAACTGCTGAATACCAGAACGGCGCATCCCAATTTCTGTAGAATGTTTCCACGTCTTTTGACCAGTTCTCACTTTCGTCGTCTGGAATTGCCCATGTACCAGCCCGGTGGAGGTGAAAACTTTGTCGATTGTGTACAAAGTGGCTTTGTTCTGAATCATTTCGCTGTGGAACTTCAGAAGAACTTTCACCCTTGGAACTTCTCCATTTTTTGAGAATCCAAGATGATGATTTGTTTGCTGGTTGCAAGCAGTATACATCATTTTTATTTTTTTCAGAAATTTTTGCTAGCTCCAGAAATGTACTCAAATACTATACTTAAAGGGAAGAATTCTAATTTATTAAAAAAAAATTCGATAAAAATGAGAATTTTGGTCAAGACGTTTCAACCAAGACGTTTCCAACAAGCAAACCGTTTGATGAACGACACGTGGCATGCATGCAGGAGACATTTCAGGACATTTAAGACGTCTCAGGATTTAAGACGTTTCAGGACATTTAAGACGTTTCATGACATTTAAGACGTCACAGGTTTAAGACGTTTGACACGTGGCATTTTAAGACGTTTAAGTAAATTTAAGACGTTTCACTCTGACATTTAAGACGTTTCCCACATACTTGAGACGTCTAAACTGCTACTTGATACGTTTCATACATGCAAACCGTTTGATGAACGACACGTGTTCCAGTTCATTTCCCCGTGTAGCCATCGTGTGACACGTGTCGCGGAAGGGTTTTGAACTTGGGAGTGTGGGTTCATGTGTTTCATTTTGGCCGGCAAACGTCTTCGGGACCACATTCTCCTTTTGGACCACCTTGAAGAAAGACCCCACGACCATTGAAGATCCGAAGAAAGACCCGACGACTGTTGAAGATCCGACCAAAGACCCGACCCGCGTTGAAGACCAGACCACCGTTTCATTTCTGCTGCCGAACTACCACGTTGCCTGTTGACTCAGAATGGATCCAAATTACTACGGTTACCCACCCATGGGTCGTCCAGAGCACATGCAACCTGATGACGTCATGCAAGACGTTGGAGAAAATCCTGTCCCATGTGTAGCTGTGATACTTTATCTCTTTTGTTTCCTTTATTATACTGTTTTAGTATTTTAGTATATTTACTATTTTTTATAACGCAAACTTAAGATTCAATTGTTTTTTCTTTCATTTGTTACTTTACAAGGCCAAAAAGATCAGAGTTCGGCAAACGTGGAATATAGTAAAGACTTTGAACAAAAGAATGACGACACCTATTGAATCCCAGATTAGGCAGACATGTTTTGGGCCTTTTTTAGATATTAAGTGTGTTATGTGTGACAGCCTACTCTTACTCGGTGTTGCACAATTACAAGTGCATACACCTACACCCAGATTAGGGATTACATATCGCCTAGGCCAAGAAATTTTAATGTTTACCCCGAAACAATTTTGTCTTATAACGGGGTTAAGGTTTGGGTTCACTAACTGGACACCGATTGACCACCCTGACTCATTTAAAAACCGACATTTCCTGGGCCGTGAACGTATTGCTTTCAAACGAATAAGAGATATGTTTGAAGGTCCGATGCGATATAGCAACGAAGATTGCACAAGGATATGTCTACTGATGCTTTTGGGCCAAGGGTTTTTAGGGTTGCAGGATTCAAATGCAATCGATAATAAACTGTTACACCTGGTGGATAATCTGAATGACTTGTCACACCCCGATATTTCCACGTATTACCGGTGGGCCCAGTGGGGAGTATCGTGACGTAGTTGATATCATCATAGTCAAACAACACAATTTTAAATGCACAGCGGAAGCAAAAGATAGATTTATTTCAACCGAATAAATTGTAATATTAAGTATCACAAAATAGTTGAAACAGATCCACAGGCGGATCAAATAAAAAGGAAACATAGTTCATCAGACTTAAATGCATCCAAGCTTGCGAGACTCTTAATGATGCTAAGGAGAGGCCAGCCTATTACGCTTAGTACCTGCACTTAACCTTTTTGGGAAAATACGTCAGTTTACACTGGTAAATACAATTAACTGACTCATTTTGAAAACATTTATGAAAATTGATTTGAATGCACATGGCACAAAACTTTTTATAACTTGGGATAATTATTTATATATAAACTTGAAAAAGAATTACATGTTTCTTATACGTTCAGTAGCCCGGATTGACGCCGGGTTAAAGATTAATAGACACACCACATGATATAGTCCCGCGACGAGTTATTCCCGTAACCGGCGGTTATACCTTATTATTTATTTATGCACTGTCGGGTGTACGCCTACACCCCGTGCTTAGGTCGTGGCCATTTCATAAAATGATGCCAAGGATATCCGGGACATGGTCATTAACCCCCCAAAGGCTTTAAGCAAACAAAACAATTTAAACGGGACATTTCAATAGATTAATCTTCATACAATTAAAAATTCAATGCCCGACCAAGCGGTATTTATATACCGTACCCCAAGCCCGTATAGGGAAAATAAGTTAAAAGTATTTACCTGAGCTAAATATAAATTCAATCCCAGCCATATATCAAATCAGCAAGTACAGATAGCTTTTATTGGGCTCCTAAATCTGGAACGAAGGTTTTTAATAACCTATTAGATTCCTAACGGGTCTTTAATTAAGCCTATGCTTAGACCGGTTAGTTTTAAAGGAGGATACGGTTCAAAACGCATGATTAAGCGAGAACCGGATTAGAATGTGGTTTAGACCCCGAAAAGCTTGTATACTTGTGTAATAAGGGTAAACTAAACACATTCTGGATTTTGAGATAGAAATGATAAGGTTTGACCCGTTTCGGCTAATTTATGCAAACTAGTTACATATGTCGATCCGAACGCAAAAAATGCGTAACGGGTAACCACATGAGTCATGAACAGGTTTCCTAAGTTAATATGTCTTAAATATGTTGAGATATCAGTAGAATATCTTTCATTATGCCCAAAACGAGTTTAAGACGAATTTATGCCCCATAGGGGTATTTTGGTCAATTTAAAGGTTATAAGAGAGTTTAAATATTAATCAGAGTTTCAAGTCTGATATAATCAGTAAATATACTTAATTTAATAAGTTATAACAGTAGGATATTACATATATGTAAAATTTACCATTTATAACCAAACTATGCACCAAATGGGCATTTTGGTAATTTCACCTAAGGTTTAAAGGTCAAATCTGGAAATCTGAGTTTAAATCTTTTGCTTACTGCTAAAGTATAATAATTTACTTAAAATATCAGTAGGTATCAAGTCTTATATATATAAAATAGTTTTAACACATACTAGGCGCTTAAAACGCGTAAAAAGACGGTTTTAAGCGATTTCCGGGTTTTATATGAAAAGCTGATATTTTTATTATTCCAGCAGGCTTAAAATATTTTATTTATCATATTAGATCAGTAGAAAAAGGTTTGGTGTCAAAAAGATTTGTAAAACTTATTTTATAGGCCAAAAAGGGCAAAACCGACAATTACCGAATCAAAGCTAGAACCCTATGTTATGCTCAGCCTAAAAATAAATAAAAATCTTCAAAAATCCCAAAATATTATTTTATATCAGTAGGTAAAAAGTTTGGTATCAAAAATTGGGTTTAGATAGGCTTTATGCTAATTACGCCGTATAATTAATAAAAAGCTTTTCATTTACGCTAATGAGCATAACTCCTAATCTAGACCTCAAACTGATGTCAAATTTTAGGGACAAGTTTATAAATCAGTAATGAAGATTATTGTCCTCTCACATTTTCAAAATTCTCGTTTTAAGGTCAAAAGGGCATAATAGTCAACATTTAGGCATATAACGGAAACATGCATATGAATCGGATAACTAAGGAACCAAGTTGTATAACCTCAGAGGGTTACACTAACCTATAACCTGGTTCTAAAGGAATCCTAAGGCATATTTAAACTAAGCTAAATCGGGTCAGAACTGAAAGTCAAAGCAAAAGTCAACTTTTGCGACTTTCGGTTCCGAACCGAGCCTATACTTAGAATTGTCGGGTTGAATCATGCTTAGGCATGTTCAACTAATATTTACCAAGTTATTAAAGTGAGAAAACTTATTTTATGGCTTTTATTTTAATAGTTATGAATTTTATTTAAAACTAACCCGTTTGACTTTTATTTGGCCCGACAATTTAACTAAGTAAACGTGGTAATTAGGAGGTGCCCTTTTGAGGGTTTAACACCTACCTAATTACGGTCACGTAGCCATGTTTGTTATGAACAATGGCTCAACTGTTTAAAAGTCAAAGCGTTTATCGAAACGCTTGACTTTTCAGCTATAAACGATAAACAATTAAACTAAGCACGAAAGGACACTTACCAAGGGTCCAAGCATGGAGGTTTTGATCCTAAATTCTCAGGTATGAAGAGCAAGGTCTCTAACTTAGAGAATTCAGAAATCAAGTGTGAATGAGAGCAAGACCAAGAGGGGTATTTATAGGTTTTTGAGAACCGTTAGGATCGTTTCTCGTAAACCGTGATTCAATCTGGACCGTACAAGTATCACCCATGGTTTTGGAAATCTATGGGTGCCCAAAATAGTCCCTAGAAAGCTTAAAAACCACTTGCAACACCTGGAAACAGCTGGAACAGGCTGTAAACTGATTTTTGCAAACCTGACAGGCTCAAACGGGCTGCGTAAGGTTCTATGGGAACTTACGCGGGCCGCCTGAGGTTCCCAGATCAGCAACAAGTTTTCTAAACTTGCAGTTTTGGTCCCTGTGAGCTTTTAAGGTCACGTTTGGCACGTTTAAGGCCCGTTAAGCTATTTACAAGGCTCTATAATGAATCATAATCATAGGGAACATAAAAAATGCTTGAAAACATGTCGGATGTCGGTTCGTTTGGTCGTACGGTCACGTTGTTCGTCTAGTTACGATGAAACACGAACGGACGCGAAAAACGATCCAAATTGCGCGACGAATGGAATTTTATCAAGACAAACACTAAAATAAAATATTTTAGTGCTTACATAAATTTTTGGGTGTCCGGATATATTCAGAATGCAAGATATGCGCGAAAATGCAAACTTGTGCACTTTTTGACACTTTTAGTCCCTGCATGACGTAAAAGTTTATTTTTGAGCACCAAACACCTCTAAGCCTATATCTAAGCTATATAAAGAATAAATGGGGTATGTTTAACTCATGGTCATATTCCATAAGGTCCGTTACCATACGAATCGTCATACTTTAGAAGTTTGACGCAATTAGTCCTTTAATTGTGCAAAGTAGCACGAAATGTCGTTAATGATATCCAAGCCTTCCTTGGCCCATATTGATCATTCCCAAGCATATACTTAAATATTACTACGCTCTCGCTTGCTTAAATGGTCACCGAAAAGCGTATATTCAAAAGTTGACGCTTTAGGTCTCTCTATTGCGCAAACTTGCGCATCTCATCATTTAATAGCATTGAAGCCTTATCTAATCCATATTAGGCATTATTGAAAGTATTTTTAAACATCACGATGCTTCGGGTTCGCTAAAAGGTCATTCAGAGGTATAATTAAACATATTGACACTTTTAGCCCCTCTAACTTGCAAAGTTGTGCGTAACTTTACTTATAGGCATAAAAACCTTAGTCGGCCAATAATTAGCATTCCTGAGAGTATAATCAAATATCATGAAGCTCTCGGTTTGTTAAAAGGTCACTCAGAGGTAAGAATTAACATGTTGACGCTTTTAACCCTTTATTGTGCAAACTTTAAATTAATTACGCAAACGGCTACACTCGATCGTCAAGTGGCTCATTTGTGAATATAATTATCATGAGAGATTATTTAGGAATTTATTTCAGGTATTCTAACACTTCCAGTCCTTTCATAATCAAAGTTTTTGATTTTTTGAAAAATTAGTCACTTAAATTCAATGTTGGACTTTATTAGGGTTTATTACACGCGTCAATACACCATTGGACGTGATTTTACGAGGTGTTACATCCTCACCCCCTTAAAAGAAATCTTGACCTCGAGATTTGCTAAAATGCTGGAAGTTCTTTTTGTCGCATAATGGACTTAACTTCTATAGCCTATCTGGAGTCTCTCCAAGCTCCCAAAGTGACCTTTATATTAGGTACATGTATCCTTTTGGAGCTTCTTAACCTGTCGATCCTTAATCGATACAGGTTGCTCATCATTTCATAAATCTGCATATCATTATGTGATGGTGCTTCTCGACTTATTGGTGAAACACATCCTTAAATCATTAGTGTGTAATGCATTTCGAGCTCCGCCAAGCTTCTTAAATAGGTTTTAGCATATAAGCTATTTGATCTTGATACATTCGATTCTTTCGAACGATTTTATATATTCAGAGCTTAACTAGCCTGATAATTAATAATTGGCACACCCTTCCAGGGTGATATCCTTTGTTGAACTTTATTCCTTAACAAGAACTTAGGAGAGTTGCTGCTTTAATTAATCCTTGATTTTCTGCCGAATACTGGCAACTTACAGATGATTATGGATTTGTATGATCTTATTTGTTGTTTCCAAGGCAACTTTCAGATTCTGGCAATTGGACTTCCCAAAGTCTCGTCCATCAAACGGACGTTTGGATATTTCATCTATACAAGGTCTCCAAAGGAGCAACCTTGATACTTATATAACAACTATTACAAAAAGCTTATTTTTAAGGTGAGATGGTTATTCCAACCACTGCTTAAAACTAATCTTAAGGAATAGCTAATCCTCACCGTTAGTCGAACAAATCGACGATCCTGGGTAGCTGATGGCCATTTTAATTGTTGCCTAATTAGGGTTGCGGTAATTAATGCATAAGCAAATAAACCGTCTTTCTTAATTAACTATACCGAATCCTCAGAATGTTGAGTTAGGCTATATGAATTCTCTATTTTAAAACTTACCTAATGAGGGTTTCGATTCCTCTAATAATGGTACTAGCCGTCTTGGAGATTTCTTAATAATATAGCCTTAAATGGGATATAAATCTTAACTCTACTTGCCTCTCAGGAGGTAAACAGGGTATTCTTTGGGGAAGATAACCAAGGTACAGGGAGATTACAGAGATTTTTCCAAATCTCAGGCTCCAATTCATCTATCATAGTCTGTGTCAGATAAGAGACATATTTATGTTATGAGTCCACGAATTCCTTAATCGGAGAAATTTACTTGGACAATTCCATTCTGGATATCTTTTTTGAATACCATTAGCTGACTTTAGTACCGTATGACCATCGGAATATCCTTGTGGTCCCATGCATTATACCTCCATACTGATCAGGCATGGAAGCAATCTATGGAACTTATTAAGATACACCAATCCTCATATGGCGCTTTTATCATACCATCTGGTATTCGTAATCCATAGTGATTATGGAGATATTAACTATATATGCTGACGTACTTCCTCTAGAGAGGGGATACTTCTAAAATTCTACTACTGAAGGTTTCTGACTGAAACAGAAGAAATGGTTCTTATGATTTCGCCTGTAAGTTTTATCTTACACTTAATATCTGGGGTTCTTACGGGAAAATTTCTAAAAGTTTGCTAAGCTTATGATCTTATAAGAGACTTAGCAGCACCTGAACCCAAACGTAACTCTTAGCAATAAAATCACAATAAGGGATTTATCTGGTGTCATTATTAATGTGAACTGCCTCTAATCATTTATCAGGAGAGTTAAACGCTTCCATTTTTAATCCTTTTAAACTTAGCTGCAACATCTTTGACAAATTTTAGGGCAGTCTCAGCTTTGACTGGTTATTTCTTAATCTATATAACGTGAGTAGCTGAGGTAGATCCATAATGGATTTATAATAAGCCGGCTTTGAATCCTTAATATGCCCTCCTATTGCCGTTGCTAACCACCAATAATTATTTACATTGAGCTTAGATTTTGGGTAAATGGAATAGGGTACTATCTAAACCAATGAATTTAAAATTTGTAACATATTGACAACAGTCTAGAACTTTTATGGTGAGAGTCAGAAAATTCTTATTCCGTCTTTTTCCATTTCGTGATGCGGATAATAGGTTTTTCTAATAGGGTCCTTAAAACTTGGACCATCCCATATTGTATAAGAGGATTTTTCTTGGGGACTTCATTAATGTCCTCACTAATTAAGGGTATTGCCATCGAATGACTGTGATGCATACCTCACCGTGTCCTTTCCAGCATAACTGCTGATACACCTAGTGGTTTCTACTTCATCCAACAATTTCCTGCAATCGATGGCCCCTTTTTACTATTGAAGTCTCTTGACTTCCAAGAGACGAAGTACTTTTAAGTACATCCTAAAAGGAATGGGCTCCTTGCCATATATGATTTTGTTTGGGTTATTCTTCGCATTTGAAGTATGAATAAAGCTCTTCTCATGAGCAGCGACATGTGTTTTAGAGCGAGCAACATTTGGCTCCTTGAACCTTTTCATGACTTTTCTCATAGCCTTCCTAACAGCTGCGTTACTTACAGTTTTGGAGATTAACTCCATTAACATTGAGGTTCACATTGGATGCACCATTAACATTTGTCGCATCTCCAGCATCGCGACTGTTGTTTGTCTCTTCTGAGTTTTCCATACTCGAATCTTTGGTATTAAATACCATATTCAACAAGTGTTTAGGCAATCCATACCCAGTGTCTCCTTGAATTGTCAAAGGCTCACCAAAAGGAGTCTTGATAACTACTTGCTTCTTATCACACACAATATGGGCTTGATTTTTAGGATGACTAATTCATTCCTATCACTATATCGAGTCCCTCTTATTTTAATGGAAACAAGGATAGCAGAAAGAATGATTCTTAATGGATATAAAACATCCATCTAATATTGCTGAAGCAGTCTCTGAGGTACTATCGGCCAATTCTACTTTATACTTAACGCTTAGAGTTTTAACAGGCAGATTTAGTAATTTACAAAATTCATTGTCTACAAAAGACTTATCTAAACCTGAATCAAATAATACTCTAGCATGAGCGTTATCGATATAGAAAGTACCTGTTGTGGCATTGTCATCCTGAATAGCCTCTTGAGCATCCATTTGAGAGCTTCCAGCTTTGGTCTTCTTAGCCTCCCTAGGCTTCTTGGTTTTATTTGGGCAATTTGTCTTGATGTGCCCTATTTCATTGCAACCATAGCAGGTTGCATCCTTTATGTCTTGGCACTCCAAGGTCTTGTGCCCTTTCTTATTACAAATCCCACAAGGCCTAGCTTGTGACTCCAGAGTGCATTTCCCTTTAGTTGCCTTGTTTGGGCAGCGGGTCTTTATGTGCTCCTTCCCGCCACAACCATAGCAGGTGGCGTCCTTCAAGTCCTTGCATTCATGGGACTTGTGATCCATCTCTTTACAGATGACACATCCCCTGGTCTGCTCATAGAAACATTTTCCGAAATGCTTCTTCCCGCAGGTTTTACATTTGGGTTTTGCCTCCTTTGGCTTGGACTGGTCATAGTTTGAACCGGTCTTACCCTTTTTGTAACCTTTATTTGGGGTATTATCGCACTTTCGCTTATGATCCTTTAATACACGGTTCACTGCTTTGTTTACGGTTGTATCCAACATAGCCTGTAACTCGGTGCCCGTTAAGTTCAGTCTTGCATTATCGTTCTGATCAACTGGATGATTGTGAGCTTCAGATGAGTCAGCCATGGTGAAGCTTTGAAGGCTACAAACCAAGAAGTAATAATTGGTTTAATTATATGGTGAATTGTCGAATTTGATGATTAAATAGCCATGGTACAAATAAACCATATAGGCGAATAGATAGTATTAAATTTATTTGATTATGTTTTGCCTAGGATTTTAAATAATCCATCTTTGGCGTTTAAACGGAATATAATCCTTCATATTTATTAGACAGGGGACATAAGTCACGACTGTCAATTTCATACTGACATTTTATATATAACACAAGGGCTTGTTCCAAAGGACTTTTTGATGGCATAGATGCCTTGTCACTAGGGAAATTTTAAAACATAATCGATGATTCCTTTGGATCGGAAAATTTCATAGTTCATTGTCTTGACAAGAAGTTATGAAATAAAACTATCTTTTTCATGTATACATCTTTGCCCGAAGTGTTAACATGTTTTCGGTAGTGTTAACATGTTTGATTTTATCGCATCACTGTTGTCGGTAGTGTTAACATGTTTTCAGATGTTAACAAGGATCCGAATCTATTTTTAAACAGGTTTTACCATCTTTAGCTAGGTCTTTAATGACATTCAAGCTAGGTTATACCTTTTAAGATTCTTTTTAATATATATACTGGCAGAAAAGGAATGATATTTATTTTATTCATGATTTCCATTATAATTATCCTAGATTTAATTAAAATATAACTATGGCACAAAAGGCCAAGTCACAAGGGCAACTTTAAATTATAGACCATGATTTTGTAGAATCAAGGTATTTAGGCTCGAAAGTTGTTCATGCCTTTTCTTGACAGGGAGTTGTAGGCTACGACTATCTTTTGTCTTATATGACAATGAATACTGCCCGTAAGCATTATATCCTTAATGGATGCTTAATTCACAAAATAAGAAAGGATTTCGGGAGAATCCGGTATAAGGATGATTTATGCGATTCTGTCGAATCACATCTGCCAGGAATGTTAACATGTTTACAGATGTTAACAGGGATTTGAATCTTTTGAATAGGTTCTACCATCTTGGCCTTGTCTGAAATGACATATAGGCTAAGTTTACCTTTAAGATTCTTTTAATATTTAACGCAGAAAATCCTAAATTCAGATGTTAATAAGGACCTGAATCTAATTGAGGAACTACCATCTTGGCCCTGTCTTATAATGACACATGGGCTAGGTCTTGCCCTTTTTAGATTTCGCCATTTTATTATAATGGTAGATCTCATAAAAGAAATGTTATTATTATGTTCATATATAATGATAAATAAATTTAGATAAAACATTCCAATGATTTTTAAAAGAGTATAGAATTGCCCTAATCGGGACTTGAAAGGAATGATGTTGTCCATGAAGGGACTGAAAGATAAGTATGCCCTTATAAGGACTTACTAAGGAAACGATCTTCAGCAAAAGGAGTTTCTTCTTCATTTTATTTCTGAATGTTTTCTCCTTGGTTGCACGTTTATCCTAGTCGCAGTACAAAGCTCTGCATTCCTAGGTTTCGGATGGGGAGGATTTCCATTACGGCTCCTTTGCTTAGCGACGTATTAAAAATATAGAATTAAAAGCAATAATTTTCCGAATAGAGTTGAGAGTATTCCTATGTTAAGTCTAGACTCAGAAGGTCAAGGAATGTGCTAATGTGTCATTGAGATTAAACACAAAAGACTAGTGTTTAATTCACTCAATGTTGGCTCTGATACCAACCTGTCACACCTCGATATTTCCACGTATTACCGGTGGGCCCGGTGGGGAGTATCGTGACGTAGTTGATATCATCATAGTCAAACAACACAATTTTAAATGCACAGCGGAAGCAAAAGATAGATTTATTTCAACCGAATAAATTGTAATATTAAGTATCACAAAATAGTTGAAACAGATCCACAGGCGGATCAAATAAAAAGGAAACATAGTTCATCAGACTTAAATGCATCCAAGCTTGCGAGACTCTTAATGATGCTAATGAGAGGCCAACCTATTACGCTTAGTACCTGCACTTAACATTTTTGGGAAAATACGTCAGTTTACACTGGTAAATACAATTAACTAACTCATTTTGAAAACATTTATGAAAATTGATTTAAATGCACATGGCACAAAACTTTTTATAACTTGGGATAATTATTTATATATAAACTTGTAAAAGAATTACATGTTTCTTATACGTTCAGTAGCCCGGATTGACGCCGGGTTAAAGATTAATAGACACACCACATGATATAGTCCCTCGGCGAGTTATTCCCGTGACCGGCGGTTATACCTTATTATTTATTTATGCACTGTCGGGTGTACGCCTACACCCCGTGCTTAGGTCGTGGCCATTTCTTAAAATGATGCCAAGGATATCCGGGACATGGTCATTAACCCCCCCAAAGGCTTTAAGCAAACAAAACAATTTAAACGGGACATTTCAATAGATTAATCTTCATACAATTAAAAATTCAATGCCCGACCAAGCGGTATTTTGTATACCGTACCCCAAGCCCGTATAGGGAAAATAAGTTAAAAGTATTTACCTGAGCTAAATATAAATTCAATCCCAGCCGTATATCAAATCAGCAAGTACAGATAGCTTTTACTGGGCTCCTAAATCTGGAACGAAGGTTTTTAATAACCTATTAGATTCCTAACGGGTCTTTAATTAAGCCTATGCTTAGATCGGTTAGTTTTAAAGGAGGATACGGTTTAAAACGCATGATTAAGCGAGAACCGGATTAGAATGTGGTTTAGACCCCGACAAGCTTGTATACTTGTGTAATAAGGGTAAACTAAACACATTCTGGATTTTGAGATGGAAATGATAAGGTTTGACCCGTTTCGGCTAATTTATGCAAACTAGTTACATAAGCCGATCCGAACGCGAAAAGTGCGTAACGGGTAACCACATGAGTCATGAACAGGTTTCCTAAGTTAATATGCCTTAAATATGTTGTGATATCAGTAGAATATCTTCCATTATGCCCAAAACGAGTTTAAGTCCAATTTATGCCCCGTAGGGGTATTTTGGTCAATTTAAAGGTTATAAGAGAGTTTAAATATTAATCCGAGTTTCAAGTCTGATATAATCAGTAAATATACTTAATTTAATAAGTTATAACAGTAGGATATTAAATATATGTGAAATTTACCATTTATAACCAAACTAGGCACCGAAGGGGTATTTTGATAATTTCACCTAAGGTTTAAAGGTCAAATCTGGAAATCTGAGTTTAAAACTTTTGCTTACTGCTAAAGTATAATAATTTACTTAAAATATCAGTAGGTATCAAGTCTTATATATATAATATAGTTTTAATACATACTATGCGCTTAAAACGCGTAAAAAGACGGTTTTAAGCGATTTCCGGGTTTTATATGAAAAGTTGATATTTTTATTATTCCAGAAGGCTTAAAATATTTTATTTATCATATTAGATCAGTAGAAAAAGGTTTGGTGTCAAAAAGATTTGTAAAACTCATTTTATAGGCCAAAAAGGGCAAAACCGACAATTACCGAATCAAAGCTAGAACCCTATGTTATGCTCAGCCTAAAAATAAATAAAAATCTTCAAAAATCCCAAAATATTATTTTATATCAGTAGGTAAAAATTTTGGTATCAAAAATTGGGTTTAGATAGGCTTTATGCTAATTACGCCGTTTAATTAATAAAAACCTTTTCATTTACGCTAATGAGCATAACTCCTAATCTAGACCTCAAACTGATGTCAAATTTTAGGGACAAGTTTATAAATCAGTAATGAAGATTATTGTCCTCTCACATTTTCAAAATTCTCGTTTTAAGGTCAAAAGGGCATAATAGTCAACATTTAGGCATATAACGGAAACATGCATATGAATCGGATAACTAAGGAACCAAGTTGTATAACCTCAGAGGGTTACACTAACCTATAACCTGGTCCTAAAGGAATCCTAAGGCATATTTAAACTAAGCTAAATCGGGTCAGAACTGAAAGTCAAAGCAAAAGTCAACTTTTGTGACTTTCGGTTCCGAACCGAGCCTATACTTAGAATTGTCGGGTTGAATCATGCTTAGGCATGTTCAACTAATATTTACCAAGTTATTAAAGTGAGAAAACTGATTTTATGGCTTTTTTTAATAGTTATGAATTTTATTTAAAACTAACCCGTTTAACTTTTATTTGACCCGACAATTTAACTAAGTAAACGTGGTAATTAGGAGGTGCCCTTTTGAGGGTTTAACACCTACCTAATTACGGTCACGTAGCCATGTTTGTTACAAACAATGGCTCAACCGTTTAAAAGTCAAAGCGTTTATCGAAACGCTTGACTTTTCAGCTATAAACGCTAAACAATTAAACTAAGCACGAAAGGACACTTACCAAGGGTCCAAGCAAGGAGGTTTTGATCCTAAATTCTCAGGTATGAAGGGCAAGGTCTCCAACTTAGAGAATTCAGAAATCAAGTGTGAATGAGAGCAAGACCAAGAGGGGTATTTATAGGTTTTTGAGAACCGTTAGGATCGTTTCTCGTAAACCGTGATTCAATCTGGACCGTACAAGTATCACCCATGGTTTTGGAAATCTATGGGTGCCCAAAATAGTCCCTAGAAAGCTTAAAAACCACTTGCAACACCTGGAAACAGCTGGAACAGGCTGTAAACTGACTTTTGCAAACCTGACAGGCTCAAACGGGCTGCGTAAGGTTCTATGGGAACTTACGCGGGCCGCCTGAGGTTCCCAGATCAGCAACAAGTTTTCTGAAATTGCAGTTTTGGTCCCTGTGAGCTTTTAAGGTCACGTTTGGCACGTTTAAGGCCCGTTAAGCTATTTACAAGGCTCTATAATGAATCCTAATCATAGGGAACATAAAAAATGCTTGAAAACATGTCGGATGTCGGTTCGTTTGGTCGTACGGTCACGTTGTTCGTCTAGTTACGATGAAACACGAACGGACGCGAAAAACGATCCAAATTGCGCGACGAATGGAATTTTATCAAGCCAAACACTAAAATAAAATATTTTAGTGCTTACATAAATTTTTGGGTGTCCAGATATATTCAGAATGCAAGATATGCGCGAAAATGCAAACTTGTGTTCTTTTTGACACTTTTTGTCCCTGCATGACGTAAAAGTTTATTTTTGCGCACCAAACACCTCTAAGCCTATATCTAAGCTATATAAAGAATAAATGGGGTATGTTTAACTCATGGTCATATTCCAGAAGGTCCGTTACCATACGAATCGTCATACTTTAGCAGTTTGACGCAATTAGTCCTTTAATTGCGCAAAGTAGCACGAAATGTCGTTAATGATATCCAAGCCTTCCTTTGCCCATATTGATCATTCCCAAGCATATACTTAAATATTACTACGCTCTCGCTCGCTTAAATGGTCACAGAAAGGCGTATATTCAAAAGTTGACGCTTTAGGTCCCTCTATTGCGCAAACTTGCGCATCTGATCATTTAATAGCATTGAAGCCTTATCTAATCCATATTAGGCATTCTTGAAAGTATTTTTAAACATCACGATGCTTCGGGTTCGCTAAAAGGTCATTCAGAGGTATAATTAAACATATTGACACTTTTAGCCCCTCTAACTTGCAAAGTTGTGCGTAACTTTACTTATAGGCATAAAAACCTTAGTCGGCCAATAATTAGCATTCCCGAGAGTATAATCAAATATCATGAAGCTCCCGGTTTGTTAAAAGGTCAGTCAGAGGTAAGAATTAACATGTTGACGCTTTTAACCCTTTATTGTGCAAACTTTAAATTAATTACGCTAACGGCTACACTCGATCGTCAAGTGGCTCATTTGTGAATATAATTATCGTGAGAGGTTATTTAGGAACTTATTTCAGGTATGCTAACACTTCCAGTCCTTTCATAATCAAAGTTATTGATTTTTCGAAAAATTAGTCCCTTAAATTCAATGTTGGACTTTATTAGGGTTTATTACATGTGTCAATACACCATTGGACGTGATTTTACGAGGTGTTACATGAATTTAACCAATATCCATGGGGTAATTATTTTTGGGAGAGCACGTATACGAACGCGTATGATATGCCCGTTCGTCAAAAGGAAGACGCGAAGGGTTTTTCGTTAGATGGATTTGTCTGGCCCTTTAAGGTACCTGGGAAATCGTATATATATTTTATATTTTAAGTGTAATGTTCGTTATAATTTGTAGACTAATACCTGTTAAATATGTTAATGCATTTACAGATGTGGATTCTAGAGGTATTTCCGGAATTCAAACAAAGGAGGGGGTATTTCAATGGTCAGACCATTCCGAGATTTTTAGGATGGCAAGAAGGACAAAAGCTGATGAAGGGTAGTGTTGATGGCGTCTTAGCGAATGCAATAAGGGTAAATTGCTATATTGTGTCTGAAATTGCTGACAAATTTTATAAAATTATAAAATATGATTTATTTAAAATTAGATTTTAAAAAATATAATTATAAAAAATTAGATTTATAAAAAATTATAAAAACCGATAAAATTATAAAATTATAAAACAAAAACTGTTAATAGCATGAAATTATAAAATTATAAAAAAATATTTCCTACCGTTAATAGTTTTTGAAATATTTTTATATGAATTTTCAAATTATAATGTTATCACAAAAACTGTTAAACGTTGAAAATTATAATGAATTTTCAAATTATAATTTTATAAATTATAAAATTTAAAAAACAAATTCGACGTTTTAATAGTTTCAACCGTTAATAGTTTTTGAACCATTTTTATATGCATTATGTGTAACAAATTTTTTAAGTTTTTTTTTCAACCTTTAATAGTTTTTAACATTATTTTTGTAAATGTTTGGTTTCAATCTGATAGAGACGTGAATATAAACCGCTAAACTTCATACTACCAATTGAGTTTGAGGCCGAGACACAGTGGTTCATTTCAAGCTCGGATATCGTACTGGCAACACACAGGGATAGATAGTGTAGAAGCCTTAGAGTATTGCGGGGATGCTGTGTGGCCTGACCACGGAGCTCATATTGGCCGAAACTCAGGTGTTATCATATGTATGCTATTGGAAAATCTAGTTTACAACCGTTCATTGACATGGAATGAAGTAAACATGCAGGATGCTTGTGTCAGATATAGACGCTACATGGCTGATGAACTCTACGCCGGGCTCTACACACCAACTAATTTTTGAAGGCTGGACGTACGCATTGTAAAATTTAATTCTTATATAAATTAAAAGTACTAATTACTATTGCGGTTACGAGAATTTGTTACATGATTTTCCTAATTAAAACATAAAAAAACTAAGCTATTATTAAAATTCTGCTAAATTATAAGATGGACAAATGTCATCCGTTGGACTCTGGGTTTCTGTCTCTTTCCCTTTTCCTTTGCCTGATGATTTACGTGAACGAATCTGTGATGGCGTTGGATCTAAACAAACGTCACGACCATGGCCGTATGTTCGACACTGCGAACAATATACCTGAACGGGCTCTTCCCCACGAGATAAGATTCGGGTGTTTTCTTTTGGACGGTCAGATTGACGTTTTGTAATATGCGGCGGTAATACACTGCCAAGGCCTTCTGGTATCACCCATTCAGACCTATGAGGCAGAGGATTAATCGATTCTTCATACGTTTTTTGTATACTTCGTTTGAATAACACTAGAATGCATAATGACTGCAGTCAGGTTCACCCAAAAATCTTGAAACAACAATCACATCCCCACAAGGTAGACCAGAAACTTGCCAGACACGGCAGCTGCACGAACGATTCAAAAAATCAAGTAAACCCCTTTTCCCACCATCTTCAACAAGAAAACTATTTGTCCCAATGCCTGCAACAGTCCAGGTTCTAGACCCTTCAATTTTCTTTAAAATTTTCTTCTGTTCCCACTGAGTCAGTAAGTGGCTCTCCTGCATGCCCTGCAGTCGACGGTCATAAAACCATTTTTGTACGGAATCACGAAAGAATTCGATAAGTTGCGTTATCGGAATCTTACGCGAGAATCTTGACAAAGAGTTAATAGACTCCGCACAATTAGATGTCATATAGTGGTATCGATTGTCGGGACAATGAGCTCTTGCCCATCTACCAAACCCAATATTTGTTAAAACCTGGCGTATTCTAGGAACGGCAAGACACAAAGCATTGAATGACTCGTTAAAGTCAGACATCCGATAAGATTTACATGTCTTCCACCATAGTGCCTCGTATTCTTTTTATTTAGACGACGGCAAACGTAAATTCATCATTAAATGACGACAACACAACCCATGGTAAACACGTGGAAACACGTTTCTAACACCTACATGTATAGAATTCGCCCTATCCGAAATGATCGCCATATCTGCTATTTCACCAACACACTCTCTAAGCTTTGAGAGAAACCATGTCCAAGATTCACCATCCTCTGATTTTCCTATGCCATAAGCAATTGGTAAAATCTGATTATTTCCATCCATGGCCACTGCTAAAAACAAGGTCCCTTTAAATTCACCCTTTAGGTGTGCCGCATCAATGATAACGACCGGTCTTAGATTAAACATAAAGCTACGAATCTGAAAATTAATGATAACAAAATAAGATTAAACCCATGTTATTCTAAAAAAATAAGAACAAATACAAACGAAAAGGTGTAACTTACCGCAGCACCTAACGCAACAAAAACCATTTCAAAACGACTCTGCTCATCAACCAAGATGTGAGTAACGCTTCCAGGATTTGCAAGTTTCAAATTGTGACAATATATTGGTAGTTCGGCAAAAGAGTCTCGGGTTGTTCCTTGTAGAAGTTCAAGTGCAGGGCTTTTACCACGCCAAGCTTGAAGGTTTCTTATCTCAACCTCGAACCTTTGTCTAAAATCTTTGACAATCTCCTTCGCTCGATATATCCTACCACTGTCTTTTAGTTGTTCCTTTAAAAAATGACCCAAAACCTTTGGGTTAGCCTGACGGAAATGTGGGTGTGTTTGCGTCTTCGAACATGTGTGTCTATCATTCATATGTTTAACAAAAAATAAACTACCACCAGGAATAGCATATGCCTTAAATCGCCATTCACAACCATCACCCATGCATGACACTTCATACCGTGTCTTAGATGATCTATCAACTTTAAACTCGAAATGCTCTAACAAACATTTCTTTCCCAACTCAAGCTCCATCTCTTCTTTGTTATTGAATATATGACGAGCCTCAAACACTATAGATGAAGAAGCTGATTCGTTGTTAGACGTGGATGATTTTTCAAAATTATTTTCTAAAATAGGACACTCATCGTTTAAAACATCAACACTTTCTTTTACTAAAATATTTAGATCTGGAGTTTTGAAGTTGTTTAAAGAAGAAAAATCAGAGGAACCAACACCAAACTCTTGAATAACATATAATTTATATAATTCAAAAGGATTCTGCATCGCCAAATCAAAAAAAAATCTAACATCTCGATCATTAATTATATCGATCGGATCAGTAAACGTAGACATCCGGTATGACAACCGTGTAATGTTTGGAGTATCACACATCTTAGAAACATAGTTTAAAAAACTATTATATGAATGATCTGTTTCAATTTCTAAACCACGTCTCCTTGAATCGCCATCAGTAACATACTCAATGTTTCCGTTAATTACATCCCACTTCCCCCCAGTATAAACAAAAAACTTGACCCTCATGTTGTGAGATAATACTAAAAAACAAACTTTTAGAATCTTAGATTTATACTTCAAATACGGTTTTTCATAATGTACAGTATTTAAATAAGGGATCCCTCTAAATAATTGCAAAACGTCTTAAATTCCTACAAAAGCGTCTTAAACTCGTACAAAAACGTCTTCAATTCGTACAACAAACGTGTTAAAATAAGAAATCCGGCTTGAGCTGATGTAGCCGGCTAAAGAGAGTGAAATGGCTCAAGCCGGGCGGAAACATCTCAAGCCGTCTGAAAAAATGGGCAGCCATAACGAAACGTCTCAAGCCGTCTGAAACGTCTCAGCCAAGACGTCTAGACGCCTGACTTTACTGTCGGACACGTGGCATCGTATGGTTGGTCAGCCGCCAAGATGCTAGACCCCATTTGTGGCGTCTCCCCAAGACGTTTGACTTGGCCATTTTCGAAAGGTTGACCAAGTCTTGGACATTTTGGCTATTTTCCCATAAAATTTTGAGTAAATTTTCATTTTGGTCCCTGTGGTTTGGGCCCTTTTGCCATTTTAGTCCAAATCTCAAACTTTTTAAATCTGAGTCTCTGTGGTTTTAATTTTATTGCCATTTTAGTCCAAAATTCAAAAACCCTATTTTTCACTGTTGCAACCTTCCTATTTTGTCTTTTTATTCAGGGGCAAATTGGTCATTTCATAAATAAAAAAATGTTTAAATGAAAACATACTCTGCACACACACTCTCTCACTCAATGCAGATCATCTTCCACAAACCCAGATCAAGAACTCATTAGAAAAACCCGAATCGAAGTGTTAATCATAACAATCAGCCGGATCAACAAGTTCAGAACACAAGGAATCAAGAGGAGGCAACCCGCAAAGAGACCAAGAGTGTCAATAAATTCCAACTATCGCTAAATCCCTTCTTCATTTGCTTCGATTCCAAGGTTCTCTGAACCAATTACGATGAGGGTTCCGATTGCTTCGCGGAGAAGGAAGAAGATGATGTCAAGTTCCACCACCTGGTGCACCAACATGCTTCTGCTAAAGAAACTAACGAAGAGTCATCAATGGACCTTGAGTTGGATTTCAGTCTTCAGTTATCATCATCGGAAATATAAAAGAAAACGGGGAAGCCAGTTCTCTCTCTCTCTCTCTTCTCTTCGATCTATTTGACGACGGTGAGGGAGATGTTACAGGGAAGAAGAAGAAGAAGGAGGGGAGGGCGTCGGGGTGTGCTTGTCGGAGAAACAGGATGCCGGAGCGCCGGACTACGGTGTTTGGGTTAGGGTTTGGTGTCGGGTAGGGTGAAGATGATGAAGATGAAGCGATGAACTGCTTTTCAAGGGTAAATAGATATTTAAGTTAATTAATTTAATTAATAATATGTTATATTAAATTTAAATGGACAATTTTGCCCCTGAACAAAAAGACAAAATAATCAGATTTTAATAGTCAAATAAGGGGTGATTTGATTTTTGGACCAAAATGGCAATAAAAATGAAACCACTGGGACCCAGATTTAAAAAGTTTGAGATTTAGACTAAAATGACAAAAATGTTCAAACCACAGGGACCAAAATGACAGTTTACTCTAAAATTTCCAATTCACCACAAATTGTAAAAAAAGTTTCTTCTTAGATTTAGATATAAATGTTACGTGAGTTTAGTAGGGTCGATATGGTATATAAATACTAGATTTTTTTTTAAATCTATTTGATTTAGATTTATTAATGAGAATTTTTATGTTTGGTCATATGAAAATAAAATATCTAACAAAAGATATTCATTACATAAACAATTTCTAAATCCCTCAATGGAGTTTAAAACGAATAACATAAAAAGGATTAGGATCAAATACAAGGATCTTAATTGTAAAAAGGGTACAAAGGCTCCTAAAAAAACTCACTACACAAAAAAAAGTAAAAAGAAAAAAAAAACTTAAACATCCATCACCAGCAAAAACCTAAACCTAAACCCCCACCCACCCCCTTCCCCATCACCCACCACAAAAACATTTTTTTTAGGAGGTGGAGGTTTGGGTTTTGGGGGTTTTTTTGTGAGGTATAGTTTTTTTTATTTTTTTTTTTTTGTTGCCGGGGGGTTGGGGTTTAGGTTTTTGGGTGGTGGTGGGGTGGGGTGAGGGTGGGTGTTTAGGTTTTGGGTGGTGATGTAGTGGGTTTAATTTTAGGTTGTTGGACACATGTCACTCTATAAATTCTTCTTACACTTCTTACAATTAGAAGACTTTGTAGAATAACTTGACCCACATAAAAAAGTCTCATATATGTTTGCCTCTGTCAAAGTAATTTTATATATTATATAATATAATAATATAATAACTAGTATTTTAAAGTTGAATCATTAAAGTAAATTAAAAGGAAATAAAATAAAAAGAAACAAATCAAACAATTTTAATTGTATAAGAAATTAGAAATCAAAGAAAAGTTAGAGGCTGTTTGGTAGCCTCTGAATGGTCATTAAGAGGCTACCTCTTAATGGAACCATTAAGAATTTTACCAATGAGAAGGTAGAAGAATGTGACATGTGATGATTTACCACTCAGAGGTTACCTCTTAACCATTCAGACTTGAGGTTACCTCTTATTCATTCAGAGGTTTTAAACCATTAAGAGGTAGCATCTGAATGGTCATTAAGAGGCTACCAAACAGCCCCTTAGTCTTCTTACTAAATGCAAATTGCAGTCTTATATAAAATCAAATGGCTGAAGCAAAACTTGAACCTAAATTCTCTATCTTAAAATGTAAGCCACAAGCCAACTTATCTACTTTTGCTTTTGCTTTGTTGGTCTTTTCCACACCAAAGTAACTTAAATACAATTTATACATAAAATATATTTTAAAAAATTAAACATTTCGGACCTCCCAGGAGTTAGCTCATTTCTTTTTGCGGTTATCCTGGATGAGTTGTTAAAGTTGATTCAAGAGACAACGACGTGGTGCATTCTTTTTGCGGATTGTTAAAGTTGATTCAAGAGACAATGACGTGGTGCATTCTTTTTGCGGATGATACTGTGTTAGTTGTGGAAAGTAAACAAAGACAAAATGCGAGGTTAGAGTGGTGATTAGTAGCCTTAGAAAATAATGGTTTAAGGATTAATCGCGCTAAGACTGTGTATCTTTACTGTGATTTCAGTAGTGCGCGTGACAATGACACTCAGATAGCCAATGATGGCCAAGTGGTTCCGTAGGTAAATAAGTTCAAGTATTTAGGATCTTTTGTACAAGGGGATGGGGAGATAGATAACGACATAGCTCACCACCTCCACGCTGGATGGTGTAGGTGGGGAGCAGCGACTGGGGTTTTGTGTGACAAGAGACTCCCATCCAAATTAAAAGAAAATTTTAATAGAGTTGCAGTTATACCTGTTATGTTATATGGAACAGAATGTTGGGCCACGATAAAGACACATGAACGTAAGCTAGAGGTAGCCGAGATGAGGATGATGAGGTGGATCTGTGGGCACACTATGTTACTTAAAATAAGAAATGAGGTATTTAGGTTAAGATTAAGGGTGGCTAGTATTTCAAATGGTATGGGCATGTTAGGAAGAGACATGCGACGACCACAGTTAGAACTGTGGAAATGGTAGTTGTGGAGGGAAGGATGAGTAGAGGTAGATCAAAACTGACATGAGAGGAACATATTAGCTAGGAGTTGTTATACTTGCACCTCTCTAAAGACATGGTCGAGGATATGAGTTTGTAAAGACGTAGAATTAAGATTAAAGATTTTAAAATGTTGGTGTTGATTTGTATTGTTTCTTGCCTTACGAGCTTAGTATATTGGTTATTTGGGGTGGTCTTTGCATTGTTTTGCTTGCATGTGTGTTTCTATGATGAGCCATCTATCTCTTCTATACATTTTCACCAGTTCCCCAATATTGTTTATCTTAGTAGCTTTGTATGTTTTAATTGGATTTTGTATGTGTGCCTTTGAATTTTGAGTTGGGTTTCACTGAAAGCAACTTCTCAAACCATTGGGAAAGAGGTAAGCCTTGCTTACATCTCACCCTCGATATACCCCTCTAATAGCGTAGGTTATGTGTGGATTCTACTTGCCATGGTGGTTGTTGTGTTGTATCTTAAAGTTGTTAAATAATTAAAAAACTATGATTGTAACAAGTGTGTTGCTACAACAAATACAAGACCAAGGCCTGTAGCGATATCTCCGGGGTAAAAGGGTTCAGGGTTTCAGTTTGCCTAACGCAGGTCGTGGGGTCCCCCACGTTTGCAAGACGTGGAGAGAGGTTCACTAGTGTTATTGTTGTTCTCCTTGAATTCTAGACTGATATGAGACCAGCCCAGAATGTAATCGTTGGAGAGGATGAATTATTTAGAGTGAAGAAGAGAAGCAAGCATGAAGCTAGTTCTCATGGGAGAAGAAGAAGAGAAGCAAACATGAAGGTTGTTCTCGAGAGGGAGAAGGAGAATCAGAGAATTGAGATAGTTTTCTGCTGATTCCAGAATGAATGGCATGCTTGTCATGGGCTACAATTTATAGGGGAAGAGGTTTCTCAAAGGAGAAACCTATAACTAGTGAACCTGGCTTGTAGTGAGGGGCTTACCCTTTTTAGGGGTTGAAGGGTTTGGACCTGCGGATAAAAGGGTGTGCTCTCCCACATGGTCTGGTTGCGGCTGGGCTGGAGGTTTCACACGCAAAGGGTGATGTGACAAAGCTCTGACTTGTCTTTTTACTGTTCAAGACCGTTGGACCATTTCCGAACCTTTTAACCTTTTAAGCTGTTGTGTCTCTAATCAGTTTATTAAGGTTTGAGCTACTCCCGTCATCAGCCCCCCAAGTCAGAGGTATTTGGGGTGTAAGCTCAAATGCTTCTGACTTTTGTACACGATTTTTATTGCTTAAAGGCTTCAAGGCTTGAAAGGTTATCAGGCATCTAAGTTTTTTGGATTTGAATTTTGAAATGACAGTTAATGTGATGGATGGCAGTTTTTTTGCCTTTTGCGTAATAATAACTGCCTATACTTCACTTTCTTTTTTCTTTTGATCGCCTCTCCTGGGTGCTAGCAAAGATCTGTATGTGAGTTATTCTTGTCTCACTAGAGAGGAAGTTGAGGCTTTTTGTAAATAATGGGGGATCGATCTAAAGTTTAATCCAGTTGCTTCGGGTTTTAGATAAATCGATCGATCAGTGTCCCGCTGGTTCGATTGCTCTTTATTGCTGTCATTTCGAGTTTTCCAACTTGTGTCATCCGTTTTTTGTCTTTGTTCTGAATATTTTAGAGTATTATCGTGTGTCGCTTGGTTAGTTGCGTCCTCAAGGTCTTGCTAGGACTTTACACTATGAGGTCTTGTGATAGGGTATGACCCATCGTTGTTGTTCCGATGTTTCTTTCGGTTGACCAAGAACGACGATTGGGTCACGTTTGAGACATCCCAAGTTGATGTTTGTTTGACTTCCTCAATGGTTACTACCGTTGGTTCTTGGAAGGAGCGATTTTTCTGGATTTCTGAGTCCATTGTTTCCTTCAAGCTTGTTTAAAGGCACCCTGATGCTATGTTAAACAAGCTTAAGCCATTTGAGTCTGAACTACATAGTTTAAAAGCCATTAGGAAGTGTCCTTCAAGGCTTCGTCCCTTTCCTGAACACCTTTTAGTGTTGATGGGTGTGAGCACTTTGTGGGACAAGCCGGATCGTGACCCTGTGCTCATGAGGTATGATCAGGGTATGATGTTTTGCCTTATGCTTTATCAAGAGTGATGATACCTCTGATGTTGTGTTTGGGGATGCTAAGGCCACCCCCGGTGAAGATGCTGTTGCCAGAGGTGCTGAACACAGGTTCGAGGGTTCAGGTTATGTGAACGTTCCAAATGTCAAAGGCTTTACTAGGGTCGGTGCTTCCAAGGCTTCTACCCATTGTTTAACCCGACGTATGTTAAAGAGAGCTAACCAACTATCGGCCTCCGAGCCAGTGCAACCGAGTGATGATATAGAGGCTTCGGACGACTTGGAAGTTGGGGTTGAGAGAAAATAATAAAAAAAAGACAAGGAGTTGCCCTTGGTGATTGGTAAGGAGAGTAAAGCAGTGGGTAAGAAGGTTGTAAGCTTGAAGGGTTTCGGGAAAGGTGGTGAAGGTTCCACCAATGTTAATCCTGAAGAGGTTTATGTGCCGGATTGGAAGGTCACAGTTGGTGACAGCTTCAAGTATTCATCCGTTTGTGAGGATGTTCTTACCCATTTGCTCCTCCTATTGTACGAGGTTCTTGCTCGTCTATGGACGACGACCTGATGATCTCGAAGATGATGATGGGTGCTTGCAACCTTGCTGCCTTGCTTCTAGAGGGTGTATCCCGATTTCACAAAAGGATGCAAGAATATGAAGTCTTTTCGAAGAAGAGGGATAGTTGAAAGCTTCAATGGTTGCTTTGAAAGAAGCTGAGGGCTACGCTGAGAAGGAGAAAGCATTGCTGTTTGAAGATTTGAGTAATTTTCTTCCCTCACAAGACTGATATGGTTGAGTTGGAAAAACGCTTGGAGGCTGACAAGGTTTAAGTCAGGATCGATAAGGCTGCCTTGGAGGTTCAGAAAAAGGCCTTATTAGAGGAGAAAGAAGGGTTAAAGGCTTCACTTGCCCAGACAACTAGTGATAATAAATGGCTCATTGAGTATGGATTCCAGCAAGTGGTTACCTATCTTCTCCATTCATCGGAGTTCAGAAAGGTCTTGGGTGATGTGTACACCGAGCTTCTTGCTCATGGGAGACTCCAAGGTTTGTTTGCTGGTTACAAAGCTTTGTGATCCTGGGGAGCCTTGGGAAAAGTCTTCTCTTTTTCAACCCAAAGCCTTCAAAGTTTTCAAGGGAACAATTTTGAACAATTTTGGTAAACCTTTGCCAGTCTTGCAAGGGAAAAAACCTCGGGGTCTTAATGAGGTTGTTTATAACGAAGTGCTGAAGTCCCTATCGAAGAGACGTCCTTGTTCCAGAGATAGCGAGGAAACGTGTTCTGAAGGTGGTGAGGGCTCAAAAGGTTCGAGCCTTGATGAGGAAGGCTGAAAAGACCCAAGATGATGGGGTTTCGACGAAGGATGGTGCAACAAAGTCTACCATCTCTGATGCTACCAAGTGAAGAAGAAACTTTGATTTGTAGCATTCTTAGCATGTCGAACGATGTTATGGATTGTTTGTTTGAACATCCTTTTATTTTAAGGGAACCGTTTAGGTCCCTTGGTGGTTAAAGCCTGGAAGACTTGTGGACAATGTTTTATGTTTGATGGCCAGTATGGCCCTTGCTATCTTTAACTTATCTTGCTATGTTGTTCTATTTATTCCTTTGTGTTTTCATTGGTTTTGTATGTTGTCTTTGTTTTGGGCGGTGCATCTTATGTTACTTATACCTTAAAAGGTTCAGTGCTACAGTCACTTAGCCTTAGAATATTTTTAACAAGAAGATACAACCTCTATCCTATGTATGACATTCACTTAA
The DNA here is from genome assembly GCA_030545235.1 of Helianthus tuberosus. NCBI lineage: Eukaryota > Viridiplantae > Streptophyta > Magnoliopsida > Asterales > Asteraceae > Helianthus > Helianthus tuberosus. The sequence goes on along the minus strand of CM060367.1, from coordinate 171,848,118 downwards.
AGTCTTTTTGGTTCGTAAGCCAATGTTAGGGCTTAAGGAAAATTTGGTGTAGGCTGTTCAAACCCGTCTATGAGACATGGTTTTTAAGATTTCTATGAGTCTCATGGAGTTGTATTGATTTAGGAACTCACCCCTTATATAGGTCCATTCAACCCTTGAACCTATTGAGCGATGTGGCCTGGGAGCTCATCCCCTTACTTGGCCCTTGCCATGGTGTTTCTTGCTAGGTTCTCAACCTGATTATAGGATAGAAAGACAAATTTTGATTCATTGTTAATTCATTTCAAAGTACTTTGATTACTAGGGGAATAGAACAACTTTTTGGAACTATACGTTTTGGTTAAACATAGAACCTTTTAAGGTTTTTGCCATCTCCATGGCGGGGGAGCTTTTTGCCTTGCGGACCTGCCAGCTTGTATGATCCCCCTTTGTGGGCTTTAAGGATAGTGTATGGCTCTTCCTATTTAGGGCCAAGCTTTCCTTGGCTTTCTTTCTTGCAGGCCACATTATTTCGAAGCACAAGGTCCCCAGGCTTGAAGCGTTCATGCTTCACCCGTATATTGTAATACAATTCCATGTTTTGCTTGTAACTTGCTTTGTGTATGGCTGCTTGGTCACGAGCCTATTCGAGGAGTTCCAAATTCAACATCGTTTCTTTCTTATTTGACTCGAGGTCGTTGTTGAATGTTCTTTGTGTGGTTACTCCGATTTCAGCTGCGATTACAGCCTTTGATCCAAACACTAGGCTATAGGGTGTTTTTTTTGTGTGGCTCGTTGATGTGTGCAAAATGCAACATATAAATTACTTCAATTGTGGCATAAAACTAACCCTTTTTTAGTACTAATGTTGGAAAAAGTGTGCTTTTGTCTTCCTTTTGTATTTTCAGGATTAAATGAGCTCAAATTAACAAAAGAAGCAAAAAGACATCAAAATCTAACATAAATACAAGAAAAGGAACAAGACGTGACATGCCCGACCCCACGACAGCATCTTCCCAAGCAAAACAAGAAGACAGAAGACTGAACACGCCCCGTGCTCAGCCAGCACGGGGGCGTGCCCAAGTGTCAGCAGAAAAGACAAAGTGGTAGAAGCTTCTATTGCCCACCACGGGGCCGTGCCCACTGGACACGGGGCCGTGGTCAACTATAAGATTCGCACAATCTAGGCAAATCTTCATAATACAAAGATTCTTCTGCACACGGGGTCGTGCTCAGCGGACACGGGGGCGTGGTCAACTAATAAGACAAGCTGCGTTAAATGAAGAAAGAGAAGGATGTGGACACGGGGGCGTGCCCGAGCTTCTGTTCAGCCTATAAATAGGAGTGCTTGGCTCAAGCTCAAACCATCCCTTGGCACACCACCTCTCTCACACTTCACCCACCACCCACCACCACCATAACACCATCATCCACCACCATCATCCATTGTCCATCATATAGTGTGTGAGTCGTCTCGGGATCCAAGATTGATCGTAAGAGTTCTTGACAATCAAGGCCATGTTTGCCTAAGTCTCTTACATCACTTGGTGAAGACAAGTGTTTAGTGTAATACTTTTTATTTCTAATCTTTTCGCACTTTTTATTTGGTTTTGTATTAATGACTTTAATAACTAGTTTCTTATGTTGAAGGTGATTCTTCCTTATCGTTTGTCCGTGGTGTCTTGACATTATTTTACTGTCTATAAAATAAAAGATTTTCACCATTCATATCTCCACGGTCTATATGGAGGTATGTTGGCTACCTGGTCGAGGGTTAAGGGAACGGTTTGGTAAGAGTCTTGCCATTGTTCAGCGTTTAGAGGTCCTGCAATGGACCTGGGTCAAATTTAGTAGGTCCTCCTTCAATACTTAACAGTATTGGATGGCGGGGGTCCAAACTCTTTGACCCCCTCATAAGTTAACTACTATTAATACTATAACCCGGCTATTTAGGACTGTATCCCTGCTGACTCAGACTTCTTAGTCGAGGGTAACGTCACCTCCAAAAGAGGGGCCTACCATAATTTGCATTAATAACTTAATTAATTATCTTTCAATAATCCGACCCTTTAGGATTGTATCCTTGCTGACTCAAACTACTGGGTTGAGGGTAACGTCACCTTCAAAAGAGGGGCCTACTACAATAACTAAGATAATCTCTTAAATAAGTGCAAAAGTGCGGAAATAATCAAAGGTTACACTATACACGAGTCGGAACCAAGTGATTCATCTTGTCTATCTGTTTTTCTTTTATTTTTATTTTTCAGCATTTTAAATAGTTTTTATTTTTTCTTAGTTTAAAACATTTTTCTAAACTTTTTGATTTGATTAGACGTTGAGGATAAACCGGTACTAAAAGCTCTTGTGTCCTTGGACGACCTCGGTATCTTACCAACACTATACTACGCCCACGATGGGTGCACTTGCCCATATGTGTGTTTAGTGTTAGTAAATATCGTGTTTTATAAATTTAAAACTTGGCTAAAAAAAGTGTTAAAGGGCTTAAAATATACACCTAATATGTATAACACTTCACACGCATCAAGTTTTTGGCGCCGTTGCCGGGGACACAAGGATTTTAAGAAAGTTAGGAATCAACTGCCTAATCGTTTTTTCTTATTTTTCATTTTTTAAGGATTTTTCTTAATTTTTTCAGCTTCTGCAGAACTCAGCACGGGCCGTGCCCGCTGAACACCCCCCGTGCCCAATCATTGGAACTGGCAATCCTGTTTTAAGTCAGACAGTAGCTGAACACGGTGCCGTGCCCACTTAACATGCCCCCGTGCCCAAGATTCAGTTACTGAAAACAGAACCGTAAGATCCCGACGGTTGGTAATTTCTGACACAAACATGAGTGATACTGATACTTTTTACTTTCGGCACTCTTATGGTACTACGTGGTGTCAATTATGTGGTGGTAACCATAAGGAATTAGAATGTTATTTTCTAAATTATAAGCCCCACTATATAGACCCATCATTTCCTTGTATCCTTAAGAGGGGCGAAAGTAAAAATAATCCCTATCTCTCCCTCGAATGCTCCCAACCGGATTTTCTAGGAGAAATGCTTCTCGATGAATTATTTCAATTAGAAGATCTAATTCTTAATTGGTTAAAAGAACTTAGGAAAGATTTCAATGATCTTTTCCAAGACAATAGCCAAGAAAAAGGGTTGGAACCGCATTCAAACAACTTCGTTGTTTCCGACGATACTTCTAACTCTAGTGAGGACTTGAGCGATAGTCGTCCCTGTGTCGATTGTGCCGTGAAGGACTCCCCATCGACTTCGTTCGATGCATACATAGACCTGAGCGATTCGACATACACCTTCTTTAACGAGAGCCCGGAAAAGGGTTGGACTTGTCCACCTACATATAGCATAGGAATCACCCTCACCGACAACCTCTTGCGTTCTCGTCTTAATCTAGAGCAATTAAGGTATCTTAGGCACTTTGGGGTTGTTCCATCCAGTAAGGAACCGCCCGATCCGGAAAAGTTCCTTAAAAATAGACACACTTCATAAAACAGCCTTCCGACACGGGGCCGTGCCCAGGTCAACACGCCCCCGTGTCCACCGAAAGATTCCCTTCTGACTTTTGTCAGAATACGGACAAAACGTGTCAGGATCTTGCCTGCACACGAGGCCGTGTCCAGCCGACACGGGGCCGTGTCCAGCATGCTGTCGTTTTCTATAAATGCAGCCAAGAATCCTGCACATTTGGACGATCCAGGGACAGAGATTTGAAAGGATTTTCTAACTTACCATCCTAGGTATGTTCTAAAAGAAGGTTCTAACAAACATCTTGTCCTTTCCTCTTTTATCTATTACCTTCTTCTTCACCTTTCTTGCAACAACACCTCCATTGGAGCTTGATTTCAAGCTTCATTGTGATGATTGTTGAGTTTTTATTCAAGGAATCTTGTTAAAAATAAGTTACACAACATTGTTTTAAGTTATTTTTGTTCAAAAACACTTCATAAGTTGAGAAAATAATTTAAAACCCCAAGATTCCTTGTTCTAAAAATCTGCAGAAAGTTGAACACGGGGCCGTGTCTGTGGTATTGTTTCGTTAAAACAAACTATTTTTGGTATGTTTTCGTAGAATGTCTAGCCAAAAGAGTGGAACCTCTTCTGCGCACTCAAGGAACAGTCGAAGGGAAAGGAGGCCATCGATTGAAGCAACTCTCGTAAGATACGTAATGGCGCTACGTGAAGCCCTTGACGAGATGACTTCGGTGGAGGAGGTCCTCATAGACCGTATAAATTATCTCTCGGTGGGGTTGGAAAACAGTTTTCAAGAAATAAACCTCTTGCACCAGAGGTTAAACATTCTTGTAACACCTCCCATGGAACCAATCCTCCCTCAAGTAGATTGGAACCTAGCACTTGGAATCCAAAATCCTACCGGTTGGGACGACATTCCAGCGGAACCTCCTCTAGAAGAACTCCAAGAAATCCCGGTGGAAGTTGCACCTCCTCAAACCAATGCTCATGAGCCCGCTTTTCTTCTCCCTAGGGAGATCGAAGAATGGCTCGCTGACGTGTGAGGAACCCATACCCGGAGAGAGAAGTTTGTCAAGCCACTTTTAACCGAGAGATCTATCTTTTCGGAAATTTTGCTAGTAGAATAAATAGTAGGCTAGAACTTCTTGGATTGAGATTTCTTGTGTTTCTTTGACCTAACTATCTAATATTTTAATTTTAGGACTATTATGTAATTCTCTCTATGACTCAATAAATGATGATTTTAGTTAATTTGGTGTTTGGATGGTGTTGAAATGAATAAAACACACTTGAGATGGCAAAGGATACAAGGGAAGCTTGAACCAGCATCCCATGCAGGAAAACAGGACCGTCCGACAAAATTCTTCGTTTACAGTAAGTTCGGCACGGGCCGTGTCCGCCCAACACAGCCCCGTGCTGCATAGTCTGCAGAAATACCCAGTTCAGGTAAACTGGACACGGGCCGTGCTCACCCAACATGCCCCCGTGTCCAGGCTTCTGTTTCTCTTGATTTAATTTTGTTACTGGCACTTGAACACGGGGCCGTGCCCGGACAACACGGGGCCGTGTTCAGCGCCCAGTAACACAAAATTTTTGCTTTTTCACACCTTTTACACATTCAATCAACCTAAAAACTTATTTTTGGGACACATTGAGGACAATGTGTAATTTAAGTGTGGGGGGGATGCTAAAACCTTGAATCTTGCAAGTACTAAATACAAGCATTACACAAAACTCTATTGGAACTGCTAATCACCCCAAATTTTTTTTCAAAAATTTTCATTTTTTTTTACTTGTCTAGGTTTAACTCGGGAAATTCAAGTTCTAAAAAAGGTTATATTTTTACGAATTTACAACCGATAGCGTCGTGATAAAAAGAACCAACATAAGAAAACTATGAAAAGGCATGACAAGCTTAGTTATAATTTAATTATATATACTTGATCACATAAAAACCCATTCCCACAAAAGTGAGTTTTGAGCCTTTATTGAGCATACAAATATATATCTTTAAACTAAATACTCATTTTTCGTTTCTTGTGTGAATAGCCGCTTAGTTCTTACGACTCTAGAACTTGCCACGACGATACATTCCCGGTCCTTACCAACTTAAACCCAAGTAAGTAAATGATGGAGGCATTAGGACTAACCCTTTTTATTTCTACACCATTATTTTTTCTTTTTTTTTTACCACCTCCCCAAAAATCCCCCTAGTTAGCCCCTTTGAGCCTAAACCTTTTCATTTCATAACCCAAACAAACACCCTTTTACCCACCAAAACCTTTTTCATTTTTAACCCTTTGTTTTAGTAACTAGCTCGGTTTCTCATATGACTTTAAAAAAAATAGTTGATTATGAAGCAAAAGCAAATAAACAAACAAGTTTACCAAAAATAACTTTGTTTGAAAAATAGCTTCATAAAAATAAAAGTGGAAAAATAGAAAGTCTTACGAAAACCGATACTTGTTACGCTTTTCGCCCTTTTTCTACTAACCACTAACCCAACCACCTACCTTTAACCCAAACCTAACCCTTCACCCAAAAAGTCCTCTTGATATTTACAAAGGTTTATAAGTTAAAAGGAGGAGGATTGATTGCTTGGCAAGCCTATGGTAGGAGTAAGTTCCATGCCGCTCTCGAGTGATCCACAAAAATACATTTTCGGCCGAGTGTTGAGTGATCCCCGTGAGGTATGTGAACTTGTATATAAATAGAATTTTACAAAGGCATGTTATGCCCTAATAAGTAATTTTTCTTATGAAAAGTTTTAAATAAATCATGACGAATAGGATTGTAAATAAATAAAAATAAAACTAAATAAAGAATCTTGGAAATCCCGACACTCTATGACAAGCCCAAAAACCTTCTTTTCTACCCATTCCATTTGGGAGTGTAATAGCCACATATTAAAGAATTTTGCTTGAGGACACGCAAAGATTCAAGTGTGGGGGTATTTGATTTGTGCAAAATGCAACATATAAATTACATCAATTGTGGCATAAAACTAACCCTTTTTTAGTACTAATGTTGGAAAAAGTGTGCTTTTGTCTTCCTTTTGTATTTTCAGGATTAAATGAGCTCAAATTAACAAAAGAAGCAAAAAGACATCAAAATCTAACATAAATACAAGAAAAGGAACAAGACGTGACATGCCCGACCCCACGACAGCATCTTCCCAAGTAAAACAAGAAGACCGAAGACTGAACACGCCCCGTGCTCAGCCAGCACGGGGGCGTGCCCAAGTGTCAGCAGAAAAGACAAAGTGGTAGAAGCTTCTATTGCCCACCACGGGGCCGTGCCCACTGGACACGGGGCCGTGGTCAACTATAAGATTCGCACAATCTAGGCAAATCTTCATAGTACAAAGATTCTTCTGCACACGGGGTCGTGCTCAGCGGACACGGGGGCGTGGTCAACTAATAAGACAAGCTGCATTAAATGAAGAAAGAGAAGGATGTGGACACGGGGCCGTGCCCGAGCTTCTGTTCAGCCTATAAATAGGAGTGCTTGGCTCAAGCTCGAACCATCCCTTGGCACACCACCTCTCTCACACTTCACCCACCACGCACCACCACCATAACACCATCATCCACCACCATCATCCATTGTCCATCATATAGCGTGTGAGTCGTCTCGGGATCCAAGATTGATCGTAAGAGTTCTTGACAATCAAGGCCATGTTTGCCTAAGTCTCTTACATCACTTGGTGAAGACAAGTGTTTAGTGTAATACTTTTTATTTCTAATCTTTTCGCACTTTTTATTTGGTTTTGTATTAATGACTTTAATAACTAGTTTCATATATTGAAGGTGATTCTTCCTTATCGTTTGTCCGTGGTGTCTTGACATTATTTTACTGTCTATATAAAATAAAAGATTTTCAATATTCATATCTCCACAGTCTATATGGAGGTATGTTGGCTACTTGGTCGGGGGTTAAGGGAACGGTTTAGTAAGAGTCTTGCCATTGTTCAGCGTTTAGAGGTCCTGCAATGGACCTGGGTCAAATTTAGTAGGACCTCCTTCAATACTTAACGGTATTGGATGGCGGGGGTCCAAACTCTTTGACCCCCTCATAAGTTAACTACTATTAATACTATAACCCGGCTATTTAGGACTGTATCCCTGCTGACTCAGACTTCTTAGTAGAGGGTAACGTCACCTCCAAAAGAGGGGCCTACCATAATTTGCATTAATAACTTAATTAATTATCTTTCAATAATCCGACCCTTTAGGATTGTATCCTTGCTGACTCAAACTACTGGGTTGAGGGTAACGTCACCTTCAAAAGAGGGGCCTGCTACAATAACTAAGATAATCTCTTAAATAAGTGCAAAAGTGCGGAAATAATCAAAGGTTACACTATACACGAGTCAGAACCAAGTGATTCATCTTGTCTATCTGTTTTTCTTTTATTTTTATTTTTCAGCATTTTAATTAGTTTTTATTTTTTCTTAGTTTAAAACATTTTTCTAAACTTTTTGATTTGATTAGACGTTGAGGATAAACCGGTACTAAAAGCTCTTGTGTCCTTGGACGACCTCGGTATCTTACCAACACTATACTACGCCCACGATGGGTGCACTTGCCCATATGTGTGTTTAGTGTTAGTAAATATCGTGTTTTATAAATTTAAAACTTGGCTAAAAAAGTGTTAAAGGGCTTAAAATATACACCTAATATATATAACACTTCACACGCATCACACGTTTTCTCGGTTGTTCGAATTTCCAATAACACATTGGGAAGCTATTCGAGCCAGTTGTTGTCGTATCTTCCTAGTCGAGATTTAATCCCTTCAACAATGTTGCGGTTTGTCCTATCAACCTGGCAATTGGATTGTAGGTAAGCTACCGAGCTGAATACTTGAGTTATTCTGAACTCCTTACACTAGGAGCTAGAAGGCTTTTTGGCAAACTACTTCCCATTATCCGTGACTAGTGTCCCTAGGAGCCCACAACAACAGATTATGTTTTCGTAAACGAAATCAATGACCTGTTTCCCTGAGATTTTTGCCAATAGTTTTACTTTTGGCCACTTGGTGAAGTAGCCCAGGGCTACCAATAAGAACTTGACTCCTCCTTTGGCTGGTGGGAATGGTCCAACAATGTCCATTCTCCGCTTACGAAATGGCCAAGTCGAGGAGGTGGGAACGGGGTCATGTTTGGGGCTTTTGGGTACCGGAGCATGTAACTGTCAAGCTTCACATTTTCACAGTTGTTCGAAGGTATCTCGATGCATGGAAGGCCAAAAGTATCCGAGGTTCATCAACTTTGACACTACCGATCTTGGGCCACAATGACCCCCACATATCCCTTCGTGAACCTATTTAATCAGATATTGGCTTTGTTCTGGGTCAACGCATCGTAGTAGTGGTGCAAGGTATCCTTTTTTGTAAAGGATACCTCCTTGTAGCACATACTGCCTTGACTTGATACGAACCCTTTTAGCCTCAGTCTGGTCATTAGGTAAATCACCATTTTTGAGGAACTTTTCAATGGGAGTCATCCAATTTGGCCCTTCTTTAGTGATCACATCTTGAACCTCAAGTTTTTTGGATGGATGGGGTTTTTAATACCTCAATTAGTACCTGTGACACCTGGGTCACTTCAACCATCAAACAAATACCAAACCAATGAAATATTTTATTTCATACTTGGGATTTGTATAAATATGTGTATCGTTTGCACATATCAATTCTTGTTCGATTTCGGGCTCTAAATCGCTTTCTGGAAGGTTATACGCTCACCGATGCGTAAATATAACCAGTTTAATGCAACAAACACTCCGGAACAGTGACATAGGCTTAACATACCTTAAATAACCTTTACATAACTTAGAAATAAGTTTTGGATGGTTTGGTATGCCGAAATCAAGTTAATTCGCTTACAGGGACTAAATTTGACAAACTGTGAAAGTATGCCAATTTGAACTGTAACAGACATTCCGGAACATGACCATAAGTTAAACATACCATAAATATCCTTTACATAGCTTAGAAATAGGCTTTGAAGGGTTCGGTGTGCTAAAATAAACTTTTGGCTCATTCAGGGACTAAAAGTGTCAAAAAGTGCACAAGTTTGCACTTTCCCGCATAACTTACGTTCTGCATACATCCGGACATCCAAAAATTTATGTAAGCATTATAATATTATGCTTTAGTGTTTGGCTTGTCAAAAATCCATTCGTCACGCAATTTGGACCGTTTTTGCGTCCGTTACGACTTCCGTCGTAATTAACCGAACAACGCAATTGTACGGCCAAACGAACCGACATCCGAGATATTTTTGAGCACATTTTAAGTTCCCTATACTTTAACTTCATTTTAGAGCTTTGAAATGGGGTTAACGGGGCTTAAACGTGTCAAAAATGCATCAAATAGCAAGTTTGGAGCTTCAGGGGCCTGTTATGCCATTTTTGAAAGTATCAGACCTGCAGGTCCTTACGGACCGTAAGGTTCTGATTCTTACGGTCCGTAAGCAGGGGCCAGATGCAGAAACTCGTTTTTGACTGCTGTTATCAGCTCTTATGCACTCCAAAGGCCAATGCCACATGTCAATCCCTGATGTTGGGGGCCATTTTGAGTTACCACATGTTTGCAACAAGTGTAGGGATGTGATCAAAGATCGGTATTCGAGAAACGATCCTAATGGTGGTCCATTTACTATAAATACCCACCTCAATTCCTTGTAAAACCCACAAATCTGATCAAAAGTTCTCTAAGTTGAAGCCCTTGCTTCATACCTGAGTTGTTCGATCAAGATTTACTAGCGGGGACCCTTTGTAAGTGTTCCTTCGTTCTCTTTATTCGTTTAGCGTGACTATACCTACTGATACCTACTGATTACCACGTTATCTAGGCTCAGTGACGAGTCGTAGTTTCGGCCAAAATGCGTATTCTTGCGTATTTTGTAACCAAACTACCCTTAGGTATCAAAACCGTTTGTTTTGATACCAAACCTGTTTTCTAAACTTAGTTAAGCATGTTTTAACATGCTTAGCTCGTCACTTTTAGTTTAGTGCTTATATAGGGTCGTAAGGTAAGCGATCTAAACAATCGCTTATACTTTCGAACCCGACCCGTTTGGTCGATCATTAGGATCCGACTAAACACATTAGGTGACCATAGTATATAGGGAATAACCTTCTGAGGTTATACCTTATGGTCGCTTCGTTTAAGTAGTTGTATGATAGGTAGTTTATATGCCTTAGGTAAATTACCAAAATGACCTTTTTACGCCAAAATTCATTTTAAGCATATGTAACATAACTTTTGACATCTAAACTGATTGGGCAACAATATTAGACATGTTAAGGCATATTTTACTTGTCATAGGACTAGTTAGGCAGTCCGAACGCGTTTTACGCGAACGACGCGTTAAAGTAGCATAAGCTACCTAAACGGGTCGTAATGGGTCGTAAGCACTTAGGTTAGGTTTCATTTAGTATGTAGGCTTTGTTAAACCATACTACATGAGTTCCCATACTCATTTGGTTTACGAGCCCTCATTCTATCCGATCCTCCGATTTAGGTCCGGTATATTAACATAGTTACCTATATTAGATGCCGTTTGATATCCGTGATCTGTAGCATTGTTTGGTTGTTACTCAAGGACTACTAAGCAATCTCAAGTGAGTACATAGACCCCTCTTTTAATGTTTTCCAAACATTTTGGGGTGGAACACATGTGCCTACTTGTTAATTTCATGCTTTCCATGTTTTCATATCATATACTTGCTATGTTCATTAGTACACTTATAGTACATGATTTCATGGTGTTTTTGCTATGTATGTCCTTTGTTGCATACTTAGTACATCGTTTTACATTACATTTTATGCTATGTATGTCCATTGTGTGCATACTTAGTACATTGTTTTACATTACATTTCATGTTATGTATGTCCATTGTGTGCATACTTAGTACAATTATTTTACATTACATTTCATGCTATGTATGTCCATTGTGTGCATACTTAGTACATTGTTTTACATTACATGTTATTCTATGTATGTCCATTGTAACACCCCAAAAACGGGTTTAGTAATCAAGCCACGTTAATAGTGACGACGGGTAAAATACCGTTAGTGGTAAAAATTAACCCGGTAAATATTAGGTTTTTAAATAAATAATCCTAATATTAACTAAAAGGTGAATAAAAGCTTTTAAGGAAACAAAATGGACAAAAGGCCTGAGTTAACGGGACCTAAAATAAACTTAGTCATAAATATTCCCGAACCCGCTAAGTTAACTAGAAATGTAAAATCTAGTTAATAAGTGGGAATATTATTGAAAGTAATCTAGGTTGTAACCTAATTAATAACTAACCAAACACGAGGGACCAAAGCCGGGTAACTTGAAAATGAATTACAAACTTAAAAATAAAACACAAACACACACACACACAAGAGTGTGTGTGCGTGTGTGAGGATCGACCAGGAAGAGCTTTAGGGAGCTCAAACCCTAACTTCAACAAATCCATCAAATTGAAGGTCAAATCTGGCCCAAATCGGATGCATGAACACATATTAATGATCACCAAGTTGTGGGGATCACAAGGTATGTTGAATCTTATGATTTAGTGATACTTTGAAATTATGATGAACAATCATAATCAAAATTCTGGAATGAATGTTGAATCTATGAGCGTTATTGTGATGAAATCCATGTTTAGGAACAACCCTAGTTAATAATTTGATAAACTAGTGTTGAAAAATAGAAATTTGATGATTACCCATATGTGTGCTAAGTGGGTTTTATGACAAGAAGATGAACACTTGAATTAGAGTGTTAAATTGATGAATATTGATGTTATGATACTAGTACTAAGTGTAGTTCATGAACACTAGACATGAAAGTTTGAATTTTGATGTTAATCTTGGTAAAAATAACTAGTTAGGAACTAGTTAGTGAATATGTAGAATTATGCACATTAGGTGTTTGTTAAAATGCCTAAATGAGAACTAAGTGTTGATAATGTGCCTAATTGAGTCTTGTGAACTTGATAGTGCAATCATATGTGTTAATTGATGATTTGACTTTTAAATAGTCAAAACCGACCATTAATAAGATCGAATGGTAATTGTGATAGAAAATATGTAAGATGGAATAGTCATAATTAATGATGACTAATATAACCGTCTTACGAATTATGATGATAGTTTGACGCTGACAAGCTAGGTGGAGGCTTGGAAAGGAAGCGGGTCAAACGAAGCAAGTATGAAGGAAAAGTGTAATTCGGATGCAAGGTAAGTATAGCTTACACTAGTCTTACATTGTGGAATATTTTCTTATCATATAAGTTATGAATGAGATATCTAAACAATTGAAATATGATGTTCCGTCGTGTAGTCGAACGGAACAAGAAAATCAAAGATGAAAGAAACCATAATAATGGTTAAAAAGAAGTAAATAGATAATTTGGTCATATTATGTCGAAAGCAATAAACGGTTTATAAGTAAAATGACCGTACGATGTTAAACGGAACGAGTCATGTTGATGGGATGATAATAAATATCATCTCGCATAGATAAACGACCATTTCGGCCAAACGGGTCAAAAGGTGTAGACATCACCTTTTGACAATATTGACTAATGATTCTTTTGTCGAGTTATATGCTTACAGGAATAGATATCCAATGGATATTCGTATCGTTCTAAATTAGCGAATATAAAGCAAGGTATTAAACTGGGTTAACAAGTTGACCCTGGGCCAGGTATGTATAATAGATCAACTCCTCATTTAGGACTTGGACATCGATGTGATATAGGCAAAGTAAAAAGAAACATTCGGTTACCTAAAAAGGCAAACCGAAGGATTTAAATTATAGACAGAGTGTCTTGAAAATAAGATTCGGTTAAAAACGAGATTTTGGGCGTACATGGCTTAAGCAAGCCCTTCGTTGTAAAAGAAGGGTTAAAAATGACCAAAACGCCCTTGTAAGAACAATTAAGCAAACAACTCTTAGAAGTCGCTTGAAAATGAGTTTTATAATCAAGTTAATACTTAGAATAAGTCTAATAGCGTAAGATGTAAATCCTTGGTCAAAAGACTCTATATGAGTCTTTGCCGTATATTGATAATGCGAAGGGTAAAACTCGGATTAGATAGATCGTCACATTAAAACCATCACAAATATAGATGTGATGGAAGGTCACTTGATAACTAATGTGGAAATAAAATGCTAGAAAGAAATGGGTGTGAGTTATGCGTAAAAGTTGCTTAAATGACCTTAACGGGTCAAAATAAGTACTTGAGTATAAGCGGGTTTAAAATGCGTAGGAAACCCGTGGTTTGAGCCAAATATGATAGACGATATAGAAATTAGGAGATTCACGAGAATTTGGGACCAAACAAATAAGTTTGTTTGATAAATACATTAATGGGTCCAAATGGGTAAATTCTAGTTTAAGCCGAAAGCTTAAAACTCTATAGATTTGTTATTCCGGAAGTCGGGTTTTAACTCCATATGATGGAGAATTAAATTACAATCATGTAGGAAGAAACGGTAGGTCAAACGGATAAGCGGTTTGAAAGATACGAAAGAATTCGTGTCAAAAACGGCAAAATGGAATAAGCTGATGCAGAGTCCACCGTAATTTACGGTGGTACCGTAAATTACGGTGGGGATTAAAAATGTTACGGTGGTTTGTTTCTGATTTACGGTGGAAGAATAATGTTTCAGGGGATACCGTAAATTACGGTACCCACCGTAATTTACGGTGGGCCCTGATCAAAATTGTATTTTTTTTATTTTTATCAAGTTTCGCTTCCCGGACTCGTTTAGCCACATTTTAATCTCCGTATGACTAAAGCATTTCATGTTTATGAAATGTAGGTATATTTTGGATGCCGAAAGACGATCAAGCTCAACGAAGAACCGAACACGATAAATATACACGCTTCCGCACTTTGCCACGTTGTAAATTTTAAACAACGAATTTCGATCACGTTATGTAGAATAAATTATAATTTGTAAAAGTTTTAAGAAACACGTATTTCCGATGTATATCTAATCATTAATTACATGATTATTTTTCCAAGATATACGTTAAACCTTGATTTATAAGAACGGGTGTTACACCATTGTGTGCATACTTAGTACATTGTTTTACATTACATTTTATGCTATGTATGTCCATTGTGTGCATACTTAGTACATTTGTTATTCATCACATGCTTACATTTTGGTATAACAATACCGCATAGATGTTTGTATCAGTATAGTATGCATTTGTTCCACAAAACATAACTCTGATTTAAACCATGTTTTACTTCAATACCTTGTTTTTTTTTTGCATTTTACATATGGTTTAGTTGATATATTCCACTTACCATACATGATATTTTGGATACACATTACATGATTTGCATTAGACATAAACATTTTGACATTGATATACACTATTCATGATTTACATTAGACATAGACATTTGACATGGTTTTCACACAAACATTTTGACATTTGATTATACATAAACATTCTACTTTGAGAGTTTGGTTTGAGTAAGTGATTTAAGTAACGAGGCGTGTGTAATATGATACAAGCATGGTGGATACGCCGCTGGTACTTCCTATATATAAGTGCTTGTATGGTATTACATATCGTAGCGTTATTTGAATCATTTCAATTTAGACATATAACATTTTATACAAATGACATACTTTTCACAATACATTGTTTTACAAACAACTTATCTAATACAAATTCATTTTACTTGGTTATTTACTTAACCATGTATTATTCTTTTATACATATATATATCATTTGGTTTATTTATCACTTTTCAAATGATTTACAAGACAAAGCAAATTACAAGGTTTATGACTAAACATTTTCTTAAACATAAGTCATGAACCTTATTTTCACAAAACCTATGTATCTCACAGGCATTTTTATGCTGACGTACCTATTTTCACATGTGTTTTCAGAAGTTGATGCATAAGACTTATCGAGACATACTTAGGCGGACCTGTGCCTTAGTGACTTAAAACAAGATAAGAACTAGTTAATTTATGTTATGTACTCTTTATTTCTTGTTTAAAGACAATGTAACTCTCTTATTTGATTAATAAAACGAAACTTTAATTTCCATGGTTGTGAAACAATTAATTCTGTTACAACACTCCCCGACGTTTCCGCCACGTTTCGTTATCTCACGTGGTCGGGGTGTGACAGAAAAGATGGTATCAGAGCCAATGGTTATAGGGAATTAGGTTATTAGTAATGCTTTGACCTAGTCTATAACCTTCCTAGGACCCTAACGCGAGTTTACTTGCGTTTAGTCATAAAACAATACCGTCACCTATCCTTAGGCGACGACCACAACAAGAACATAAATTTCAAAACCGCTTTGAAAACTAATCATCTGTTCTAGGATGACTGTTTACTAGGTTTTGAACCCTCTGTTATAAGGTTTTGAACCCCTTTGAATTTTCAAAACTCTCGTCAAAGTTTTGGGTCCTAAATAGAGTGAACACGTGCAAACTGGAAGAGTGAATGCCTGTACCCTGAGTTTTCTGTCTAATGCTAGAGTGTTCGTACAAATCCACATAATCGGACCGGTCACTCTTACCTGGGAACTCTTGGGGTGAGTGTCCACTTATAGGCGAGCATGTCTTTGCGATACATTATGAGGATCTAATTTCTTTGATTCAGCCTTTGTGTGTCGTTTGTTTGCTTCGTGGTTCAAACAAATGACCATCACCCATGATTTGGTCGGTAATTGTAACATCCTATTCTTACCCAATGCCATTTCATTTGTTTTCTCTCTTGTTTCCCCTTTTAGAATGCCTCTACGACGCGAAAATTAGGTATCTATTGAAGAGCTGGCAGCTGTCACTACACAGCAAATGACTGCTGCAATCCCGAACATCGTTGCTCAATGTAACCAAGCCCTCAACAACAATAATGCCCCCTGCAACTTCAAGACGTTCAACTCGGCTAAGCCATCAAAGTTTTCTGGGTCTCAAGGAGCGACTGCACTTTTGCAATGGTTTGAGAGTCTAGAGAGCACCTTCAGGCATGTTCAATGCCCAAATGAGCGAAAGGTAGATTTCGCATCTGGTGTCTTTGAGAAACGAGCTTTGACATGGTGGAACGGTGTGATGAGAGATAGGGGTGCCGAAGTGGCATTGGCTCAAACGTGGGAAGAACTTCGAGCACTGATGATGAAGGAATTCTGTCCTCGTCACGAGATCAGGGCCTTGGAAAGGGAATTCGATGATCTTAAGCAAGACAGCGGTGAACATCGAGCATACACTGATGTAACACCCTTAATATTTAGACGGAATTTAACTACTAATTATATTAAATAAATACTAATCAGAGTTTACAAAAAACTTTTCGTATTTAAAGACCAAACCTACTTGTTGTAGTACCCAAAACAAACATAAGTTAGTGCATAACAAGTTTAAAGTTGACCCTTACTAGTCAACTAACAACCAGTTTAAAGGATTCAAAACACTATTAACATAGGCATTTACAACATGATTAAAGTCTAGACAAGATTTAGTTTAGTGCGGAAGCTTCAAAATGCGTGTTCGGTTCTTGACAATGTACTTGATCACCATCCGGGAGGGCCTCATCCATACCTAGGGTCAAACACTAAAAACATTAGTTTTGACATTAATACGTTACATATAAACGAATTCCGACATCGAGAAGTAATAAATAAAATATAAATTTTCTGGGTTCCACCGTAACTTACGGTGTCTACCGTAAGTTACGGTAGACCCTGAGTGTCTCTGGTTCTGCCGTAACACAGGAACGACTCACCGTAACATTTTGATCTCCACCGTAAATTACGGTGTAGACCGTAATTTACGGTGGACACTGGGAATTTGCCATTTGACTATTTTGTGGATTTCTCTCAAATCCGAATACCGTTTTAGGCCATTTCTTTTCCTGTATGTCTGTAAATTCATTACGGACATGTTCATTTCAACTATCGTACCAACAATCGACTCACCGATCATACGGCTAAAAGTTTCTATACTACCAATTATTCGACCCATTCTAACTATAAGTGTTTATTTCCAATTTCTTATTCCAACCCTTTAGATGCCATTACCCAAGTTCCCGGGCTTGTACATCTTGGTGTGTTTACGTTATTCATAGTTTCATGTTTCCTTGGAACTGAAAGCTCGTTTTCTTGGAATTCATCATTCCGTTTCAAACGACACATTTTATTGACCTTTAGTGTTTGACCCGATATCACGGGTTCATAAACTTAAATTAACATAACCAATTTATTGGTGTGGTACCATCCATCACCTAGCGAGGTATGAAACTTTCAAGTCTCTACCCACTTGATTCCTTTACAAGCCTCATTTTGACCCGTTTGACTATCTAGTGAAGACCATCACTTTATTGACAAGCCAAACCCAATTTCAATTCTTTATTTTGACCCGTTTGGCTATCTAGTGAAAACCATCACTTTATTGACAAGCCAAACCCGATTTCAATTCTTTATTTTGACCTGTTGGGCTATCTAGTGAAAACCATCACTTTATTGACAAGCCAAACCCGATTTCAATTCTTTATTTTGACCCGTTTGATGGTCTAGTGAACTTCGCCACTTTAATGACGCATCAAACGCATCCATTACACTACGACATCATTTATACACTAAAACCAAACATCTTTACATAATGTAACGAGACTAAAGTCACGCACCTTTAAAGCACACCTTTTCCGCGAGTATCACCTCCGGCGTGTCCACTTGACGTTCCGGATTCCTTGCCTAAAGAGTTCAATTCATAACAAGATTAGAACTCTATCATAAGCTTTAACGCATTAATTCATAACACATGCAAATCTGCGTTTTTACCAACCTTTAACATTTTAACCCTCGTTTAGGCGTTTTATCAAACACCTAGTGGGTCGGATTTCTACATAATCTAAACTAATTTCATGACTAGTAATTATCATCCAAACTACTTTAATTAGTCAATTCTACACAAGTCTTAACATCAATATTTCTGAATTTATTCTTGAATTCAGATTTATGTTAGAACAAGATCATATTTTTAGGACATATCAAGCTCTCTTCAAGTTCATTAGCCACCTACAATGGTGGTTATAAACTCTATGATTACCATGAAATCTTTTAACAAGATTTCACCTAGGGTTCATCCCTAAACACCATATCTATTCTAATTACACACATGCAATACACAATCAAGCTGAATTCTGATTTTTCACAATTTACCTAGAACTTGAGATGAATCAAAACACTAGAATTTCACATACCTTGTGATCCCTTCAGTGAGGTGATCACCAATTCGTGCTTAGAAATCGATTTGGACTTGATTTATGCCTTGAATTTGTGGTTTTTGTGATTTCTAGGGTTTTGAGAGTGGGGGTCGCCCCTTCTCTTGCTCTTATCGACCAGACCTCCTAAATGGAGTGTTTGGTTTTGTTTTTAATTAAATTTGATAATACAGGTTTCAATTTTGACAAAATGAGCCCCTCCACTTTTGTTTAACATATAGTTTGGTCATTCTAACCCTAATTGGAGTTATTTCTAGACTTCTAGTTAACTAGGTTATAATTTCCTAGTTAAATAAGTTCTTGTTTATTTATACTTTATAGCTTTAATATAAAGTTTTATATTTTCGGGATGTTACAAGTCCACCCCCCTTAAAAAGGGTTTCGTCCCCGAAACCAAATTTACGTACCAAATAGTATGGGGTAGAGCCGTTGCATCTCTTCTTCGTATTCCCATGGGGTATCCGCACCCTTCCTGTGTTCCCATTTAACCTTCACTTGGTTAATCACCTTGTTCCTCAAACTCTTCTCTTTACGATCTAAAATCGCAATTGGTTTCACTGCATAGTTGAGGCTGTTATCCACCTCGATATCATCGTAGTGGATACGAGCCGTTTCGTCTGCTAAACATTTTCGGAGATGTGACACGTGGAATGTGCTATATATCCCACTCAACTCCTCGGGTAGTTCGAGACGATATGCTACGTTACCAACCCGTTCAGTGATTCTGAATGGCCCAATAAATCTTGGGCTCAACTTCCCTCTTTTTCTGAACCGTATTATTCCTTTCCACGGCGATACTTTCAGCATTACCTTATCGCCCACTTGAAACTCAATCGCCCTATTTCGTTTATCCGCGTACGACTTTTGTCGATCCTCAGCTGCTTTTAGGTGAGTTCGGACCATGTCAATTTTCTCATTCGTAGTTCGGATTATGTCAGTAGGTGCTAGTCCTCGTGAACCCACTTCTCCCCAACGTACCGGGGTTCGACACTTTCTACCATATAACATCTCATACGGGGCCATTTTAATGCTCGATTGATAGCTATTGTTATATGAAAATTCGACCAAGGGTAGATAGACATCCCAACTACCCCCGAAGTCAATAATGCAAGCCCGCAGCATATCCTCCAACGTTTGTATTGTTCTTTCACTCTGCCCATCCGTTTGTGGATGGTAAGCGGTGCTAATGAACAGTTTAGTCCCCATTTGTTCTTGGAAGTCGCGCCAAAAATTCGAAGTGAACCTAGTATCTCTGTCTGACACAATGGATATCGGTACCCCATGACGTGCTATGATTTCATTGGTGTACACCTCCGACATCTTCTCGGATGTATAAGTCTCACGAATCGGAATGAAGTGAGCACTTTTTTGTCAATCTATCCACGACTACCCATATAGCATCAAACCCGCGGTTGGTTTTGGGTAATTTGGTCAACAAATTCATGGTGATTTGTTCCCATTTCCAAACTGGGATGTCCAATGGTTGTAACTTACCATATGGCTTTTGGTGCTCCGCTTTGACTTGCAAGCAGGTCAAACATCTCTCTACATATTTCACGATGTCTCTTTTCATTCCTGGCCACCAATAATTTTGTTTTAAATCGTTATACATGTTGGTCGCCCCCAGATGTATCGAATAACGAGATTTATGGGCCTCGTCAAGTAGAAGTGCCTTGGCCCCACATGAGTTTGGAACCCATATCCTATCGAATCGAGTTTTCAACCCTTGGTTACCATCTATCAAGTCTTTTAGCTGACCGACTATTCTCTCTTTCTTCATATTTTCTTCCTTTATTGCTTCCATTTGAGATTTCCGAATTTGCTCAAGCAAACCCGATTTCACAATTAGTTGCATCGATCGTACTCGAATAGGCGTATAATCTGTCTTTCGGCTCAATGCGTCTGCCACTACATTAGCCTTCCCTGGGTGGTAATGTATTTCACAATCAAAGTCTTTGATGGTTTCTAACCACCGCCTCTGTCTCATATTTAATTCCTTCTGATCGAAGAAATACTTCAAGCTCTTATTGTCGGTAAAGATAGTGCATTTTACTCCATACAAGTAATGCCTCCATATTTTTAAAGCAAACACCATTGCTGCCAACTCGAGGTCGTGTGTAGGGTATTTCTTTTCATGAGTCTTTAGCTGCCTCGAAGCATAGGCTATAAGCTTGCCTCGTTGCATCAAAACGCAGCCAAGTCCCGAATGCGACGCATCCGAGTAAACAACCATATCTTCCGTTCCATCCGGTAATGACAATACCGGTGCATGGGTCAGTTTCTCTTTTAGCGTTTGAAACGCCCTTTCCTGATCTTCACCCCAAATAAACTTTTAGTCCTTACGGGTTAATTTGGTTAATGGCATAGCGATTTTGGAGAAATCCTGCATGAACCTCCGATAATAACCCGCAAGCCCCAAGAAGCTTCTGATTTCTGAAGGATTTTTTGGTGGATTCCATCTTGCCACAGCTTCTATTTTCGATGGGTCTACTAACACCCCATTTGCACTAATAATGTGCCCAAGAAATTGCACCTCCCGTAGCCAGAAGGCACACTTCGAGAATTTCGCATACAATTTCTCTCTTCTGAGCGTCTCCAACACTTCACGCAAATGACTTGCGTGTTCTACTTCACTCTTTGAATATATCAAGATGTCATCAATGAACACTATCACTGACTTGTCTAATATGGGTTTGCAAACCCGGTTCATAAGGTCCATGAAAGCCGCGGGTGCATTAGTTAACCCGAAGGACATCACGAGGAACTCGTAATGTCCGTACCGTGTGCGGAAGGCTGTTTTCGGTACATCCTCCTCTTTGACTTTCAACTGATGATACCCCGATCTAAGGTCGATTTTGGAGAACCAACTTGCACCTTGTAGTTGGTCAAATAGATCATCAATTCTTGGAAGCGGATATCGATTCTTTACCGTGAGTTTGTTCAACTCCCGATAATCAATGCACATACGCATGCTCCCATCCTTCTTCTTCACAAATAATACTGGTGCGCCCCATGGAGACACACTTGGCCGAATAAATCCTTTGTCAAGTAAATCTTGGATTTGGGACATTAATTCTTGCAATTCTGATGGCGCGAGCTGATACGGCGCCTTAGCCACAGGTTTTGCGCCCGAAATCAAATCAATTTCGAACTCTACCTCCCGTTCTGGCGGTACTCCCGGTAAATCGTCCGGAAATACATCAGCGTATTCACGTACCACTGGTACATCTTCAATCGTTGGTGTCTCTTTATCAGGTTCGTTTGCGTATATCATGAATGCTTTACATCCACGCCTCATAAGTTTGTGAGCTTTTAGTATTGAGCACGTAACAGGACTACCCCCTTTTTCGCCATAGATAGTAACATGCTTCCTACTTGGAGATGTCAATTTTATCTCCTTGCGGAAACATATCACTTTTGCATGATGTCGGGATAACCAATCCATCCCGACCACTACTTGAAATTCTCCCATTGACATAGGGATCAAGTCTATTAAATATTCTTCATCATCAATGCTTATTTTGCAATCTCGACATACATCACATACAAGAAAACTTTTGTTATCACCTATTTCTACCTCTAATGGCATAGGCAATTTTGTTAGTACAAAAGAAGGATGTCGAATAAATCCATGTGAAACAAAAGATTTATTCGCACCCGTATCAAATAACACATGTGCAGGAATTGAATTTATGGCAAATATACCTGAGACCACATCGGGCTCTGTTTTTGCCTCCATTGCTGTTAACTGGAAAGATCTCGCCTTTGCTCTTGGTGTCTCAGTGTGTGTATTCTTGTCATCTTTCTTTCCTATCAACTCCGGGCACTCAGATTTCTTGTGACCCGGTTGGTAGCATTTGTAACACACCGACACCTTCCCCGGGCACAATGCAGCCGTGTGCCCCGTCTTCCCACATATAGGACACGGTTTGTCCTTGAACCGGCACTCACCTTTGTGCCCCTTCCCGCATATTTTGCAGTTTGATGACCCGCCTTTCCCTTCTTGTTTCTTTGAGGATTCTGTTGTGCGCGCCTTTTTCGTTGGGCTTGGATTGACTATCTGAGCCCTTCTTTCACCTCTTTCAATCTGTTTCTTCAACTCTATCTCCCGTTCCCGAGCAACGTTTATAATCTCGGTGAGAGTCTCATACTTTGAAGGAGTCATAAACTCTCTATACTCGACGCTCAACATATTATAATAATAATAATATATTTTCTGCTCCTCATTCGTTATCAATTCATCACAAAACTTCATCTTATCCATGAACATTCCCGTGATTTTATCAATAGATTCACCCTTGTGTCGAAGCTGCATGAATTCTTCCTTGATCTTGTTAATGACTGCCTTGGGACTGTGATGTTTAAGAAACGGCGTCTTAAACTCGTCCCATGTCATAGCTTTAGCCGCTTCGCTTCCAATTTCTTTCTTCTTGTTATCCCACCAGTCTTTCGCTTGACCCCTTAACTAACCCGTGCCATAGGCTACGTAGTCGTCTGGATCACAATGAGTCCTTTCAAATACCACATCCATATCGCTTAGCCACCGCTGGCATATTATCGGGTCAACCTCCCCATTGTAAATTGGCGGTTTGCATGCCATGAACTCTTTATAAGAACAATATTTTCGTCCTCCCGACTTCTCTTTTGCTAAATTGGTATTATCCTCCAATTTCTTAATTCTTTCTTCCACCACAGATAATACCGTGTTTTGGATTTTGTCGATCAAACCCGACAAACTGTTTTCGATTGCTTTTCCTACCTCCTCTGCAATCACTTCTCTTGTTTGCTCGGTGACTGATGTGTGTAAAATGCAACATATAAATTACATCAATTGTGGCATAAAACTAACCCTTTTTTAGTACTAATGTTGGAAAAAGTGTGCTTTTGTCTTCCTTTTGTATTTTCAGGATTAAATGAGCTCAAATTAACAAAAGAAGCAAAAAGACATCAAAATCTAACATAAATACAAGAAAAGGAACAAGACGTGACATGCCCGACCCCACGACAGCATCTTCCCAAGCAAAACAAGAAGACAGGAGACTGAACACGCCCCGTGCTCAGCCAGCACGGGGGCGTGCCCAAGTGTCAGCAGAAAAGACAAATTGGTAGAAGCTTCTATTGCCCACCACGGGGCCGTGCTCAGCGGACACGGGGCCGTGGTCAACTATAAGATTCGCACAATCTAAGCAAATCTTCATAGTACAAAGATTCCTCTGCACACGGGGTCGTGCTCAGCGGACACGGGAGCGTGGTCAACTAATAAGACAAGCTGCAATAAATGAAGAAAGAGAAGGATGTGGACACGGGGCCGTGCGCAAGCTTCTATTCAGCCTATAAATAGGAGTGCTTGGCTCAAGCTCAAACCATCCCTTGGCACACCACCTCTCTCACACTTCACCCACCACCCACCACCACCATAACACCATCATCCACCACCATCATCCATTGTCCATCATAGAGTGTGTGAGTCATCTCGGGATCCAAGATTGATCGTAAGAGTTCTTGACAATCAAGGCCATGTTTGCCTAAGTCTCTTACATCACTTGGTGAAGACAAGTGTCTAGTGTAATACTTTTTATTTCTAATCTTTTCGCACTTTTTACTTGGTTTTGTATTAATGACTTTAATAACTAGTTTCTTATGTTGAAGGTGATTCTTCCTTATCGTTTGTCCGTGGTGTCTTGGCATTATTTTACTGTCTATATAAAATAAAAGATTTTCACCATTCATATCTCCACGATCTATATGGAGGTATGTTGGCTACCTAGTCGGGGGTTAAGGGAACAGTTTGGTAAGAGTCTTGCCATTGTTCAGCGTTTAGAGGTCCTGCAATGGACCTGGGTCAAATTTAGTAGGACCTCCTTCAATACTTAACGGTATTGATGGTGGGGGTCCAAACTCTTTGACCACCTCATAAGTTAACTACTATTAATACTATAACCCGGCTATTTAGGACTGTATCCCTGCTGACTCAGACTACTTAGTCGAGGGTAACGTCACCTCCAAAAGAGGGGCCTACCATAATTTGCATTAATAACTTAATTAATTATCTTTCAATAATCCGACCCTTTAGGATTGTATCCTTGCTGACTCAAACTACTGGGTTGAGGGTAACGTCACCTTCAAAAGAGGGGCCTACTACAATAACTAAGATAATCTCTTAAATAAGTGCAAAAGTGCGGAAATAATCAAAGGTTACACTAGATACGAGTCGGAACCAAGTGATTCATCTTTTCTATCTGTTTTTCTTTTTATTTTATTTTCAGCATTTAGTTAGTTTTTATTTTTTCTTAGTTTAAAACATTTTTCTAAACTTTTTGATTTGATTAGACGTTGAGGATAAACCGGTACTAAAAGCTCTTGTGTCCTTGGACGACCTCGGTATCTTGCCAACACTATACTACGCTCACGATGGGTGCACTAGCCCATATGTGTGTTTAGTGTTAGTAAAATATCGTGTTTTATAAATTTAAAACTTGACTAAAAAAGTGTTAAAGGGGCTTAAAATATACACCTAATATATACAACACTCGACACCCATCAAGTTTTTGGCGCCGTTGCAGGGGACACAAGGATTTTAAGAAAGTTAGGAATCAACGGCCTAATCGTTTTTCTTATTTTTCATTTTTTTAAGTATTTTTCTTAATTTTTCAGCTTCTGCAGAACTCAGCACGGGCCGTGCCCGCTGAACACGCCCTGTGCCCAAGCATTGGAACTGGCAATCCTGTTTTAAATCAGACAGTAAGCTGAACACGGGGCCGTGCCCACTCAACACGCCCCCGTGCCCAAGTTTCAGTTACTGAAAACAGAACCGTAAGATCCTGACGGTTGGTAATTTCTGACACAGACATGAGTGATACTGATACTTTTTACTTTCGGCACTCTTATGGTACTATGTGGTGTCAATTATGTGGTGGTAACCATAAAGAATTAGAATGTTATTTTCTAAATTATAAACCCCACTATATAGACCCATCATTTCCGAGTATCCTTAAGAGGGGCGAAAGTAAAAATAATCCCTATCTCTCCCTCGAATGCTCCCAACCAGATTTTCTAGGAGAAATGCTTCTCGATGAATTATTTCAACTAGAAGATCTAATTATTGATTGGTTAAAAGAACTTAGGAAAGATTTCAATGATCTTTTCCAAGAAGATAACCAAGAAGAAGGGTTGGAACCGCATTCAAACAACTTCGTTGTTTCCAACGATACTTCTAACTCTAGTGAGGACTTGAGCGATAGTCGTCCCTGTGTCGATTGTGTCGTGAAGGACTCCCCATCAACTTCGTTTGATGCATACATAGACCTGAGCGATTCGACATACACCTTCTTTAACGAGAGCCCGGAAAAGGGTTGGACTTGTCCACCTACAAATAGCATAGGAATCACCCTCACCGACAACCTCTTGCATTCTCGTCTTAATCTAGAACAATTAAGGTATCTTAGGCACTTTGGGGTTGTTCCATCCAGTAAGGAACCGCCCGATCCGGAAAAGTTCCTTAAAAATAGACGCACTTCATAAAACAGCCTTCCGACACGGGGCCGTGCCCAGGTCAACTCGCCCCCGTGTCCACCAAAAGATTCCCTTCTGACTTTTGTCAGAATACGGACAAAACGTGTCAGGATCTTGCCTGCACACGGGGCCGTGTCCAGCCGACACGGGGCCGTGTCCAGCATGCTGTTGTTTTCTATAAATGCAGCCAAGAATCCTGCACATTTGGACCATCCAGGGACAGAGATTTGAAAGGATTTTCTAACATTCCATCCTAGGTATGTTCTAAAAGAAGGTTCTAACAAACATCTTGTCCTTTCCTCATTTATCCATTACCTTCTTCTTCATCTTTCTTGCACCAACTACTCCATTGAAGCTTGATTTCAAGCTTCATTGTGATGATTGTTGAGTTTTTATTCAAAGAATCTTGTTAAAAATAAGTTACACAACATTGTTTTAAGTTATTTTTGTTCAAAAACACTTCATAAGTTGAGAAAATAATTTGAAACTCCAAGATTCCTTGTTCTAAAAATCTGCAGAAAGTTGAACACGGGGCCGTGCTCATTGAGCACGGGGCCGTGTCCGTGGTACTGTTTCATTAAAAAAACTATTTTTGGTATGTTTTCGTAGAATGTCTAGCCAAAACAGTGGAACCTCTTCTGCGCACTCAAGGAACAGTCTACGGGAAAGGAGGCCATCGATTGAAGCAACTCTCGTAAGATACGTAATGGCGCTACGTGAAGCCCTTGACGAGATGACTTCGGTGGAGGAGGTCCTCATTGACCGTATAAACTATCTCTTGGTGGGGTTGGAAAACAGTTTCCAGGAAATAAACCTCTTACACCAGAGGTTAAACATTCTGGTAACACCTCCCATGGAACCAATCCTCCCTTAAGAGGATTGGAACCTAGCACTTGGGATCCAAAATCCTACCGGTTGGGACGACATTCCGGCGGAACCTCCTCTTGAAGAACTCCAAGAAATCCCGGTGGAAGTTGCACCTCCTCAACCCAATGCTCATGAGCCCGCTTTTCTTCTCCCTAGGGAGATCGAAGAGTGGCTCGCCAACGTGTGAGGAACCCATACCCGGAGGAATAAGTTGTCAAGCCACTTTTAACCGAAAGATCTATCTTTTCGGAAATTTTGCTAGTAGAATAAATAGTAGGCTAGAACTTCTTGGATTTAGATTTCTTGTGTTTCTTTGACCTAACTATCTAGTTTTTATGATTAGTATGTAACTCTCTATGACTCAATGAATGATGGTTTTTAGTTAATTTGGTGTTTGGGTGGTGTTGAAATGAATAAAACACACTTGAGATGGCAAAGGATACAAGGGAAACTTGAACCAGCACCCCATGCAGGAAAACAGGACCATCCGACGATTTTCTTCGTTTACAGTAAGCTCGGCACGGGCCGTGTCCAGGCTTCTGTTTCTCTTGATTTAATTTTGTTACTGGCACTTGAACACGGGGCCGTGCCCGGACAACACGGGGCCGTGTTCAGCGCCCAGTAACACAAAATTTTTGCTTTTTACACCTTTTTACACATTCAATCAACCTAAAAACTTATTTTTGGGACACATTGAGGACAATGTGTAATTTAAGTGTGGGGGGATGCTAAAACCTTGAATCTTGCAAGTCCTAAATACAAGCCTTACACAAAACTCTATTGGAACCGCTAATCACCCCAAATTTTTTCAAAAATTTTTCATTTTTTTACTTGTCTAGGTTTAACTCGGGAAATTCAAGTTCTCAAAAAAAGTTATATTTTTACGAATTTACAACCGATAGCGTCGTGATAAAAAGAACCAACATAAGAAAATTATGAAAAGGCATGACAAGCTTAGTTAAAAATTTGATTATATACTTGATCACATAAAAACCCATTCCCACAAAAGTGAGTTTTGAGCCTTTATTGAGCATACAATTACATATCATTAGACTAAATGCTCATTTTTCGTTTCTTGTGTGAATAGCCGCTTGGTTCTTACGACTCTAGAACTTGCCATGACGATACATTCCCGGTCCTTACCAACTTAAACCCGAGTAAGTAAATGATGGAGGCATTAGGACTAACCCTTTTTATTTCTACACCATTATTTTTCTTTTTTTACCACCTACCCAAAATCCCCCTAGTTAGCCCCTTTGAGCCTAAACATTTTCATTTCATAACCCAAACCAAACACCCTTTTACCCACCAAAACCTTTTTCATTTTTAACCCTTTATTTTAGTAACAAGTTCGGTTTTTCGTATGACTTTTCAAAAAAAAAAATGTGTGTTGATGATGAAGCAAAAGAAAATAAACAAACAATTTCATCAAAAATAACTTTGTTTGAATAATAGCTTCATCAAAATAAAAGTTGCAAAAATAAAAAGTCTTACGAAAACCGACGCTTGTTACGCTTTTCGCCCTTTTCTACTAACCACTAACCACTAACCCAACCACCTACCTTTAACCCAAGCCTAACCCTTCACCCACAAAGTCCTCTTGATATTTACAAAGGTATATAAGTTAAAAAGGAGGAGGGTTGATTGCT
The DNA here is from genome assembly GCA_030545235.1 of Helianthus tuberosus. Classification (NCBI taxonomy): domain Eukaryota; kingdom Viridiplantae; phylum Streptophyta; class Magnoliopsida; order Asterales; family Asteraceae; genus Helianthus; species Helianthus tuberosus. Next base: position 171,819,331 of record CM060367.1, on the reverse strand, counting down.
TGGCAAGCCTATGGTAGAAGTAAGTTCCATGCCGCTCTCGAGTGATCCACAAAAATACATTTTCGGCCGAGTGTTGAGTGATCCCCGTGAGGTATGTGAACTTGTATATAAATAAAATTTTACAAAGGCATGTTATGCCCTAATAAGTAATTTATCTTATGAAAAGTTTTAAATAAATCATGACGAATAGGATTGTAAATAAATAAAAATAAAACAAAATAAAGAATCTTGGAAATCCGGACACTCTATGACAAGCCCAAAACCTTCTTTTCTACCCATTCCATTTGGGAGTGTTATAGCCACATATTAAAGAGTTTTGCTTGAGGACAAGCAAAGATTCAAGTGTGGGGGTATTTGATGTGTGCAAAATGCAACATATAAATTACATCAATTGTGGCATAAAACTAACCCTTTTTAGTACTAATGTTGGAAAAAGTGTGCTTTTGTCTTCCTTTTGTATTTTCAGGATTAAATGAGCTCAAATTAACAAAAGATGCAAAAGGACATCAAAATCTAACATAAATACAAGAAAAGGAACAAGACGTGACATGCCCGACCCCACGACAGCATCTTACCAAGCAAAACAAGAAGACAGGAGACTGAACATGCCCCGTGCTCAGCCAGCACGGGGGCGTGCCCAAGTGTCAGCAGAAAAGACAAAGTGTTAGAAGCTTCTATTGCCCACCATGGGGCCGTGCTCAGCGGACACGGGGCCGTGGTCAACTATAAGATTTGCACAATCTAAGCAAATCTTCATAGTATAAAGATTCTTCTGCACACGGGGTCGTGCTCAGCGGACACGGGGGCGTGGTCAACTAATAAGACAAGCTGCAATAAATGAAGAAAGAGAAGGATGTGGACACGGGGCCATGCCCGAGCTTCTGTTCAGCCTATAAATAGGAGTGCTTGGCTCAAGCTCAAACCATCCCTTGGCACACCACCTCTCTCACAGTTCACCCACCACCCACCACCACCATAACACCATCATCCACCACCATCATCCATTGTCCATCATAGAGTGTGTGAGTCGTCTCGGGATCCAAGATTGATCGTAAGAGTTCTTGACAATCAAGGCCATGTTTGCCTAAGTCTCTTACATCACTTGGTGAAGACAAGTGTCTAGTGTAATACTTTTTATTTCTAATCTTTTCGCACTTTTTACTTGGTTTTGTATTAATGACTTTAATAACTAGTTTCTTATGTTGAAGGTGATTCTTCCTTATCCTTTGTCCGTGGTGTCTTGGCATTATTTTACTGTCTATATAAAATAAAAGATTTTCACCATTCATATCTCCACGGTCTATATGGAGGTATGTTGGCTACCTGGTCGGGGGTTAAGGGAACGATTTGGTAAGAGTCTTGCCATTGTTCAGCGTTTAGAGGTCCTGCAATGGACCTGGGTCAAATTTAGTAGGACCTCCTTCAATACTTAACGGTATTGGATGGCGGGGGTCCAAACTCTTTGACCCCCTCATAAGTTAACTACTATTAATACTATAACCCAGCTATTTAGGACTGTATCCCTGCTGACTCAGACTACTTAGTCGAGGGTAACGTCACCTCCAAAAGAGGGGCCTACCATAATTTGCATTAATAACTTAATTAATTATCTTTCAATAATCCGACCCTTTAGGATTGTATCCTTGCTGACTCAAACTACTGGGTTGAGGGTAACGTCACCTTCAAAAGAGGGGCCAACTACAATAACTAAGATAATCTCTTAAATAAGTGCAAAAGTGCGGAAATAATCAAAGGGTACACTAGATACGAGCCGGAACCAAGTGATTCATCTTGTCTATCTGTTTTTCTTTTTATTTTATTTTCAGCATTTAGTTAGTTTTTATTTTTTCTTAGTTTAAAACATTTTTCTAAACTTTTTGATTTGATTAGACGTTGAGGATAAACCGATACTAAAAGCTCTTGTGTCCTTGGACGACCTCGGTATCTTGCCAACACTATACTACGCTCACGATGGGTGCACTTGCCCATATGTGTGTTTAGTGTTATTAAAATATCGTGTTTTATAAATTTAAAACTTGACTAAAAAAGTGTTAAAGGGGCTTAAAATATACACCTAATATATATAACACTTCACACGCATCAGTGACTCTTGGCACCGCATCATCATTACCTTTATCCGTCATCTTTAACTGAAATGTTTACATTAAGCGTTAAACATTTCATCTATGACATATGGTTTATTTACTTTGGTTTATTCAAGTTCATAACTTGTTTTCACCGTTCTTATTTAATGCACTTTCCGGGTTTGAGTGTGTTAACACGCTCTTCCTATGCATTTCCATTCATTATTTCCTTTTTTTATACTTAGTAACTCTACTTTAGAACAATTAACTCTTACCGGATGTTTGATCAAGCTTGAACCGAACACACTTGTTAACAACCTTGGGCTCTGATTACCAACTTGTAACACCCTTAATATTTAGACGGAATTTAACTAATAATTATATTAAATAAATACTAATCAGAGTTTACAAAAAACTTTTCGTATTTAAAGACCAAACCTACTTGTTGTAGTACCCAAAACAAACATAAGTTAGTGCATAACAAGTTTAAAGTTAACCCTTACTAGTCAACTAACAACCAGTTTAAAGGATTCAAAACACTATTAACATAGGCATTTACAACATGATTAAAGTCTAGACAAGATTTAGTTTAGTGCGGAAGCTTCAAAATGCGTGTTCGGTTCTTGACAATGTACTTGATCACCATCCGGGAGGGCCTCATCCATACCTAGGGTCAAACACTAAAAACATTAGTTTTGACATTAATACGTTACATATAAACGAATTCCGACATCGAGAAGTAACAAATAAAATACAAATTTTCTGGGTTCCACCGTAACTTACGGTGTCTACCGTAAGTTACGGTAGACCCTGAGTGTCTCTGGTTCTGCCGTAACACAGGAACGACTCACCGTAACATTTTGATCTCCACCGTAAATTACGGTGTAGACCGTAATTTACGGTGGACACTGGGAATTTGCCATTTGACTATTTTGTGGATTTCTCTCAAATCCGAATACCGTTTTAGGCCATTTCTTTTCCTGTATGTCTGTAAATTCATTACGGACATGTTCATTTCAACTATCGTACCAACAATCGACTCACCGATCATACGGCTAAAAGTTTCTATACTACCAATTATTCGACCCATTCTAACTATAAGTGTTTATTTCCAATTTCTTATTCCAACCCTTTAGATGCCATTACCAAGTTCCCGGGCTTGTACATCTTGGTGTGTTTACGTTATTCATAGTTTCATGTTTCCTTGGAACTGAAAGCTCGTTTTCTTGGAATTCATCATTCCGTTTCAAACGACACATTTTATTGACCTTTAGTGTTTGACCCGATATCACGGGTTCATAAACTTAAATTAACATAACCAATTTATTGGTGTGGTACCATCCATCACCTAGCGAGGTATGAAACTTTCAAGTCTCTACCCACTTGATTCCTTTACAAGCCTCATTTTGACCCGTTTGACTATCTAGTGAAGACCATCACTTTATTGACAAGCCAAACCCGATTTAAATTCTTTATTTTGACCCGTTTGGCTATCTAGTGAAAACCATCACTTTATTGACAAGCCAAACCCGATTTCAATTCTTTATTTTGACCCGTTTGGCTATCTAGTGAAAACCATCACTTTATTGACAAGCCAAACCCGATTTCAATTCTTTATTTTGACCCGTTTGATGGTCTAGTGAACTTCGCCACTTTAACGACACATCAAACACATCCATTACACTACGACATCATTTATAAACTAAAACCAAACATATTTACATAATGTAACGAGACTAAAGTCACGCACCTTTAAAGCACACCTTTTCCGCGAGTATCACCTCCGGCGTGTCCACTTGACGTTCCGAATTCCTTGCCTAAAGAGTTCAATTCATAACAAGATTAGAACTCTTTCATAAGCTTTAACGCATTAATTCATAACACATGCAAATCTGCGTTTTTACCAACCTTTAACATTTTAACCCTCGTTTAGGCGTTTTATCAAACACCTAGTGGGTCGGATTTCTACATGATCTAAACTAATTTCATGACTAGTAATTATCATCCAAACTACTTTAATTAGTCAATTCTACACAAGTCTTAACATCAATATTTCTGAATTTATTCTTGAATTCAGATTTATGTTAGAACAAGATCATATTTTTAGGACTTATCAAGCTCTCTTCAAGTTCATTAGCCACCTACAATGGTGGTTATAAACTCTATGATTACCATGAAATCTTTTAACAAGATTTCACCTAGGGTTCATCCCTAAACACAATATCTATTCTAATTACACACATGCAATACACAATCAAGCTGAATTCTGATTTTTCACAATTTACCTAGAACTTGAGATGAATCAAAACACTAGAATTTCACATACCTTGTGATCCCTTCAGTGAGGTGATCACCAATTCGTGCTTAGAAATCGATTTGGACTTGATTTATGCCTTGAATTTGTGGTTTTTGTGATTTCTAGGGTTTTGAGAGTGGGGGTCGCCCCTTCTCTTGCTCTGATTGACCAGACCTCCTAAATGGAGTGTTTGGTTTTGTTTTTAATTAAATTTGATAATACAGGTTTCAATTTTGACAAAATGAGCCCCTTCACTTTTGTTTAACATATAGTTTGGTCATTCTAACCCTAATTGGAGTTATTTCTAGACTTTTAGTTAACTAGGTTATAATTTCCTAGTTAAATAAGTTCTTGTTTATTTATACTTTATAGCTTTAATATAAAGTTTTATATTTTCGGGATGTTACAACTGATCGATATGAGGAGCTGAGCCTGTTGTGTCCTACCATGGTTACGCCTTTGGATAAGGCGATCGAAAAATACATTGATGGTCTCCCTGACTCAGTTCAGGACATTGTTGGTAGTAAACCCACTACAGTTAGACAGGCCATTGAGCTATCTGCAACCTTGACTGAATCTCGGATCAGGAAAGGTAAACTTTTTCGGAAAGGAGACAAGAAACAAGCAGCTAATGTTCAGGAGGAAACCAAGGAAAGCAAAACCGAACCTTCTAAGAAGCGTAAGGCTTCACAGAATTTTGCGATTGCTGCTCAACCCAACCAAAACACCCACAACCAACCAACTCAACCTCCTGCAAGGAAACCTTATGCCGGTGCTGCACCGATATGCAACAAATGTAATGCACACCACTTGACTCACCTACAGTGTCGTTTATGTGCATCATGTGGGCGACTCGGTCACCTGGCCAATGCTTGTCGATTTACCCCAAACCAAGGTGGTCCAAACCAACCTCAAGTAAATCCTGCTCAAGCTCGTTGTCCACCAGGTCCTTGCTTCAACTGTGGCGAGATGGGCCATTTCCGAAGAAATTGCCCAAAGATTGCTAATGCGAATCCAGCGCAGGGATGAGCATCGGACCAACTAGAAGACAATGTTGTTTAGAAATAATCAAGCCTTATGTATTATTTTCTTTTGTTGTCAAGGTCCATGAAACAGTTGTTGTTGTTTATAAATAAATCTTTTTATTTTACATTGCAATGTACAAATGTGATGGCATGTATAAACAACGTATCCCCTACAATACCGACAATCAAGGAGCCGTATTCCTTGAAGAACAGATTACCCCCCCCCCAAAAAAAAATCTTTCCATTTTATAATCTCTTGCGATTTCCCACAAAAATCCTAAGTACCCGTTTCTTCCAAGAAAACGAAGTACAAAGCGCAAGTTACAACTCTGTACGAATACCCAAAGTACCACTATAAATTCTTAATAGGGTACCTAAAGGTATTTCCGTATATTCTAAAATTTATGTACCTTAATTCGAATATTGCGTTTTCTTGAAAACGAAATCGAATTTTTGGTAGATCATTCTATCTTTATAGATAGATTCTTGAAAGTGATTAAAGTACCAAATGAAATCCACGGATTTGATTCCTGGCGTGCTTTAAGTATCCGCGTCCAAAGATAACAAATTAAAGGCCAAATTAAACAATTATGTGATTATGTGATTATGTGTTCCCTTTTTGTGTTTTTCTGTAATCCAATTTTTTTATCAAAATCCTTGAAGAATCTTCCATATCTTCGTATAAGGGATTCGTAGTAAGATATCCAAAGGTACTATCTTAAATCCTTAATGGACTTCTACGTTGTAGTTAAGTCCCTTGGATTATAAAGTACTATTCCAAAGTTTAAAGACATCCTCTGTCGATGTAGTTAAATATTCCTCTTGGGTAGTTTAGTTAGAGAGATTGATTCGTTAATCTAGTTAAAGACATCCTCCGTCGATGTAGTTAAATATTCCCCTTGGGTAGTTTAGTTAAAGAGATCCTTCATCGATCTATGTTAAAAAGACTGGTTCGACAATCTAGTTAAATATATCATGCGTTGATATAGTTAAAGAGGCCCTCTGGTGGTCTAGTTAAAGAGATCCTTCGTCGATTTAAGTTAAAGAGATTGGTTCGACAATCTAGTTAAATATATCATGCGTTGATATAGTTAAAGAGGCCCTCTGGTGGTCTAGCTAAAGAGATCCTTCGTTGACCTAGTTAAATAGATTGGTTCGGCAATCTAGTTAAAGATATCATGTGTTTATGTAGTTAATTAGGCCCTCGGGTGGTCTAGTTCAAGAGATTGCTCGTTGATCTAATCCTTTGGTGACCTAGTTAAAGAGGCTCTATTGCAGTCAAGTTAAATCACCACAGGATTATTCGTTTGATTTTTTCCCCATACGCATTATGAAATGAACTGTGCGGACTGTGCAAGGAATTGCGTAATTATGGAGGCCTACATAATTATGGAATTCAGTGCACAGGAACCACAGGAAGTTTTGTCATGTGTTAAGACCAATAGTGACAAGAGTAATGATACGGGAGAAGTCTTGGACTTTGACCGATGTCATTTTATCTTACACTTCCCAATCTTGAATTCAAGTTTCTTATGATAAGTCTTCATGGGAAACGTTCTCCTATCCATAGTTTGAAACTCCATGTTTTGCTACTACAAGGACTTCACTTTGAGGGATTGAAAATTTCGCTAAGAACCCTATCATGGCCCAGAGTTCTACTTAGGGTTCAAGGGATTCATTCAAAGCGAAAACATCACCGTCGTCCTCACAAGTTTCTCCTAAAATTAAATTTCGGGACGAAATTTCCTAAAGTAGGGGAGACTGTGACACCTGTGTCACTTCAACCATCAAACAAATACCAAACCAATGAAATATTGTATTTCATACTTGGGATTTGTATAAATATGTGTATCGTTTGCACATATCAATTCTTGTTCGATTTCGGGCTCTAAATCGCTTTCTGGAAGGTTATACGCGCACCGATGCGTAAATATAACCAGTTTAATGCAACAAACACTCCGGAACAGTGACATAGGCTTAACATACCTTAAATAACCTTTACATAACTTAGAAATAAGTTTTGGATGGTTTGGTATGCCGAAATCAAGTTAATTCGCTTACAGGGACTAAATTTGACAAACTGCGAAAGTATCCCAATTTGAACTGTAACAGACATTCCGGAACATGACCATAAGTTAAACATACCATAAATATCCTTTACATAGCTTAGAAATAGGCTTTGAAGGGTTCGGTGTGCTAAAATAAACTTTTGGCTCATTTAGGGACTAAAAGTGTCAAAAAGTGCACAAGTTTGCACTTTCGCGCATAACTTACGTTCTGAATACATCCGGACATCCAAAAATTTATGTAAGCATTATAATATTATGCTTTAGTGTTTGGCTTGTCAAAAATCCATTCGTCACACAATTTGGACCGTTTTTGCGTCCGTTACGACTTCCGTCGTAATTAACCGAACAACGCAATCGTACGGCCAAACGAACCGACATACGAGATATTTTTGAGCACATTTTAAGTTCCCTATACTTTAACTTCATTTTAGAGCTTTGAAATGGGGTTAACGGGGCTTAAACGTGTAAAAAAATGCATCAAATAGCAAGTTTGGAGCTTTAGGGGCCTGTTCTGCCATTTTTGAAAGTATCAGACCTGCAAGGTCCTTACGGACCGTAAGGTTCTGAGTCTTACGGTCCGTAAGCAGGGGCCAGATGTAGAAACTCATTTTTGACTGCTGTTATCAGCTCTTATGCACTCCAAAGGCCAATGCCACATGTCAATCCCTGATGTTGGGGGCCATTTTGAGTTACCACATGTTTGCAACAAGTGTAGGGATGTGATCAAAGCTCGGTATTCGAGAAACGATCCTAACGGTGGTCCATTTACTATAAACACCCACCTCAATTCCTTGCAAACCCCACAAATCTGATCAAAAGTGCTCTAAGTTGAAGCCCTTGCTTCATACCTGAGTTGTTCGATCAAGATTTACTAGCTGGGACCCTTTGTAAGTGTTCCTTCGTTCTCTTTATTCGTTTAGCGTTAAAAGTCAAACTTTGTTTGACTTTCTGCGTTGACCAGTTTATGGTCAATGCGAAGTTCATTTGAACTTCATAACGTGAGCGTAATCACGATGGTTATAGTCTCTTGTGACTATACCTACTGATTACCACGTTATCTAGGCTCAGTGACGAGTCGTAGTTTCGGCCAAAATGCGTATTCTTGCGTATTTTGTAACCAAACTACCCTTAGGTATCAAAACCATTTGTTTTGATACCAAACCTGTTTTCTAAACTTAGTTAAGCATGTTTTAACATGCTTAGCTCGTCACTTTTAGTTTAGTGCTTATATCGGGTCGTAAGGTAAGCGATCTAAACAATCGCTTATACTTTCGAACCCGACCCGTTTGGTCGATCATTAGGATCCGACTAAACACATTAGGTGACCATAGTATATAGGGAATAACCTTCCGAGGTTATACCTTATGGTCCCTTCGTTTAAGTAGTTGTATGATAGGTAGTTTACATGCCTTAGGTAAATTACCAAAATGACCTTTTTACGCCAAAATTCATTTTAAGCATATGTAACATAACTTTTGACATCTAAACTGATTGGGCAACAATATTAGACATGTTAAGGCATATTTTACTTGTCATAGGACTAGTTAGGCAGTCCGAACGCGTTTTACGCGAACGACGCGTTAAAGTAGCATAAGCTACCTAAACGGGTCGTAATGGGTCGTAAGCACTTAGGTTAGGTTTCATTTAGTATGTAGGCTTTGTTAAACCATACTACATGAGTTCCCATACTCATTTGGTTTACGAGCCCTCATTCTATCCGATCCTCTGATTTAGGTCCGGTATATTAACATAGTTACCTATATTAGGTGTCGTTTGATATCCGTGATCTCTAGCATTGTTTGGTTGTTACTCAAGGACTACTAAGCAATCTCAAGTGAGTACATAGACCCCTCTTTTAATGTTTTCCAAACATTTTGGGGTGGAACACATGTGCCTACTTGTTAATTTCATGTTTTCCATGTTTTCATATCATATACTTGCTATGTTCATTAGTACACTTATAGTACATGATTTCATGGTGTTTTTGCTATGTATGTCCTTTGTTGCATACTTAGTACATCGTTTTACATTACATTTTATGCTATGTATGTCCATTGTGTGCATACTTAGTACATTGTTTTACATTACATTTCATGCTATGTATGTCCATTGTGTGCATACTTAGTACATTGTTTTACATTACATTTCATGCTATATATGTCCATTGTGTGCATACTTAGTACGTTGTTTTACATTACATGTTATGCTATGTATGTCCATTGTGTGCATACTTAGTACATTGTTTTACATTACATTTTATGCTATGTATGTCCATTGTGTGCATACTTAGTACATTTGTTATTCATCACATGCTTACATTTTGGTATAACAATACCGCATAGATGTTTGTATCAGTATAGCATGCATTTGTTCCACAAAACATAACTCTGATTTAAACCATGTTTTACTTCAATACCTTGTTTTTGTGCATTTTACATATGGTTTAGTTGATATATTCCACTTACCATACATGATATTTTGGATACACATTACATGATTTGCATTAGACATAAACATTTTGACATTGATATACACAATTCATGATTTACATTAGACATAGACATTTGACATGGTTTTCACACAAACATTTTGACATTTGATTATACATAAACATTCTACTTTGAGAGTTTGGTTTGAGTAAGTGATTTAAGTAACGAGGCGTGTGTAATATGATACATGCATGGTGGATACGCCGCTGGTACTTCCTAAATATAAGTGCTTGTATGGTATTACATATCGTAGCATTATTTGAATCATTTCAATTTAGACATATAACATTTTATACAAATGACATACTTTTCACAATACATTGTTTTACAAACAACTTATCTAATACAAATTCATTTTACTTGGTTATTTACTTAACCATGTATTATTCTTTTATACATATATATATATATATCATTTGGTTTATTTATCACTTTTCAAATGATTTACAAGACAAAGCAAATTACAAGGTTTATGACTAAACATTTTCTTAAACATAAGTCATGAACCTTATTTTCACAAAACCTATGTATCTCACAGGCATTTTTATGCTGACGTACCTATTTTCACATGTGTTTTCAGGAGTTGATGCATAGGACTTATCGAGACATACTTAGGCGGACCTGTGCCTTAGTGACTTAAAACGAGACAAGAACTAGTTAATTTATGTTATGTACTCTTTATTTCTTGTTTAAAGACAATGTAACTCTCTTATTTGATTAATAAAACGAAACTTTAATTTCCATGGTTGTGAAACAATTAATTCTGTTACAACACTCCCCGAAGTTTCCGCCACGTTTCGTTGTCTCACGTGGTCGGGGTGTGACAGAAAAGATGGTATCAGAGCCAATGGTTATAGGGAATTAGGTTATTAGTAATGCTTTGACCTAGTCTATAACCTTCCTAGGACCCTAACGCGAGTTTACTTGCGTTTAGTCATAAAACAATACCGTCACCTATCCTTAGGCGATGACCACAACAAGAACGTAAATTTCAAAACCGCTTTGAAAACTAATCATCTGTTCTAGGATGATTGATTACTAGGTTTTGAACCCTCTGTTATAAGGTTTTGAACCCCTTTGAATTTTCAAAACTCTCGTCAAAGTTTTGGGTCCTAAATAGTGTGAACACGTGCAAACTGGAAGAGTGAATGCCTATACCCTGAGTTTTCTGTCTAAGGCTAGAGTGTTCGTACAAATCAACATAATCGGGCCAGTCACTCTTACCTGGGAACTCTTGGGGTGAGTGTCCACTTATAGGCGAGCATGTCTTCGCGATACATTATGAGGATCTAATTGCTTTGATTCAGCCTTTGTGTGTCGTTTGTTTGCTTCGTGGTTCAAACAAATGACCATCACCCATGATTTGGTCGGTAATTGTAACATCCTATTCTTATCCAATGCTGGAAGCTTCGTCGATAAAGAGCTTCCAAGTATGGGGGTCGGAGGGTTCAGTGGAGACTGTATTGACTTCCGTTGTGACTTCTTTAGGTACTTCTATGATGAAGTCAGCTGAGACTTGGGCTTTGACAGCTTTTCTCGAGACATAGGTGATTTTTCAAGCACATTCTTAATAGGTTAGTCACTGACCACTTGTATCAGGTGTGACTGAAAGTACCTTTGAAGCCTTCAACCCGTTTGGACTAGGGCTAGAGCAAGTTTTTCCGAAGAAGAATATTTTATTTCTGCTAATTTTGAAGTTTTGAAAAAGTAAACGGGTATCTGAACTTTGTTTCGTTCAATGATCAGAGCCGTACTTATGGTCTTTTCAGCAATCGATAGGTAGGTAAAGGTCGTTCCTCCTGTCTCCGGAGTCAAAATGGTTGGGAGTGAAGCCAAGTGTTGCTTCAATTGGTTGAAGGCTTCCTTTTGAGGTAAAACGCTTCAAAGCTGTAAGCTTTCCATCGAAAGCCTTTCTTGTTAGCATATCCATTGAGGGTTGGCTTTTATGCTTTGTTTCCCCACGATGTGTCCTACAAACTTGCCTTCTTCAACACCAAACGAGCACTTGACTGGATTAAGCTTTATGTTGTTCTTTCTCGGGTTTTGGAAAGTTTCTTGTATCTCATCGAGCATTTGGTATTTCGTTTTGCTCTTAATCACCAAATCTTCAACATAAGCTTTAATGTTCTTGCCGATTTTTCCAGCAAACGCTTTGTTAACCAGACGTTGATAAGTGGCACCTACATTTCTTAAATCAAAAGGCATTTTTTGATAGCAAGATATACCTTTATCAGTGTGAAATGTGGATTTTTCTTCATCTTTTTTTATTATTATTAGGATCTGATGTTAACCCTTTTAGGCGTCAAGGAACACTTGAATGGGAAGCCTGTGAGCGAGTTACCCTTGAGGTCTATCTCGGGCAGCGAGTAGCAATCCTTTGGGCATGTTTGTTTAAGTCTTTAAAATCGATATACATTCTCCAAGACTTGTCGGGTTTTCGAACCATTACGGGATTGGCCACCCATGATTGATACTTGACCCCTCGAAGGATTCCGGCTAGAACAAGCTTTTCCATCTTTTGTATAATGGGCTTATTATCAGATGGGATCCATAACTCATATTTCAACAATGCTATGAGGGATGCCGGTCATCTCTTCGGGGCATCAAGCGAATACATAGTGCAAGAGCAGCTTTTCAAGGTATGAGAGGGTTTTATTGGAAAGGTTAGTGTTTACCCTTATCCCCTGTTGAGGATATATTGGGTTTATGTCCAACCCTTGTTCATCGTCTTCGTCCTTTCTTGAGCTTTCCCCTTCAACCACAAAAGCTTCTTGGGTAGGTTGAAGGGTTGCTATCCCTTTTTCAGTGGGAAACTTCACAGTACCTTGACCAACTGAAACTGCCATTCCGAACACACTTTGCCCTGGCCTTCCTACGATGATATCATAGTTGGAAGGGATATTGATCACCGCAAAAGTGAGTTGTTCGGTTCGTCCCTTTGGTTTCTCGTTGAACAAATATCATGGGTTGTTTGGCCTAAAGGCTTGATAGGTATGTCTGCGATACCTTCGATGGAGGATTCAGACTGTTGAAGCTTTGAACGTTCATCGTCGCTGAGAGGGTTAAAGCATTTCTCAAACATGATTTTGGTGGTTGCACCGGTGTCAATGTAAGCCTTTTGTGTCTTGATGGTTCCTATGTTGGACTCCATCACCAGAGGGTTTGAAAGCAACTATCCTTATGTTGATGTTCCCATGCCTCGAAATGATGGCGTTTGTGGGAAGCTTTGTTTTCAAGGTCGACCATGTTCACTATTATTATTATTATTATTATTATTATTATTATTATTATTATTATTATTATTATTATTATTATTATTCTTATTATTATTATTATTATTATTATTATTATTATTATTATTATTATTATTATTTAAGCATCTTGTCCTTGACCCCTTTAACCAAGTGAGCTAGTTCGGACTTGACGGCTTCTTCGATCCTTTTTTTTTTGGGTTTGGAAGAAATCATTGGTATGGTGACCTTTCTATTCGTGAAACTCACCATATTGGCTTGATTTTTCCGATCTTTTGTTTTTTGGCAAATGTTGAGGAGGGTGGAAGCTGTGTTTTACCTCTTCGGTTGCCAAGATCTCTTGCGGAGTCTTGGTTAAGGCTGTAAAGTTTATGGTTTTTTTTCTCGGCTTGGAGGGTTCTGGCCTTTAGGCCTTCTGGAATCCGAACCTTTGAACCGTTTGTCATAAGAGCCATACCAGTTAAGAGTTCTCTCTTTTTTTCTTTGATGTCTACAGCTTATTCTCCTCGAATGTGGGCTTCAGCCCTTTCGAGTGTTTCTTCAAGGGATTTGGGCAGGCATTTATTGAAGTCTCTTGCGAGATATTTGGAATTTATAGCATTCATGAACCCTGCAACCCTAATCTTTTCATCGGCGTAAGTTAAACCTTCCTTCTTGTAACTTTCGACGAAGTCTTTGAGACTTTCATCATCACGTTGTTTGGTCTGGAAGATTACCGTGGCGTCATTGACATGCCTCTGTTGTTATAGGGAACTTTTGCTAAGATCGTCAAAGGTCTGAACGCTTCGTCCAGGAAGGTCATTGAACCATATGCGTGAAAACCCTTCAAGGGTTTGCATGAACATGAGACAACATTCGGAGTTGGGTCATTTTTCAATTCTTGCAGTCCCGGCGAAGATTTGGAGGTAGTCTTTAGTACCGTGATGGCATCTTTATCTGGGTTTGAAACTCGTAATCAACGATTTGTTGGGAGAAGCAAGACAAGTTTGTTGGGCTTGTAGAGTTTTGAGAGGTCTTCTACTACCCTTGAAGCTGGGTTACCGTTTGAGGTACCCTGGTGAGTGGTTGGTACTTGGTTGATGAAGTTAAAGCTAAAGCCTTGAAGGCTTTCTGTGTCATCATCCAGCTTTCACGTGATGCAAAGGAAATTGTGCCATCATTTGTGTCATCAGCTAGGGCATAAAGTTAAATCCTTAAAGGCTTTCTGATGGTACTAATAAAAGATGCCATTATTTGTGTCATAAGGTTAAAGCCTTAAAGGCTTACTGTATAAGGCATTCCCATGGATGTGCTCATGATCACACCTCGAGCCAAAGGCAGGGTGGCCATGGCTTGTTTTCACGAAGTAGCAATGGGAGGGGGAACACTTGAAGCTGGTGACTGCCATAATTGATCAAGAGTGGTTTTATGCCCTATAGGTGCACCGGTTGTAACGGGTTGGGAGGTAAATAAGGAAAAAGCGGTTGGACTTGGCCTCCCCAAAAGCTAAAGGGCTTGAGTGGTTGGTCTGTCACACTAGGACCAGCTTCAAGGTAAGATGTGGCTGAACATGAGCTGCTAAAAGGAAGAGATGGAGGGCCATGTGATAATGAGGGTTCAGACTCCTCATAATTTAGTCTTATTCTCACCCTTTTTTCCCTTTCTAAGCTTACATGCTAGTTGAGAAGAAATCTCAGTTGTAAGAAATTTCTAGCTACTCCCTCGGGTGTTAGATCTATGCGTTCCGGTGTATGCATTACATCGATTTGAGAAGGTGCAACCCCTGACCGAGATGGGTTTGTGTTTGAAAAGAAGTGAACTCCGGGAACATATCCCGCTGGAGTACTTCCGGGAGTAGAAAGAGGTGTAGATAGGACCGGTGAGATCCGACCCGAATTTGGCGTTAAATCGGTGTTGGGCACCTGATTTACCTGACCGAGAGACTCGCTTTCAGACATGATGTAAAGAGAAAATGGAGCTACACAACTGGTCTTAAAGATAAAGTAAGCGGCGTAGCCCCACGGTGGGCGCCAACTTGTTGCTACAACAAATACAAGACCAAGGCCTGCAGCGATGAGGGTTCCGATTGCTTCGTGGAGAAGGAAGAAGATGATGTCAAGTTCCGCCACCGGGTGCACCAACATGCTTCTGCAAAAGAAACTAACGAAGAGTCATCAATGGACCTTGAGTTGGATTTCAGTCTTTAGTTATCATCATCGGAAATATAAAAGAAAACGGGGAAGCCAGTTCTTACCGAAAATTTGCCGAAGCAGAAGCACCACCGCCGCCGCAGTGGCGGCCACCTTCTTTCTCTCTCTCTCTCTCTCTCTCTCTCCTCTTCGATTTATTTGACGACGGTGGGGGAGATGTTACAGGGAAGAAGAAGAAGGACGGGAGGGCGTCGGGGTGTGCTTGTCGGAGAAACAGGATGCCGGAGCGCCGGACTACGGTGTTTGGGTTAGGGTTTGGTGTCGGGTAGGGTGAAGATGATGAAGATGAAGGGATGAACTGCTTTTAAAGGGTAAATAGATATTTAAGTTAATTAATTTAATTAATAATATGTTATATTAAATTTAAATGGACAATTTTGCCCCTGAACAAAAAGACAAAATAATCAGATTTTAATAGTCAAATAAGGGGTGATTTGATTTTTAGACCAAAATGGCAATAAAAATGAAACCACATGGACCCAGATTTAAAAAGTTTGAGATTTAGATTAAAATGACAAAAATGTCCAAACCACATGGACCAAAATGACAGTTTACTCTAAAATTTTCAATTCACCACAAATTGTAAAAAAAGTTTCTTCTTAGATTTAGATATAAATGTTACGTGAGTTTAGCAGGGTCGATATGGTATATAAATACTAGATTTTTTTAAAATCTATTTGATTTAGATTTATTAATGAGAATCTTTTATGTTTGGTCATATGAAAATAAAATATCTAACAAAAGAAATTCATTACATAAAGAATTTCTAAATCCCTCAATGGAGTTTAAAACGAATAACATAAAAAGGGATTAGGATCAAATATAAGGATCTTAATTGTAAAAAGGGTACAAAGGCTCCTATAAAAACTCACTACACAAAAAAAAAAAAAAAAAACTTAAACATCCATCACCAGCAAAAGCCTAAACCTAAACTCCCACCCACCCCCTTCCCCATCACCCACCACAAAAACATTTTTTTAGGGGGTGGGGGTTTGGGTTTGGGGTTTTTTTTTGTGAGGTATAGTTTTTTTTTTTTGTTTTTTTGCGAGGGGGTGGGGGTTTAGGTTCTTGGGTGGTGGTGGGGTGGGGTGAGGGTGGGTGTTTAGGTTTTGAGTGATGATGTAGTGGGTTTAATTTTAGGTTATTGGACACTTGTCACTCTATAAATTCTTCTTACACTTCTTACAATTAGAAGACTTTGTAGAATAACTTGACTCACATAAAAGAGTCTCATATATGTTTGCCTCTGTCAAAGTAATTTATCTTTATATATTATATAATATAATAATATAATAACTAGTATTTTAAAGTTGAATCATTAAAGTAAATTAAAAGGAAATAAAATAAAAAGAAACAAAACAAAAAAATTTTAATTGTTTAAGAAATTAGAAATCAAAGAAAAGTTAGTCTTCTTACTAAATGCAAATTGCAGTCTTATATAAAATCAAATGGCTGAAGCAAAACTTGATCCTAAATTCTCTATCTTAAAATGTAAGCAACTAGCCAACTTATCTACTTTTGCTTTTGCTTTGTTGGTCTTTTCCACACCAAAGTAACTTAAATACAATTTATACATAAAATATATTTTAAAAAATTAAACATTTCGGACCTCCCAGGAGTTAGCTCATTTCTTTTTGCGGTTGTCCTGGATGAGTTGTTAAAGTTGATTCAAGAGACAACGGCGTGGTGCATTCTTTTTGCGGATTGTTAAAGTTGATTCAAGAGACAATGACGTGGTGCATTCTTTTTGCGGATGATACTGTTTATGTTGTGGAAAGTAAACAAAGACAAAATGCGAGGTTAGAGTGGTGATTAGTAGCCTTAGAAAATAATGGTTTAAGGATTAATCGCGCTAAGACTGTGTATCTTTACTGTGATTTCAGTAGTGCTCGTGACAATGACACTCAGATAGCCAATGATGGCCAAGTGGTTCCGTAGGTAAATAAGTTCAAGTATTTAGGATCTTTTGTACAAGGGGATGGGGAGATAGATAGCGACATAGCTCACCACCTCCACGCTGGATGGTGTAGGTGGGGAGCAGCGACTGGGGTTTTGTGTGACAAGAGACTCCCATCCAAATTAAAAGAAAATTTTGATAGAGTTGCAGTTATACCTGTTATGTTATATTGAACAGAATGTTGGGCCACGATAAAGACACATGAACGTAAGCTAGAGGTAGCCGAGATGAGGATGATGAGGTGGATCTGTGGGCACACTATGTTACTTAAAATAAGAAATGAGGTATTTAGGTTAAGATTAAGGGTGGCTAGTATTTCAGATGGTATGGGCATGTTAGGAAGAGACATGCGACGACCACAGTTAGAACTGTGGAAATGGTCGTTGTGGAGGGAAGGATGAGTAGAGGTAGATCAAAACTGACATGAGAGGAGCAGATTAACCAGGATTTGTTATACTTGCACCTCTCTAAAGACATGGTCGAGGATATGAGTTTGTAAAGACGTAGAATTAAGATTAAAGATTTTAAAATGTTGGTGTTGATTTGTATTGTTTCTTGCCTTACGAGCTTAGTGTATTGGTTAATTGGGGTGGTCTTTGCATTGTTTTGCTTGCATGTGTGTTTCTATGATGAGCCATCTATCTCTTCTATACATTTTCACCAGTTCCCCAATATTGTTTATCTTAGTAGCTTTGTATGTTTTAATTGGATTTTGTATGTGTGCCTTTGAATTTTGAGCTGGGGTTTCACTAAAAGCAACTTTTCAAACCATTGGGAAAGAGGTAAGCCTTGCTTACATCTCACCCTCGATATACCCCTCTAATAGCGTAGGTTATGTGTGGATTCTACTTGCCATGGTGGTTGTTGTGTTGTATCTTAAAGTTGTTAAATAATTAAAAAACTATGATTGTAACAAGTGTGTTGCTACAACAAATACAAGACCAAGGCCTGTAGCGATATCTCCGGGGTAAAAGGGTTCAGGGTTTCAGTTTGCCTAACGCAGGTCGTGGGGTCCCCCCACGTTTGCAAGACGTGGAGAGAGGTTCACTAGTGTTATTGTTGTTCTCCTTGAATTCTAGACTGATATGAGACCAGCCCAGAATGTAATCGTTGGAGAGGATGAATTATTTAGAGTGAAGAAGAGAAGCAAGCATGAAGCTAGTTCTCATGGGAGAAGAAGAAGAGAAGCAAACATGAAGCTTGTTCTCGAGAGGGAGAAGGAGAATCAGAGAATTGAGATAGTTTTCTGCTGATTCCAGAATGAATGGCATGCTTGTCATGGGCTGCAATTTATAGGGGTAGAGGTTTCTCAAAGGAGAAACCTTTAACTAGTGAACCTGGCTTGCAGTGAGGGGCTTACCCTTTTTAGGGGTTGAAGGGTTTGGACCTGCGGACAAAAGGGTGTGCTCTCCCACATGGTCTGGTTGCGGCTGGGCAGGAGGTTTCACACGCAAAGGGTGATGTGACAAAGCTCTGACATGTCTTTTTACTGTTCATGACCGTTGGACCATTTCCGAACATTTTAACCTTTTAACCTTTTAAGTTGTTGTGTCTCTAATCAGTTTATTAAGGTTTGAGCTACTCCCGTCATCAAAGTGTATTTAAATATTTGATATTTTAATTTCGTTTTTAAGGTGAGGTTTAGACCATCGTAGGCATGTAAAGAACTAAACAAACAAGTTTAGACTATGGTAGGTATGTAAACGAACCAAATAAACATAAACGAGGCATGCTTGTTCCCACTCCTTTAATTTTAACAACTGAAAGGAAACCACATGATCAATTAAACGAACATATTTTCTTGTTTGTGTTTGTTCGTTAAAAAACGTGTGTTTGTTTTCGTTTACGTTCGCTCATTCATATTCTAACCAAAGGTTTCACAACCATAATTGAATGCACACATACGTAAACGATAAACATAGACAAAACATGTGCTCACACACTTTCTTTTAATTAAATGAACACAAATGTTTATCCTTGTTTACTCCTCAATTAAATAAAGAACTTTCCGCCGATCAATTCACTAAATGTTTGGTTCACTTACGATCTTAGATAAGGGTGATTTAAGCCACCTAAGATAATAAACATGTATACGTGATACCTGTGATGAAACCTTACAACCGAATAGCCTGACGAATATAAACATGGTTTTACATCAAGAATGGATATACCTGACTCATTACCACCATATACCTTCCAAAGGCTATAGTTTTATCTTCTTTTAAAAAAAAATACGGCATTTTTCGTCCCCGTTATGGCGACGCTATCTTACTGTCGTTAACCTAACCCATGTTTCCCATAAGATGGTCATTTTTCAACTTTCTCATATTCTTACCCATATTAATCCCAAGATGATACCAACATTCGAAACAAGATATTCAAAGTTTCAAATCCTAAACTTCATTTTGTTCCAACTCAGGATTATAATTGTCAAATAATTATTTGGATTATAATTGTCAAATAACTATTTGAGGAGAAATATATGATCCACAATCTAAGTGCATGGATCTTTTAACTGTTACGTACTCGACGAGTCATTGTTTTGCATGTTAATGCCCACTACTCCACTATCCACATGCCTAGACTATTGTTTTCTTTTCTCGTATTTCATATATATTTGTTTTTATCCTTAATTCTTAATAAAACAAGTAAACAGATTTTAAAATAAACAATATAATATTTTTATTGTCATGTTATAATAAAAACTAGTTGAATTCTATAAATAAACTTTAAATCTTAAACCCTAAACCTCATATAAACAAAACAAAAAGTTACCTAGCACAATATACTATATACCAACCAGAATAAGCAACCAAAAAAATAAGTTTGTGATATTCAAAATAAATAAATAAATAAATAAAGTTGTGATATACACATAATAATTAAATTCGTGATAACTAAGGCTATAGGATGTGGATGAGCCTCATTCTTTGAGGATAACCCTCCACCTAAGCTGCCACATTATCAGGGGGTCATCCTCACACCTTGAGGATGGACACACCTTAAGGATGAGCCTAGGGTGTGGAATGTAGAGGATGTGCCTCCTCTTAATTATTTATTTATTTGTTAAATAATATGCAATATATATAAAAGTAAAATTAAATTAAACACTAAAATTAATAATAAAGCTTAAAAAATACTAGTCGTCATTTTCGTCGTCGCTTGCCTCGTCATTTGGTTTGTTGTTTGCGTTGTTCCGAATTCCACCAAGACCGTCTTAAGGTTTTCATGTATGTAGTTGTTATATAACGAGAACATGTTCAAATCTTATTGTTCCAAACTTACTGGAACATAATTCTTGTTAACCGCATTTTCATCGTATTGACAAATTGCTCTACCTTCGTCTTCGATGATCATATTATGCATCAAGACACAAGCATACATGCAATATCGCAACTGCTTTGGTTTAAAAGCACATGCTGGATTCTTAATGATATGCCATTTTTTTCTGTAGAACCCCAAAACACCGTTCTATGTCCTTTCTCGCCGCCTCTTGAAACTTGGCAAATTTCTTTCTTTTTTCGTCTGTCGGGTGGTGAATAGTTTTAACGATTGTAGAGTAGGTTGGGTATATTCTGTCAGCAAGATAATAATTGCGCCTGTATTCCACCCCCGAAACCGTAAAACTGGTGTCTGGATCGGTTCCTTGTATGACATCATTGAAGACCTCTGATTGGTGGATGACGTTAAGGTCGTTATTCGAAACAGGAACACCAAGAAAGCATGCCAAATCCACAGATCTTGTGATGCAACAGCCTCTAGCATTATTGTTGGATGTCCATGATCGCTTCGCGTAAATTGACTTCGCTATGCATTAGGCCAATTCCTCCACGACCAGTGCATGTAATCAATGCTTCCGAGCATTACAGGAAAACCATGATTTTGTTTGTGAAATTGATACAATTTTTGGACGTCATTGGCTTTAGGTTTTCACAAATATTTCTTGCTATGCAGCTTCACCCCACATTTGCAAAAGTTGTACAAGCATTCTCGTACAGTTCTTTCGGACATCTTTAGTTACGCGTCCCACAAATTGGCTACCGTCCCGTACACCAGTTGGCAAATTGTCACTGTGCATTTTTGTAAGGTGGTGAAACCCCTTTTTCCTATAGTATCAAACCGTAATGTAAAGAAGGGTTCAATCCCCGACACGTCATCGGTTATCCATAAGAACAATTGATGACTTATTCGGAACCTACGTCTAAACATCGCAACCGTTTACATCAGTTCGTCGGCAAAGTAATCGACCACCAATTTATCGTGGGCTCCTACACGTACATAATAACAATATAAAAATATAATATCGACATAAAAGTATAATAACGACTTAAGAATATTATAACGACATAAAAATAAACCAACCTTATCAGTCTCTGTTTATGTCCGCTTGCCTAGTCCACGGTTGTGACGTGATTTATTCCTTCTCTTTCTCCTCAATAATCATATGAACACCCTGCCTTATGGCGTTTACAAAAAAACTAATCTCCTTCCCCCGGAGATGACGATTACGACGAAGATGAAAACATTGTGTATTTTTATTTAGAGAGGTTGAAATTGTATAAAATTTTAAGTGGTTTTTAAAAAAAAATTAGTCGAGAATGTATGAAAGTAGGAGAGAGTTCGATTGAGATTGGGTTAAAAATAGGTGAGAATTGTGTTATTTATATAGAAAAAAAATAAAATTATTTTTTATATTATAGCCGTTATACAACTGCTAACTTTTTACCTTTTGGAGCGTCGAGATTGGCGAGGGGAAGACGGAGACGATGGGATAGGCCAGGTGGGGGGCAGCGTGGACGAGGCTGGACGTGCCTCAACGTCCCACTGACGCCCCCCATACCCAATAGCCTAACGAGGAGGCACAACCAACTCTTACTTTGGGGAAAGCAAGGATGGATGACAGCCCCTGGCCCAGTCTTCTTGAGGGACCGATTTTTCTTATCTTTTTAATATATATATATATATATGTGTGTGTGTGTGTGTGTGTGTGTAGGGTCAGGATTTAGAGAGAACGGTGAAAAGTGTGAGAACGGCAGGAACGATTTTGGTGGTGACATGTGGCATTGATGT
This sequence comes from Helianthus tuberosus, assembly GCA_030545235.1. Classification (NCBI taxonomy): domain Eukaryota; kingdom Viridiplantae; phylum Streptophyta; class Magnoliopsida; order Asterales; family Asteraceae; genus Helianthus; species Helianthus tuberosus. The sequence continues at coordinate 171,796,901 of CM060367.1, read as the reverse complement.
TAAATTACACTAAGGGGTAATATTGTCAAAAACCACTCACATGAACTGGGTGTTCAAATAAAACGCCATAAAAACACCCAATTCAGAAAAACGCCATGAAAATACCCAGTAAAAACGACATAAAACACTCAAAAAAGCTATTGTTATGCACGCACAAAAAAGCTATTTTTTGAGCTATAATTTACAACAGCTCAAAGACCATTTTTTTAAGCCATATAGCTCAAAAAATGTGCGTGTAAGTTTATTTGTGCTGATTTTTGGGCGGTTTATGTTTCTAACCGCCTAAATTAATATTTTTTGAGCTCAGAAAAATCATAATTTGTACTAGTGTAAAAACGCCATAAAACAACTGGTTCAGAAAAACACCATGAAAAAACTCAGTTGAAAATGCTATAAAACACTCAGTTCAGAAAAACGCCATGATAATACCTAGTTAAAACGCCATAAAAACACCTAGTTCAGAAAAACACCATGATAGTACCTAGTCTAAAATGCCATAAAACACCCAGTTCAGAAAAAACGTCATAAAACCCAGTTAATTTGTTTTTTCAAAAAGTATATCAATAGTATACTCGTTGTAAAGATAAAAAACGCTGAGTTTTATGGTGTAATTGTTTTCGATAAATAATCACGTATAAAAAAGTTATTGTCGTTTAAATATGATGGGGAAAATGGCATGTGATTAGCATGTGCACCTTTGTTTGGATCTTCATATTTTACCCCTCCTGGTAGTTCCAAGGCCCCTATTATTTACAAAAATGGCTCCGCATCAATCTCAGCCACAAACCACTAAGATCTTATGGCTGAGAATCGTTCTCACCGTTCTCACACTTTGAGGCATTCTCTCCTGATCCTGTTCCTATATATGTATGTATATATGATGGTTATCTAGAGTGAACACTAGTGTATATGTGAACTGAGTGAACAAATCCTAGCCATTGATTTACATCATCAAATCTTAAAGTATACTAGTGTATTTTCATCATCAAATCATGGCCATTGATATACACTTGTGTATTGATAATCAAGGGATAGGATTACTTCACTAGAGTTCTGTAATACCTGCGTCCCTAGACTTTTAGATATTGTCAATTTTAGTCCCTGGACTATGTAGTCACTAATACTTTTGGTACTTGGTGAAGTTATGCTATATAATAAATACTTGGAATGTCTAAATCTAAATACTTGGAATGTCTAATTCTAGATACTTGGAATGTCTAATTCTTGATACTATGGTGCTTGACTCTTAAGGCTCGTGAAACTTGAGACTTGGTTGAACGAGGGACTAGAGTCTTGTCACTGGCAGAAAGTATGAAAGCTATGGAAACTATGGAAACTTGTTTTAATAATGTAATCTAGTCCCGTGATACTATTACCCAATTAAATACGCAACGCAACACTTGATCTAACACGCGAATTGAATCAAAGACGGAAATGCGGAAAGGATGGATTGGCCGAGTGGCAATCCGATCGGATGACCACCCGATCGGATGGCCACCCGATCGGATGGCCACTCGATCGAATTGCCATCCGATCCGTGCACACCGCCTTCACTCACTCTGACACTATAAATAGGCCTGTCACATCACCATTCTCACTGATGTGACAGCCTCACTCGACCCAGATGCACGCAGTCCTCTTTTCCTCCATTTCTTAGCGATTTCGGTACGTTTTACACTAGATTCTTGTACATCTTCGATCTACACATCATTCTCTACGAGATTCTCCTTTGAAATCTCACTTTTCACCCTGAAATCTCTCGGATCTGAGCTCTTGAAGGTGATATCACCATGGCGGTTTGTACCAAACTGTTGTGTGAGGTCATCCTAGCCAAGATCTAGCTTAGATCTAAGGAATTTCATACATTTTTCACTAAATATATACTAGATCTACACTTTTCAAGCTAAAAACCTATGTTTATCTTCATCTCTTCTTAAACTTTTACATAAGATGGTGAGATCCGGATCTAAACGGACTGTAAAATTGATTATTAGTCTGGAGTTGGCTTGGAAAGGGATTGTTACCGGAGAAGACGACCGGAGTACGGATTCTAACATAAATATCACCACGAACTGACGACTGAACGAACCGGGGTGATTCCCGCCCGATCGGATCGGCTGAACACCGATGTGTTTACCATTGTCTCAATACGTACCTTAACGTTGCTGTTTAAGCAGAAACTTAGAGATTTTACGAGTTTAGGAACAGGACAAGGATGACCCGATAGAGTGGCAATCTGATCGGATAGCCATCCGATCGAACAGCCACCCGATCGAGTAACACCTGTCCCATTAATGTTAAAACACTTGAAACTTTGAAGCCATGATCATCGAGTGGCAGCTCGATCGGATAGCCATCCGATCGGACAGCCATCCGATCGAGGCAACAATGGATCTTGGACGTATTCAGTACTTAGAACCTTTGGAACTTTGAATCTTGAAACTTGGATCGAGTGGCGACCCGATCGGTTAGCCATCTGATCGGACAGCCATCTGTTTCCCACACTTTTGTCAACTTTAAATCGAGTGGCCACCCGATCGGATAGCCATCCGTCCCTCACGCACTTGTCATTCAATCGACTGGCAATCCGATCGGATGGTCATCCGATTGGACAGCCAGCCGATCCACTGACAAATCCGACACTTGTGCAATCTCGTTGTTTTGTTCGACACTTACTCGTTGCAATCTAACCTGGCTAAACCTAAAGAGCTCCCTTTGATCCAATAACAGTTAATCTGTTAAGCAGTCACTATGAGTATACTCGATCCTTTTTTGCTTTAAACTTTGGGATGTAACTTGTATTCTATTAAACTACGATACTTGAGACTTTTGCAAACTAAACTCTATCCCACGTGAATGTGAAACTTGGGATTCTTGTATTCTATTTGTGCTATGTGGACGTTTAATCCAGGGTGTGTAGTTCCGCCTTAACAATAGTAGCGCTATAGGAGATGCACCTCCCCATTATTCTCGGGGGTATTGTTAGGAGGATTCTAGTTTTCCTTGAGACTTGGGAAAACAACAAAGCATCGGGATACTTGGGCTATCACTTGTTGGACTGCGAACACTAGCATGGCTAAAACTATTTTGTTACACTTACATACGGATAAGAGTTGCTTTTAACCTATTATGTTATTATTCAAACTTGTATACTCTTCGGTACATTTTTGTACTGACTCTATTTTAATACATGTTGCAGACTGATAGGATGCTGTGGAAACAAGTGAATCAAGCTAGGGTGATGCTTAGAAACCCACGTAGTTAATTAAACTTTGAACAATATTTGATAATTGGTGTAATTTGATACTTGGTGTGACGGTTATTCGCTTTAGACAATGTTGAATCAATTTAATCTATTATGAAATTTCTAGTGTTGTGGAATCTCATGAGCAATCTGAACGCTTAGTGCTCGCACCCCGATGTTTCCGCCATCGGTTGGGGTGTGACAGATTGGTATCAGAGCCATAACTATAGGGAATTAGGATAAGTAGAAATACTTGCCCTAGTCTATAGTTCTAGGAATCTTGACTCTTATTTGTTTTTTAAGACTTATGCATTCTACCGTATCTGCTTCCTAGCAGCACATATCCCTGCTAAACTTACATGCCTTTCCTAAGGCTGATACAATATACACTTGATACATAAAAAAAACATTGTTAATTTGTGTTTGTATTTTGCACGAGGTTTACCCTCAAGTCAGGAGTGACATCCGAACCTTGATGGAAAATCTCCATATTATTCTAGTAAGGTCTTGTCTGCGGATAAGTACCAACGCTATTAGGGTGCAATGTTGTCAAGTTAGAGGTGAAACTCAGACCTTGACAACTAGTCCCACTCCTTGATGTTTTATTTATGTCTCGCCAAGGTCTCGAAATTTCCATTCAATTGGGTACGTGAAATGACCAAAAGGACGAATAACGTAGGCCTAACATCGATGATGTATTTGTCTAAGTAAGTCAAGACACGTTATCTCAATTCGAAAGGGGTTCGAATCACTCTGGTTAGTCACCGTCCCTCTACCCGGAACACTCTATGTTTTATAAGCCAATCTTTTTTGTTACCTCGATTTTTCATGTGGTTTTAAACTCGATTCTTCGTTTATCTTGATTCTTTGTTTATTTTGAAATTCTTTATACGAATCACACGTATGTCAACAATCTAAAGCCTAAAATCCAATCTTCTAGGATCAAACTAAATTTAAGAAGTTTATCTACGATGTTAATCTATCTGAGCAATATATGTGATATTATGGCTGTAAGGCACTAGATGTAACATGGCATGGAAAACAAGGGAAAAGTGACGTGTCCGAAACATGGTGGATACGCCGCTGGTATTCCTATATATAAGTGTTTCCGACATGTTACCAACTTTCATACCAAGTGCCATGCGAAACTTAGTGTCTACGGATCGATAAGAACGTTGAATTCTAAAGCTATGGAAGAAGTATTTGTGTAATCTATGTGAAACCTATTGTGTACTCTAGTGAAATCTATGTGTAAGTTACGTATGTGATGTTTTGAGAAACAAAATATGAAACGTAGCCCTAGCGCCGAAGACGAGGAGGAAGTGGCATGTCCGAAGCATGGTGGATACGCCGCTGGTACTTCCTATATATAAGTGTTTCTGGCATGTTACCGAGTCTTCGTACCACGCGCTAAGTGAAGTTCATAGTTTTGTAGGCTCGGGATTGAAGTTGTAAAGTCTATTTAGGTTAATCTATGTTGTTGAATCTATTTGGGTCAATCTATGTGGAAATCTTGTGGTGAATTCTAATATGGTGGTTAACGAAGCATGACACCGATGACGAGACGGACGTGGCATGATTGAAGCATGGTGGATACGCCGCTGGTACTTCATATATATAAGTGCTTCCATCATGTTGCCGAACTTTCGTAGCACGTGCCATGCGGGATTTCGTTGTTTGTGGATTGTTAACACTAAATCTATGTGAATCTATTAAAAGCCTATTGAAGTTTATTGAAGTCTTTTGAAGTCTGTTGAAGTCTATTGGATCTATTGAAGACTATTTGAAACCTATTGTAATCTATTGAAATCTATGTGAATCTATGATAATGATGATGAGTGTGTTTTGCGACACGTAACATGACACCGAGTACGAGGTCGAAGCGATTATGCCCGAAGCGTGGTGGATACGCCGCTGATACTTCCTATATATAAGCGTTTCTGACATGTCGCCAAACTTCGTACAACGTGCCATGCGAATGTCGTGGGTTGCGGTATCTATGTGAATCTTGAGTCTTAGTCTATCATGTGTGAATCTATATTAATCTAGACTTATATGATCCTCTTGTTGGATCTTTAGGATGTCTTCTCGAAAGCTCTCCGACACTCTCAAGAGATCCAGGGAATAATCTCAGTAAAAGATGATGTGCTTTATGGCCGACCAGATCGCTCGAGTCGTGCCAAAGATCGTCTCTGAGATCCAAGGATCGAACACTCCGCCCTCTTTTGTTGACTCTAAGACGGAGAAAGAAAAGTCTACCAAGTTCACCTATAAGCATTTCGTCTCTTGCAACCCTAAGTCTTTCACGGGCAGTGATGGGGTAACTTCTATGCTCGAGTGGTTTGACAGCATCGAGGTTACCTTCATTAACAGCGAGTGCCCAGAGCAGCTAAAGACTAGAAGTGCAACAGGAATGTTTCAAGGCAGAGCGTTGGAGTGGTGGAAAAATGAGAGAAACATCCGATCGAATGAAGAAGCCTATGCTCTTCCATGGGCTGAGGTGCGAGAATTGATGATGCTTGAATTATGCCCTCCTCATGAACAATTGAAACTTGAAGAAGAGTTTTGGCACTTGAAACTGATTGGTGATGATAATCTGGCTTATACTACCCGTTCCAAATAGCTCAACTTGATCGTCCCACACTTGGTTTCGACTCCTAAGCGCATGATAACCAAGTACATCAATGGCCTACCTCCTGCTATGCGTGATTCTATCGAAGCGGCTCAACTCGTCACTATTGAAGAAGTCTACCATCTTGCAGCTAGTCTCAACAATAACCGCGTGCGTGATAAACAGTTTGCTAACTCTGCTCCCGCCAAGTCTGCACACCAAGTTACCCAGCAGCCAAGTGGCAGCAAGAACAAGAGGCGAAAGTCTCAGGGTTCAGGATGCAATGCAATTGTTCCTGCTATTCAAAACTCTGCTGCTAAACCCGCTCCTGCTGCTACTGCTCAAAACCCTTTTGTACCCGTAGTCAGGAAGCAGTAGACTGGGTCTTATCCCAAGCGTACAACTTGCAATTTTCATCACCCTACTACTTCTGCATGTCGTATGTGTACCAACTGCACCGCTATGGTTACACGACCCTTTATTGTCGTCAAGCTAATCCTGTCCAACCAGCTCAGTAAGCCCCAGCTCCTCAGCAGAACCCGAGGCCAGTCAACGATGTTCGTGCATGCTACAAGTGTGGAGAGACTACTCATCTTCATAACCAGTGTCCCCAGCTGAACCAGGACCAACAGCCAGCCGCTCGTGGACGAGCGTTCAACCTTAATGCTATTCAGGCTCGTAATGACAATGAGGTCGTTAATGGTACGTTTCTTGTGAATAACCTTTATGCTTCGATTCTATTTGATACTGGTGCCGATAGAAGTTTTGTGTCCATGGAATTCAAATCTTTGTTAAACTGTGCACGCTCTAAGTTACCCAAGTCGTTTTCAGTAGAGATTGCCGATGGGAAGTCTATTCTAGTCGATTCTATTCTTTGTGGTTGTTCCTTGATTCTTAACGACCACGTGTTTACTATTGATCTAATACCCATGCAATTGGGTAGCTTTGATGTCATTATCTGCATGGATTGGTTACTTAAGAATCATGCCGAGATTGCTTGTCACGAAAAGTTTGTTCGTCTGCCTCTACCGACTGGTGATGTCTTGCATGTTTTTGGAGACTGACCTTCAAAAGGACTAAGGCTGATATCATTCACTCAAGCAAACAGAAGCTTGCGTAAACAGAACTTTGCCTTCTTGGCCCACATAGTGGAACAAAAGGGCAAGGGGAAGAACATAAGCGATGTTCCAGTAGTATGTGATTTCCCTGATGTCTTTCCTGAGTATCTACCTGGTCTTCCTCCTCCTAGATCCGTTGACTTTCCCTATCGTCTTGCACCTTTCGAGATGCAAGAATTATCCAGTCAACTGCAAGAACTACTCGACAAGGGATTCATTCGTCCAAGTACCTCCCCGTGGGGTGCTCCCGTGCTATTCGTCAAGAAGAAAGATGGTTCGTTCCATATGTGTATCGACTACCATGAACTTAATAAGCTTACCATTAAGAATCGTTATCCCCTTCCTCGTATCAACGACTTATTTGACCAACTACAAGGTGCGTCCTGTTTCTCAAAAATCGATCTTCGTTCTGGCTATCATCAGCTTCGTGTACTCGAGGATGATGTACCCAAGACTGCATTTCGTACTCGTTATGGGCACTACGAATTCGTGGTCATGCCTTTTGGATTGACCAACGAACCCGCTGTGTTCATGGATCTCATGAATCGTATTTATAAACCTTATCTTGATCGTTTTGTGATAGTCTTAATTGATGATATTCTCATTTATTCTAAAACTAAAGTTGATCATGCTCGACATCTACGCTTGATGCTTGAATGCTTACGTGGTGAACGACTGTATGCTAAATTTTCTAAGTATGAGTTTTGGATTAATGAAGTACAATTTCTTGGTTATGTCGTTAGTAAGCAAGGTATTCATGTTGACCCGTCTAAAATCAAAGCTGTGAAGAATTGGAGTACGCCTAAATCTGCATCCAAGATTCGTTCCTTCTTAGGATTGGCGGGCTATTACCGCCGATTCATTTCGGACTTCTCTAAGATCGCTGTTCCTCTCACTTCGTTGACTCAAAAAGAGAGGCCTTTTGCTTGGGGTCCCGAGTAAGAGGAATCTTTTCAGACTCTTAAGATTCTTTTGTGTAATGCCCCTGTTCTGACTCTTCCCAATGGGAATGATGATTTCGTGGTATATTGCGATGCCTCAAACCGGGGTTTGGGCTGTGTGCTCATGCAGCGAGACAAGGTTATTGCTTATGCCTCCCGTCAACTCAAAGTGCATGAGAAAAACTATACTACTCACGATCTGGAGCTTGGTGCAGTTGTGTTTGCGTTAAAGATATGGCGACACTACCTGTATGGTACTAAGTGTGTGGTTTTCACTGACCATAGGAGCCTTCAACATATCTTTGACCAAAAGGAACTGAACATGCGATACAGGCGTTGGGTGGAATTGCTTAACGACTACGACTGTGAAATTCGCTATCATCCTGGCAAGGGGAATGTAGTGGCCGATACTCTTAGTCGTAAAACTCATGTGAATGCTATTCGTATCTCTAATGATCTCCATGCGTGTATTCGTGACGCACAATACTCGTCAGCTAATGAAGGAAGTCTAGAAGTAGAAATCCAAGGTGCTAAGATTGATCAACTCGAAACAAAACCTAATAGATTCCAATGCTACCTCAATCGCATCTGGGTACCGGATCGCGATAATCTCCGTGAGCTCATTATGAATGAGGCTCACAAATCCCGTTACTCTATTCATCCGGGCGCTGATAAGATGTACCATGATTTGCGTGCAACTTATTGGTGGCATGGCATGAAGAAGGACATTGCTGTATATGTTTCTAAATACCTTACTTGCACGAAGGTAAAGGCTGAACATCAACGTCCTTAAGGACTCTTAGAACAACCCGAAATCCCAGTTTGGAAATGGGATAGCATCGCTATGGACTTTATTACCAAGCTACCTCGAACACCTTCCGGTCACGATAGTATCTGGGTGATAATTGATCGCTTGACCAAATCATCCCACTTTCTTCCTATTCGTGGAGATTATTAAGTGGAGAAACTTGCTCAAATATATACTAATGAGATTATATGCCGTCATGGCATACCTCTTGACATAATCTCAGACCGTGATGGTCGTTTTACTTCACGTCTTTGGCAAACCTTTCAATCCGCTAAAGGGTTCTAACTTAAATCTTAGCACGGCTTTTCATCCTCAGACGGATGGACAGACCGGGCGCACTATTCAGACCCTGGAGGATATGCTCCGCTCTTGTGTCATCGACTTTGGTGGTAACTGGGATGTACATTTTCCATTGATTGAGTTCTCGTACAACAACAGCTATCATTTCAGTATTCAGATGGCTCCTTTCGAAGCTTTGTATGGCCACAAGTGCCGATCTCCTCTCAGCTGGCATGAGATTGGTGACAAGCAGTTTACTGGCCCTGAAATCATCCAAGAGACAACGGATAAGATTCTTCAGATCCGTGATAACTTGATCAAGGCCAGGAGCAGAAAAAAAGAGCTACGCTGATAATAGGCGTAAGTCTCTGGAATTTGATGTTGGTGACCGAGTCCTCCTTAAGGTATCTCCCTGGAAGGGAGTAATTTGTTTTGGTAAGAAGGGAAAGCTCGCCCCTCGCTATGTGGGTCCTTTCAGGATACTCGAAAGGATTGGCAAGGTGGCATACAAACTCGACCTGCCACATGAACTACTTAATGTGCATCCAGTGTTCCACGTATCCAATCTACGTAAATGCCTAGCGGACGAGGAACTATAGGTTCCCCTTGAAGACTTGCAAATAAACGAAGCTGTACACTTTGTGGATCAGGGTGTCAAGCGACTGAGGCGCAGCAAAATTCCCATCGTTAAGGTTCGTTGGGAAGGAAAGCACGACGCCGAATTCACTTGGGATCTGAAAAGTGAGATGAAGACCAAGTATCCGCAGCTCTTCGAGCAGTCTTCTTCCTAGATTTCGGGGACGAAATCTCCTAAAGGAGGGGAGACTGTAATACCTGCGTCCCTAGACTTTTAGATATTGTCAATTTTAGTCCCTGAACTATGTAGTCATTAATACTTTTGGTACTTGGTGAAGTTATGCTATATAATAAATACTTTGGAATGTCTAAATCTAAATACTTGGAAAGTCTAAATCTAAATACTTGGAATGCCTAATTCTAGATACTTGGAATGTCTAATTCTTGATACTATGGTGCTTGACTCTTGAGGTTCGTGAAACTTGAGACTTGGTTGAACGAGGGACTGGAGTCTTGTCACTGGCAGAAACTATGAAAGCTATGGAAACTTGTTTTAATAATGTAATCTAGTCCCGTGATACTATTACCCAAATAAATACGCAACGTAACGCAACGCTTGATCTAATGCGCGAATCGAATCAAAGACGGAAACGCGAAAAGGATGGATTGGCCGAGTGGCAATCCGATCGGATGACCACCCGATCGGATGGCCACTCGATCGAGTTGCCATCCGATCCGTACACATCGCCTTCACTCACTTTGACACTATAAATAGGCCTGTCACATCAGCATTCTCACTGATGTGACAACCTCACTCGACCCAAACGCACGCACTCCTCTTTTCCTCCATTTCTTGGCGATTTCGGTACGTTTTACACTAGATTCTTGTACATCTTCGATCTACACATCATTCTCTATGAGATTCTCCTTTGAAATCTCACTTTTCACCCTGAAATCTCTCGGATCTGAGCTCTTGAAGGTGATGTCACCATGGCGGTTTGTACCAAACTGTTGTGTGAGGTCATCCTAGCCAAGATCTAGCTTAGATCTAAGGAATTTCATACGTTTTGCACTAAATCTATACCAGATCTACACTTTTCAAGCTAAAAACCTATGTTTATCTTCATCTCTTCTTAAACTTTTACATAAGACGGTGAGATCCGGATCTAAACGGACTGTAGACTTGATTATTACTCTGTAGTCGGCTTGGAAAGGGATTGTTACCGGAGAAGAGGACCGGAGTACGGATTCTGACATAAATATCATCACGAACTGACGACTGAACGGACCAGGGTGATTCCCTCCTGATCGGATCGGCTGAACACCGATGTGTTTACCATTGTCTCAATACGTATCTTAACATCGCTGTTTAAGCAGAAACTTACAGATTTTACGAGTTTAGGAACGGGACAAGGATGACCTGATCGAATGGCAATCCGATCGGATATCCATCCAATTGAACAGCCACCCGATAGAGTAACACCTGTCCCATTAACGTTAAAACACTTGAAACTTTGAAGTCATGATCATCGAGTGGCAACTCGATCGGATAGCCATCCGATCGGACAGCCATCCGATCGAGGCAACAATGGATCTTGGACGTATTCAGTACTTAGAACCTTTGGAACTTTGAATCTTGAAACTTGGATCGAGTGTCGACCCGATCGAATAGCCATCCTATCGGACAACCATCCGTTTCCCACACTTTTGTCAACTTTAAATCGAGTGGCCACCCGATCGGATAGCCATCCGTCCCTCACGCACTTGTCATTCAATCGACTGGCAATCCGATCGGATGGCCATCCGATCGGACAGCCATCTGATCCAGTGACAAATCCAACGCTTGTGCAATCTCGTTGTTTTGTTCGACACTTATTCGTTGCAATCTAACCAGGCTAAACCTAAAGAGCTCCCTTTGATCCAATAACAGTTAATCTGTTAAGCAGTCACTGTGAGTATACTCTATCCCTTTTTGCTTTAAACTTTGGGATGTAACATGTATTCTATTAAACTACGATACTTGAGACTTTTGCAAACTAAACTCTATCCTACATGAATGTGACACTTGTGATTCTTGTATTCTATTTGTGCTATGTGGACGTTTAATCCAGGGTGTGCAGTTCCGCCTTAACAATAGTAGCGCTATAGGAGATGCACCTCCCCATTATTCTCGGGGTATTGTTAGGAGGATTCTAGTTTTCCTTGAGACTTGGGAAAACAACAAAGCATCGGGATACTTGGGCTATCACTTATTGGACTGCGAACACTAGCATGGCTGAAACTATTTTGTTACACTTACATACGGATAAGAGTTGCTTTTAACCTATTATGTTATTATTCAAACTTGTATACTTGCCGGTACATTTTTGTACTGACTCTATTTTAATACATGTTGCAGGCTGATAGGATGGTGTGGAAACAAGTGAATCAAGCTAGGGTGATGCTTAGAAACCCACGAAGTTAATTAAACTTTGAACAATATTTGATAATTGGTGTAATTTGATACTTGGTGTGATGGTTATTCGTTTTAGACAAGGTTGAATCAATTTAATCTATTATGAAATTTCTAGTGTTGTGGAATCTCATGAGCAATCTGAACGCTTAGTGCTCGCACCCCGATGTTTCCGCCATCGGTTGGGATGTGACATGTTCATAATCAAGAGGGTTGTTCACAAATGAACCTAGTAATAAATATATATATATAGGGTGGGGTTCGGCTACAAAGTCCATTTTTCCTACAAAGTGTACAAAGTCACAAAACACCACAATTTCAGCTATAAAACATACTCAAAACCCAAAATAACATAGTGAAGATCACTAAAACACAATATCCAAACCCTAAAAGTCCTTAAAACTTCGAACACACAATCGTACAACTATGAATATAAAACACAACATGATAATCAACATAAACACACTAATATTATCCATTCGATAATCAAAGCCTTATCACCCAAAACACAACACAAAACCCACAAATATTGTGTTTTAGTGATATTCACTATGTTATTTGTGGGTTTTAAGTGTGTTTTATGGTTGACATTACCGAGAGAACCACTTTCTAACCACTAGATCATCAAGATGGATGGATGAGATTAAAAGTAGTTAATATTAATATTAAATATTTTTTATCTTAATATGTTTTTAATATTTTAATACAAAAGGTTAGTTTAGTAAAATAACTCTTTTTTGTCTTTTTGTCTTTATTATTTTTTATTACTTTTTTTGTAATATTATATTAGTTGTATTTTTTTAAACAAAATTTTTTATTAAAAACCATTTTAAATTCAGATTTTTTAATAAAACAATTTTTTTTGCGCGCCGGTTATTGCACGCCGTTTTTACGCCCGGCTTTTTCACGCGTCGTTTTTTAACGCGCCGTTTTTGCACGCCATTTTTTCGCCCGGCTTTTTCACGCGTCATTTTTTAACTCGCCGTTTTAACGAAACGTTTTTTTACGCGACGTTTTTATGCCCCATTTCACGCCCCTTGTTTAGGCGCCGTTTTATCACACGGTTTTTATGTTTTACAATTTATGTAAAAAAAGTTTTTATGTTTTACATTAAAAAGTTTTTACATAAAAGTTTACGTTTTACGTTAAAAAGTTTATGTTTTATGCTTTACGTTAAATAGTTTACGTTTTACGCTTTACGTTAAAAAGTTTACGTTTTACACTTTACGTTAAAAAGTTTACGCTTTACGCTTTACGCTTTACGTTAAAATGTTTACGTTTTACGCTTACGTTAAAAAGTTTACGTTTTACGCTTTACGTTAAAAAGTTTACGTTTTACGCTTTACGTTAAAAAGTTTACGTTTTACATTAAAAAGTTTACGTTTTACGTTTTACGTTAAAAAGTTTACGTTTTATGTTAAAAAAATTATGTTTTACGTTTTTCGTTAAAAACTTAACGTTTTACGTTAAAAAGTTTACGGTTTTAACTTTTTTTTTACAAAACTTTTTTACACAAAACGAACGCACCCAGAAATTACAACTCGTTAGGTGTGTCAGATAGATTGAACTTATCATCATCGACTGGGAAAAAAATGTAAAAAACCCAACAACAAAAATCAAAAGAAATGTGTGGCTCTTGAAAAAAACGGGGTTTGGCTCAAAGTTTCCAATAATCAAGGCTACAAAAGTGGGGTTGCAGGTTCAAAAACCTACCCTCCACCATACTTGCCGCGCCATCGTCATTAATTTGTCGGAAAAAAATGTTACGAACTATCACTGCCAAGAAAAAAATGTTATCAACACAACCAACTGAACAGATCAAATCCCACCAACGGCGCCGCCGGCTGAAAAATATTACAGAAGGTATAAACTCATGTAAACTATAATGGACAAAAAAACCACTAAACACAATCAATATCAAACAACCACCAATCAAACCATTTCATAAAGAAAACCCAGCCAAAAAAAAACCCACCAAACCCATTTCATAAAGAATACCCAACAAAACCGTCACCCAACAAACATATCAACCCATTTCATAAACAAAACCCAACAAAAAAAACAACAAACAAAAATTTAGAACTCACCGGCACCACCGACATCATCGACACCACCCGACACCACCAAGATAAAAGAGAAGAAGGGAATGGAAGGCCAAGGGTTTACCGGCACCACCGGCGGAACAATAACACTACCGACATCCACTTCTCACCAACACACCCACCACTCACCACTCCCTTTCTCCTCTGATTTCACCTACCTACAACAACCATCACCGTCACTCTTCAAAAGCCCCCCCTTTACTTTTGATAAGCAGGAAAAGAAAACCCCTATTTCTCTCCAAAATGCCCCCCTTTACTTTTCTCATTTATACAGTCTCTATGATATGATGATAATAACAACAATAGGTGATTTGAGATGAGATTATGGCTGCTATCTTGATGGCTCAAAACAATAACACCAATGAAAGTGATGATGTTAAACCCACTATTTTACATGACTTTCTTGGCTGTGGGTGTGCTTCGGTGACCAAGTTCGTCGTCGGTAGCTCCTCCCCTTCTGCCTCCGTCTTCGGTGGCGGTGTCCGTGGTGGTGGGCCGGTTTCCACCGCTGGTTGCTCCTCCCCTTCTGCCTCCGTCTCCACCCGAACCATCTCATCTTCCTTAGAATTTGGTACATCACTAAAGAAGAGAAGGATTGTGGATGGGGATTGGATTTTGGGAGTAGATCAATGTAGAGAGAGAGAGAGAGAGAGAGAGAATGAGAATCTCAAAGTCTGTGGATAAAAGACTTTAAAGATAAGAGACAGATAGATGATTTGATAGATTGAGTAAATGACTGAATTACCCTTTAGGTTTTAAAATAATAGTGCATACGTGTCATTATCTGATTGGTGGAGAGTGGTTCCTACGGTTCTTACAACTGGAGGTGGTTTTCATTTTAGCGGCTCCCTATATATATATATATATATATATATATATATATATATATATATATATAGGTTCTAGAGTGAACACTAGTTTATTTGCGAACTGAGTGAACAAATCCTGGCCATTGATCTACACACGTGCATGGCCAAGATCTCATCATCAAATCATAAAATACACTAGTGTATTTCAACATCAAATCCTGGCCATTGATCTACACACGTGTATGGCCAGGATTAGTTCACTCAGTTCGCAAGCTACACTAGCGTTCACTCTTGAACCTAATCCTATATATATATATATATATATATATATATATATATATATAGGGGACCTCTAAAATGAAAACCACCTCCACTTGTAAGAACCATGAGAACTTTTTGATCCGGGGCGAGTTGGACCAAATTTTTTTTTCATAAACGTAGATGCGTGTATGATAAACACATTTGTAAAAAAAATGTCGTGAGTGTAGTTTTGAACACCATAAGTTTGTGTTTACGGGTACCGTAAATTTTATTTAAAATTTATGGTACCCGTAAACACAAACTTGTGGTGCTCAAAACTACACACATGACATTTTTTTTTGATTTTTTTTTTACAAATGTGTTTATAATACACGCATCTACGTTTATGAAAAAAAATTTGGTCCAACTCGCCCCGTACGGTGTAGTTCTCATGGTTCTTACAACTGGATGTGGTTTTCATTTTAGCAGTCCCCATATATATATTTATATATATATATATAGAGAGAGAGAGAGTAAGTGTATGTGAGGTTTAATGGGAAACACTAAAAAAGTGAAGAACTGGGAAATAGGATATTTCAATATGTATAAGATAAATTTCAAATCTATAGGATAAATTTTGATGTGTAGGTAAAAAAAAGTTTAGTGTGGAGGATGATTGTCTTTATAACTAATTAATTAGTCAAACATAAGAGAAAAATGCAATTTGCGTCCCTGTGGTATGTGCCAAACATCAACCTGAGCCCCTAAATTAATTTTTTGGTTTTTTGAGCCCCTGAGCTTATGAATTCTTAACAGTTTGCGTCCCTGCCGTCAGTGTTCCGCCAGTTTGACCGTTTGACCAGTGTGAAAAGTCCTTTATGCCCTTGACCCTTAACATCTACACTTAATAGCAGATATGAATGTAAAGATCAGTTTCATCAATCATCACACTTCTCAACAAGATCTCTCCAACTCCCAACATCGATTATCATCATAATCATCTTCATCTTCATCTTCATCATCTTCATCTTCAGAACAGATCATCTTCATCTTTATCTTCATCATCTTTATCAGCTTCATCATCTTCATCATCTTCATCTTCATCGATAACAATCCAAGGTAAAATCACATACCTAAATCGCATCGATAACATGATTCTTGTGGGTTTTTGTCTCGGATATCAAAACAGAGGTTTGGTTTTGTTTGATTCTTGTGGGTTTTTGTCTCGGGTATCAAAACAGAGGGTTAGCTTCATACGGTAAAATCACATACCTAAATCACATCGATAACATGATTCTTGTGGGTTTTTGTCTCGGATATCAAAACAGAGGTTTGGTTTTGTTTGATTCTTGTGGGTTTTTGTCTCAGGTATCAAAACAAAGGGTTATCTTCATACGGGTTAGATAACTCATATACGGAATGAATACGGTACTAAAGTCATTATACGGTTTGATTCTTGTGTAGTTATTTGATGTGTTTTGGTTATGAATACAGTACTAAATTCAAAACAGAGGTTTTTGAATATGTTTTGGTGTTGATTCTTGTGTAGTTATTTGAACACATCAATATTGATACTTGAAATGTGAAAATTGATTTTTGGTAAATTTCGAATCGTTTTGGTTGGTTGTTTGAGAACTGTTTAAAAAGAACTGATCGGATCAGTTTCGGATTGATGTGTTCCTCATATTGATTTTTGGTTTGATTCGATGATTTGGGTTCGTTTAAAAAGAATTGATCGGATCATTTGAATGTGTTTATATTGGTCATTTGAATGTGTTTATATTGTACAGAATGGCTGTGGATGTAAAGATACGCAAAACACCAACTACGAAGGCGAGAACACTTGACAACCACCTAGAAGATGGTGCGGTGCACATAAGGAAGTGATTGATCAGAACGATCAATTGCATATGAATGAATACAACCCCAGTGGCAGATATGTAAGTAGCGAGCTCTGGAATTTCAAGGAAAATCGAAGAGCTACACTGGGGTTATATTCATTCATATCTGCTACATTCCGAATTGCACCCGTCAGTAAAGATCCACAATTGCTTGTGGTGGTATGACGTTTTGTCTCTGTATTGTATGTTACAGTCTTTTGTTATCGAGTCTGTAAGTTCCGTCATGTCTACGAAGTTGGTATGATGTTTTGTCTATGTATTGTATGTATTAAAAGTTTACATTTAATATACAACTAGTGACATTCTCCCACGCTTCACGGTGGAAATTCAGTTGGTATCTGTTTGATTCGTTACAGTACCAACATTTGCTATATTAAGATCGTATCGCTACCATATCGTATCAAACTAAACAACATCGGTACCGGTATGTAATAAGTTTTATTGTTTCTTGTTTGATAACATATATCGTGTCGCTGTCGTAGTGAACCGTACGAACAACGTTGGTTTGGTAGCGGTATTTATTTTTATTGTTTTTTTCTTTCGATAAACTAACATTGTATCTCTAGCGTACCATACCAAACAATATTGGTATTGATGCTTGTATTTATTTTATGATTTCCAGTTTCAAAAAGTTTTCATTTATACAACTCTATATGTGACGATAATTGAATATCGGTACCAGTAGCTTGACAATTTGAACCAATCGATACTGTTCGAACACCAGTGTCTGTTTTCGGTCGATGTAAAACACGTGTTGATTTCTACACCGAGTGCATGAATTATACTGGTACTATAACGAACCGAATCGATACCGATCCAATGACCCCGATAACGTACCATCACAATGTGCGGGCAAATAACTTGGAATGTTAAAAAAGATAGATGCAAATTTAGATTTTTTTTTAAGTCAACGAACATAATACATAACAATTATTAGTTACCATTTATTACTAAAAATCAAATGAATAATAGATAAAATATTACTAAAAAATAAAAACAATTACTAAAAAAGCTTAATCACCATTCATGCACACTATTCATAGCCACTTTCCAATTACATATATTAAATAAATTACTAAAAAATCAAACAATAATAAATAAAAAATTACAAAAAAGCAAATACTCAAAATATACAATTACTATTCATCACAGCTATGTATTCATATGTATATATACAGTGGATTTCTCCGTGCTTTGCGGTGGATTAATTTTTCGTGGATATTGGTTCAGTTCATTATGAAACTGGTATGATACGGGCACTCGATATCACAATCGAAAGAAACAAAAACGAACGTACGGGTGAATACAACTCCGTCTTCGACTAAACTTATACAGGTATAAATAGTAGCAACCGTAGACGATTTTACCAGAACCAATGTTGTTTGGTCGGAATCGAATCGGTTCATCACCAACCTGGTAGGAACATCGAAATAGCATAAAAAGGAATACCGATACCTATGTTGTTCGTACGGTATAGTTTGATTCGTCACGATTATGAAGAAAAACAATTATACATATAACTTATTTATAATTTGACCAAATATATATAACTTGATTTTTGTTACTAAGATATATATTCATTTCACTATTAAATACTTGCCAACTTGATTATACTTAAATTTAAGTAATGATAAAAACAATTGGTTTAATAGATATTCAATATAGAACACTCATTTGAAAACTAAAATAAAAACAAAAAATAAGAAACCGCTGCTTATTATTTAATGGTACTATTTATAAGGAGTTAGTATTCATATAAAAAAATATAGGTAGCATTACCGGTATCCATTTTTATGGTTTTTGGTTTCGAAGTTTTTTCACTTATACAACTTTGCCAACTGCATGTGTTGTACCGGTAGTGTAACAAACCGAATCGATACCGATCCAATGCTTGCGGTAACGTACCGCTGAATGTTAAAAAATTAAACGTATATGGAATTAGTTTTTTTTTTTAAGTTTGAATCAAATTAGTTAAAAAAACTATTACTAAATTTAAAAAACAAATACTTAACCAGTTGAAGTTATTTTAAGTTCAAATAAAATGAAATTAAACAATAATTAAAATACTATTAAAATTTAGAAAATAAATACTTAAGAAATTATACTTACTGTTCATCATCAATTTGGTTTAATATGTATAATTTAGGCTTTAATAATTTGTTATATATAGTATACATTTAATTATTAGATTGCATTTATTTAAAAATAGTTAATTATTAGATTGCCTTTATTTAAAAAGAGTTAATTTGAATTATTAGATTTCTTAACAAAAAAGCAAGAAAAGAATTTAGGGGCTCAGGTTGATATTTTACTCATACCATAGGGACGCAAAGTGTTATTAATATATGCCAAAAAACGGTCTTACCCTGGCTCAAACAGTCAAACAGACGGCAGGGACTCAAAGTGTTAAGAATTCATAAGCTCAGGGACTCAAAAAACCAAAAAATGAATTTAGGGGCTCAGGTTGATGTTTGGCACATACCACAGGGACGCAAATTGCATTTTTCTCCAAACATAATAATAAATAAGATGAGAGAAAAACTATTTATTTTTTACAATTAAACCATTTGTTTTTTCTTCTTCTTAATTAAATTTTCTTCTCAAATGAACCTCTTTCTATATATATTTCATTAGGTTTTAGAGAAAATAGTGAAAAGTGTAAAAACCGTGAGAATGACTCTCAGATACAAGATCTTTGTGATTTATGGTTGAAATTGATGCGGTAACATTTTTGTAAATATTATGAACCTTAGAATTAACAGGAGGGGTAAAATAGAAAGATTCTAAAAGGGTACATATGCTAATCACATGATATTTTCCCTGTAATATTTAAACGTTCATAACCTTTTTGTAAGTAATTATTTTTATAAAAAATACACCATAAAATCTAGCGTTTTTTATCTTTCGAAAGAGTATACTATTGATATACTTTTTTGAAAAAAAAAAAGAACTGGGTTTTATAGCGTTTTTAACATTGTTTTTATAGTGTTTTCAACTGGGTTTTTATGGTGTTTTCTGAACTGAGTGTTTTTATGGTGTTTTCAACTAGGTTTTTATGGCGTGTTTTCTAAATTGGGTGTTCTATTGCGTTTTCAACTGGGTTCCTCATGGTGTTTTCTGAACTGAGTGTTTTTATGGCGTTTTCAACTGGGTTTCTATGGGGTTATTCTGAGTTGGGTGTTTTATTGTGTTTTCAACTGGGTATTTCATGTCATTTTTCTGAACTGTGTATTTTTATAGCATTTTCAACTAGGTTTTTCATGGTGTTTTCCCGAACTATGTGTTTTATTGCGTTTTCAACTTGGTATTTCATGGCGTTTTTCTGAACTGGTTGTTTTTATTTCAACATCTTTTACGGCGTTTTCCAGAAACTCCATAACACCCAATTTCACGAACACCTAGTTAATGTCATTTTTTAATTCAAAAGTATGACAATAGTATACTCGTCGGAAAGATAAAAAGTTACAGGAGTTTAAAAAATATGGTTAAACACTCGATTTTATATGCATGATCTTTGCCATGTGAGTGGCATGTGCATGGCATTCTTGACAATATGAACCTTAGTGTAAGTTAGTACCAGTGTCACATGTCAACACCAAAATCGTTCTCTATGTTTTCACACACATACACACATAGATATATATAGGGAAAGAATCATGAGAAAACTACATCTAAATGAGAAAACTAGAAAACTAACTAAAAAGCCTAAAAAAAAGCTAAAAAACATACCAAAATTTTTTTTACAATTTTTTTATAAAAAAATCGCTATTTTTTATATATAAAAAAATTTTCAAATTTTTTTTTGTTGTACTGCACATGTGCATTATATGTGCACTACACATGTGCACTATATCCGTAATAGTGCACATGTGCAATACAACAAAAAAAAATTTTTCTTTTAAATTTTTTTTCCATGCATAAAAACTAGCGATTTTTTTATAAAAATTTGTAAAAAAAAATTGGTATGTTTTTAGGCTTTTTTAGTTTTCTCATTTAAACTAGTTTTCTCATGATCCATCCCCTATATATAGGTAGAGGATCCTGTAAAAAGTGCTCAAAGTGTGAGAAGTGTATTATAACACTATATATAACACCATATAAACACCGTATAACAATATGTAACACCATATAATACCATATAACACTATGTAACACTATATATCATTATATAACAAATATAACACTATAGGTTGTCTGATAGCATGTCTATGATAGATGTATAGTGTTATATTTGTTATATAATGATATATAGTGTTATATGGTATTATATGGTGTTACATATTGTTATACTGTGTTTATATGGTGTTATATAGTATTATATATAGTGTTATAATACACTTCTCACACTTTAGGCCCCTTTTACACTATCCTTACCCTATATATATAGGGGATGTTCAATTAAAAACCCATCGTTAGTGAGAGAACTCGAAAACTCCTCCTTAATGAAGGTAATGAGGCTTTTAACGAAGGAGGAGCAAAATTGGAAAAAATATATCTGAATTTTCAAACATTTATGTATTTTTCATATGTTATTATTTTAAAAAAAAATCGCACTATAAGATCACAAATTTCTTAACTTTCATTCAAGTATATTCGAGCATATTTTTTCGACACAAACTAAAGATTTAACGTGCCATTCTTTTTTCAAAGCTATTATTGTAGTAATGCACATATGCAATCCTACTTAGTTTTAGGGTTTAGGTTTTGGGTTTAGTTTACCTTTTAGGGTTAGGTTTTTGGGGGTTTAATTTATAGGTTTTTGAGGGGTGGAGGTTTTTTGGGTTTTCTTTAGGGGGGGGAGGGGTGAGGGTGGGGTATGGAAATAATGCACTGAAATAAATTGTCACCTTAGTATATGAAATATTGTGTGCATAATATAGTGAACAAATTGTCAAATAATCAAGCATGTAATGAAATTTAAAATGCATCATGTGGAAGTTGTAAACGAACAAACATGCCTTAACATCAGAGATGTTAAGTATATCATGTTTGTATAAATATTCAGATTCTTATTACTATAAGGGTCTTATTGGTATGGGGTAATGGAATAAAATGGACAAAGTAATGGAATGAACAAAGGAATGAAATAGATCATTACTACTCCATGGTCTAACTTGGTTACCATGTGGGAATGGAATTAATCATTACTTTGTGCTATTTGGTAGGCAGGGAAAATGGAGGTATAATATCGTTGGTAGGTAGTGGTAGCAGGTGGTGGTGGTGGTGGTGGATTGGGGCGGTGGTCGGAGGCGGTGGTAAGGGGTGGCGGTGGGTGGTGGGTAACGACAGTGGTGGGTGGAGGGTGGCGATGGTGGGGGTGTCGGAGGGGGTGGTGGTGGCAGCGACAGTGGAGGGTGGCGGGTGGTGTGGCGGCAGAGGTGGGTGGCTGGTGGTGGTGGGTGGCGGCGGTGGAACCGGAGGTTGGTGGTGAGTGCCGGTGGCACCTGTGGTCAGCGGCGGGCGGTGGCAAGGGTGGTGATGGTGGTGGTTGGTGATGGTGATGAAGGGTGAGAGAGGGAATGAAATAAAAAAAACAAGGGAGGTGGATGGAATGAGTTTGAGTTTCAGATTTTTAGAGGAATGAACTCTCATATGTAATGAGTGTTTCGATTACCTCGACCAACCAATTACAGCTTTTTTCAATCTCTCGCAATAGTCCATTCTATTCCGACTATCATTCTTGCATACCAAACGCTACCTAAGAATGTTTTCTATAATCATAATTAGTTGAATAAGTAATTATAAAATGTTAATTGGACCACATAACATGTAAAACCTAACAATGTGTTCAACATGAACTCATATCTAACCTGTCCATCTTGAATTAGATAAATTTATATCATTTTGGTTTTTCATATATCTTTGAATAAATATTTTCTTTAAGGGTTGTCCTAAACGTACCTCCTTTTCTGTTTCTACGGAATCCACCTTGTCAAATAACTTTTTATAAAAGTTCTACAAAAGAGCGAACCTTACTAGGGGGGGGGGGGGTTATACAGATGGTGGTTGTAAGGTACTTGTATGTTTTATTTAGTTCATACGCTACATCTTATATGAGTCGTAAACTCTTTTAAAAATATATAATAAAATCGGTCAAATCTGATAGTGGGAGTGTAGTTAGTAACATAAAAGGTACGTTAAACCAACCATTTTTCTTAATAACTGATTGTCGCTTTTGTTCTAATCAGACTGTGTGTAGTGGGTTGGCGCCCACGTCCACAACAGCGCCAAACACCAAACCACAAGGGTATTAAGGGTGTGTGTGTGTGGGGGGGGGGGGGGGTTAACGGACATGAGAAGGAATGTAAACGTTGGTAGTGGGATTTTCCAAGAAAAAATTGCGATTGGCTACATAAAAAACTAATTGTTTAAAAATCTATATATAACTCTATTTTTAAACTAGCGTAATAGCAAAACAATATAGAAGAGATGTAAAGAGAAATAGATTGATAATTCATTGATATGTCTATAAAATATTGAGATACAATGAGATATATATAAAAGAGGAAGTATTGAAGAACAAGCTAATCTATTTAAGTAGTTGATAACCACATGTAATATAATATAGAGTAAACTGCCATTTTGGTCCCTGTGGTTTGGGCACTTTTGCCATTTTAGTCCAAATCTCAAACTTTTTACATCTGGGTCCCTGTGGTTTGCATTTTGTTGCCATTTTAGTCCAAAATCCAAAAACCCCCTTTTTTAACTGTTGAAAGCTGCCTATTTTGTCCTGTAGTGCAGGAGCATTTTGGTCAAATAAAAAAAACCTAAAAAATACATAAATCTCTATAAAGTCTTGCACACACTCTCTCTCTCTAAACAAAATCTGACTCTCTCTCTTATCTCTCTCAATAACACCGCTCGATCCAGGATGAGCTTGTCATGTCTTCAAGCATTATACTTTTAGCTGTAGATTCTCAATATGGGATCAATACCCCTGCAAAGACCAAAATATTAAATGATTGCACAGATCTTTCAAGAAATTGCATTTAAAGGGCTAATTGACGGATCAGGTATAAAAAAATCCTTTAACATCATTTATAATTTAAACCAGAAAGCATTTTCAGATCTGATCAAGATCTAAACTACTACCACCGCCATAACCTTCGCCCCTTACCCCTTTTCAGATCTGAGCAAGATCGTACCTATTCTAGGTCCGATTTAGAGGCAAAACCCTAGCTAACAGTTCAGATGATTCCTCATCACGTAACAACAGAAGCTGCAAAATTGTCACATGATTGTTAATCGAATTTTTAATCGAGTTGTTAATCGATCTGGCAGATGATGTCACGCCCAAATTGAATCGAGTTGTTAGCGGAGTTACCTGTTCCGGTGATGTCGGAGATTGAGATTTCACCGGGTTTGGTTTGTGGATTGTCCTTGAGGGTGGCGAAGTCTCTGATTCCGTCAACGGCGCAGCCTAAGAAGTCGAAGTCGGGACCAAGGTTGGCGAAAATTGCTGGGACAAAGGATTTGACGGAGGTGGGGTGGGGGTGGGTGATGGTGGTGGGTAGGGAATATGGGGTGGTGTTGGTGGCAGATTGCCATTGTTGAGTTGCAGAGAGAGTGTGTTGTAGGTGGAGTAGCAGATGAGAATATGAGATGGGTCAACATGTTTTTAGGTAACATTTAGATGTTAAATTAAAGAGTAAACAATCAAAAAATGAAATTTTAATCTGGGTTTTATTGCTAAAAAAATGAAATTTAAAAAATGACCAAAATGCCCCTGCACTAAAGGACAAAATAGGCAGCTTTCAACAGTCAAAAAAGGGGGTTTTTGGATTTTGGACTAAAATGGCAACAAAATGCAAACCGCAGGGACCCAGATGTAAAAAGTTTGAGATTTGGACTAAAATGGCAAAAGTGCCCAAACCACAGGGACCAAAATGGCAGTTTACTCTATAATATATTTATAACACTCCCCCTTGGTTATCAACTTATACACTTTGAGATGTTGTCTCGTTAAAAACATTGACATGAAAATCCAGTGGGACAAAACCTCAGCTAAGGGAAAAAGAGTGTAACACACATTTTCTTCTTCTGATAATTCTGAATCAAATATGTTGCCTCATTAAATATCTTACTAAGAAAACCCAAGGACAAACTTAGTCGCTTGATAGACAATGAAATTTGCTCAAAGCTTTTATAGCCAATGAAATGTTGCTTGATCCCTTGAAGTACAATCCCTTATGTTGATCAATGTTATATGATCTTCATATAAGACTTCTGGTGCCTCCTCTCGAAAACAAATATCATACGATCCATGATTGTGTTGTTACATTCCCAACAATTACAAGACTATCCAAACATGTTTTCAAGGGTTAGTAAAATATAATCAAATATCATTCATACCCGAAATATTTGTTTGAACTCATTCCAATGTCTCCTCATTTGACACAGGCT
Source organism: Helianthus tuberosus (assembly GCA_030545235.1). Lineage (NCBI taxonomy): Eukaryota > Viridiplantae > Streptophyta > Magnoliopsida > Asterales > Asteraceae > Helianthus > Helianthus tuberosus. The sequence goes on along the minus strand of CM060367.1, from coordinate 171,771,417 downwards.
ATATCATGAATATAAGGTTGAGCTTCTAGAATGAGAATATCAATTTTGGTAGCAATAGTCATTCTTATAACAAGTAACTGAACAACCTTTAACATATTTTAAGGTTGAGCTTTCTCTATTCTAAAATGTCCCAACATCTTCTCGATGTAGTTTGATCGATGGATAAAAATATAATTACACATATACTTGAACTGGAGGCCGAGTAACAATTAGATTGTGCCAAGGTCATTTAAAAATTCTCACTTTAAAAGCTCGATAGTTTCTCTCGATGTTGCCTAAAGATCATCACTGTAAACTGCGATTATAGTGAACTTTTAAGAGAGAACTTCTGATAAAAATGTGACTAGTTTATCAAACTCATTTCCATCTTAATCAAAGTATCTCCTGAGTTGTACAACACTTGCTCGAGTATTTTAGTCCATGCATATTTTGGTAACTTTATAAGATACATTCCCGAGGTCTTGATATCAATGTTTCAAGCATTTACAATCATGCACATACTTTTCCACTTTGACCAACTATGTATGTATGTGTACTCTGCAGGAGTTCTATTACATATCATTTAACTCATTGATTTCTACATCATATGAAAAGATGTATTGAACACTAGCTTGTTATATTTCAGAAATACATATAGAACCACTCTTATAGGTTGAGATATTATATTCACCAGGTACAATTTACTCTATGTATGTATATCGATGCACAAGATTTACATCCTGAAGATGTCTTAATTAGCTTTTTAAGCACTCAACTACTTTAAGAAACTCACGAGGAGTTCCAGTTATATAATCATGCTATTCTTGAGAACTTACTTTACATGATTTTGATAATTTTAATCCTTTAGGGACTTTCATGTAGATTTTTCAGTATCAAGTGATACATAACATTCATAAAACGCATGTCATTTCTCTCTTTATATATTAGCAGACTAATAAGATATTGGAAAGTCAATGCACCCACCTTTGAAGAATACGTCTCCTCATAATCAGTCATAGGTCTTTGCGAAAATTCTCGTGCCTCCAATTTGCGTTATATCACGTAATTTGGTTATATGATTCGCATAAAGACCCATTTGTATCCAACATATTTTTCAACTTCAATTGTATGGACTGTTGGTCCATAAACTTTCCATTTCATTAGAGAATTCAACTCTGCCTTATTTGTGTCTTTCCATTTTTTTATATGTTTACGTTTATAGGCAAATGTTCAATTTTGATCCTCATTAGTTAATCATTTCAAGTGCTACATTATACACAAAAGTATGACGGCGTCGATTTTATTACACTTCCATACATCTCTTCAAGAGACCTTTTTACTATAACCTCGTCTTAACCATCTTAATTACTTGCTCCTTTTCTCGAATTTGGAATCGACTAGTCTACCACCCTTCAGGTGTGGCATAGACTTATTACCAATATATGTTGCCCTTTTTGAGACAATTATCTTAATTGGAGTATTAGCAGTTGGCATATGTTACTTAGCTAGTCATTCTTTTTTAGGTCAGTGAATGCGTTAGGTATTGGAATAGCTAATCTTTGTGAATGAATTATCCTTTGAACTTTTGGTTCACGTTGTTTGGTACGAGGATCATTGAAAATTCATTCTAACTCAATTATCTTTCCAACTGCCTTTTATCTCCCCCTGATGTTGAGAAAGTTAGATTAATTAAGGTGGATATCAGTAAAATCAGTCGTAAATAAATCTCTCCTTAATGGCTCTATTCATCAACATACATCCCAACCACCTTTGAAGTCCCATCTATGTGCATTGTGGTGGATCAATTTCAATTTATATTGCACAACTAAAAATCTAAAAGGGACATATATGGTTCCTAACCAAAATCCAACTATAATTGGGATGAAGTATTATAAATTGTTGGGTTGGTGTGAACTAGTGTTACTGTATGTAAAATCACATGCATGAACTTTTGCTTTCATGATTATTGGCTTTACAAACAATTGTAGACGTTTAATGATCTTCTCAACAAAATCAATTTGTGTATGAACATAAGTTACATGAAACTCAACACCTATTCCAATGATCATTGGCAACTTTAGAATTCAATTCATACGTCTTGTAGCTTTAAAAGCAAAGTAATATCTATAAAGAATCAACACATGATTTTTTTTACTAATTATTTTTTACAATTATTTTTCATCAATGGGAATAAAAGTTACATGATAACTTGTCATAAGGTATCAAAGGTCTTATATAGCAAATAAAAATAGTATAGACTTATCATATACTATATCTAGACAACATTAATTAAAGCATTTTTTATAGTATAATAATTTGTATGTAGCTAAAGCAACTCTTGTACACCACATAATCTTATTTACAAAGACTACAATGCATACTTGCTATACCGAATGATTATGTATGCATACTAATAAGCATATGAGAAGCAATATTTGTAATTCAAGTGTGGTAGTCGTAGAAATACAATTTTGGATCAGTGATAACCAAATGCCCTCTATTTATAACAGAATACGGCAAGAACTTATTTTAGTTATTGTTTTTTTAATCATTTTTCGTAACTGTTTTAATTGTAACTTTGTTTTCCTTTTTATTAAAAAAAAAACTCCATGCATTAAGTATATATTATGAATTTACATCGAGATAGTTGATAAACGGGCAACAAGCTCCGCCGCTATCGCTTTTTGAATAGCAAAACTAAGCCTTTTAAAAACTACGTCCATAGGTCATAACATTATTACACATTACCCTTTGAACTCGACTAAGTAGGTCCACAGCCTCTGGCGCCAGAAAACCAAAAGTATCAAAAGCAAATGGGATAAACACGTGTTGGTTGTCAAGGCACGCTTTCTCATGTTTGGTCACTTTACCCGAAGCAGCCTTTAAAGCAGCCTGACCCACCGTGAAAACACTACCCCTAAGCCCACAAGCGGGAAAACCCCTGTTAGATCCACACAAGCATGTTTTCCTCCTACCCATCCAAAGACCAGAATGTCGGCTGGTCGAAGGGTAGAACTCCCTTCCAACGGGTCTGTTAAGAAATTAACGGGTGCCTCTTTCTTACCAGAAATACCATCGCACCTGAATATGTCAAAAAGGACATCCTAACCAAATCATGTCGGTATTTGAACCCCGGGAGCTCTCTACAACGAACTGCATGCTCCCCAAAGGAATCCAAACACGCCTTATGACAGACAGGGCATACCTCATCAACTGAGAATAAAGGAATCATGAGGCGATACTAAAGGATAGTACGATACTCCACCGGCGACATATGTTGGCCTAACCCATCGATAGGTATAGCAAGAAGGAAATCTTGTGCATGTGGTGCTCGAAGACACTCAAAAACGGCTTTTTGTCTAACGGTCAAGTCAAACTGTACTTCGATTTCGTGGACAATTTTACTAAAAAGAGCACTTAGGGCTGTAAACGACCCGAGTCGAGCCGAGCTAGACCCAGCTCGAGCTCGGCTCGAACTCGATTCAAGCTGGCTCGGCTCGAGCTCGAATTTCAAAATGAGCTAAGATTTGAGGCTCGAGCTCGACTTGATTAGAATTCAAGCTAGCTCGGCTCGGCTCGATCTAGCTCGAACTAACAAAGAACCGCAAAATTTACTACTTAAAAAGCTCTTAAAAATGAATTTCTTCATAGAATAAGGGCCATAATTGCCATTTAATTTAACCATATGGCTAAATATGCAAGTATAAATAGTTAATTCACTTTGTACATTGTCTTTATCTTCTTTTATAGGGGAGATACTCCCTTAGTTTTTGTTTTCTAAGCGATGTGGGACAAAAAATGAAGGATGTAAACCTTATCGAGCCAGCTCACGAGCCGAGCCAGGCCAAGCTCGAGCTCGGGTCGTTTACAAATCGAGCCGAGCCGAGCTGGCTCGTTTACAACCGAGCCAATTTCGAGCCGAGCTTTTTTCAAGCGAGCTGCGAGCCACGAGTTTTTTGAACACCCCTAAGAACACTCGCCAATGCATGTTGGGCTTTAGGGGGGCGATGTCCTTATTACTGAAACCGCTGAAGTCAAAGCTTGGAATCGTATCACGAAGACAAGCCAAAGCACAAACATAATTAGGATCCATACCACATATGCCACTGTCTCTTAAGATGTGGTCCTGTAGTGTCACACCCCCAAAATCCACCATGCGGGAAGTACCAACGCTTGGAGGCGTGACATGAGCAGGATCGAGCCACCAATCATATTGAACATCGTAATTAAGTAAATAAGAACCAACCACAATACAATTGGTGACCAAAACTAGTTAACCATGTTTAGTTTAAACAGCGGAAGCATAAAAGTAAAATCCTAAAGCATAAGTCCATAGTTTATAAGTTAAGGTTCAAAACACAAGTTTAATAAGTTCATAAGGATTTAAACAATGAGCACGGAACATAACAGTCCGTACACCACAACGACTTCTTCCTCGTGCAAGCTCCAAGCATTTAGCGACCTGTAAGGCATGTAACAACTAGTCAACAACAAAGTTGAGTGAGTTCACGTTTGGTTGTTTGGTTTTAAGTTGTTTCTGAAAAACGTGGTTTGACTTTCGTTGGCTTATTTGCCATGGGGGTTACCCCGAAGTTGAAAGTATGTTTAACCATTTCCTTTTTCTTTACCCAAACCGTATCCATAATTAGTGGGGGCTTTCCCCGTGTGAACTACTAGACCATACATATCGACAACTGACGAACAATAGTTGTGCCCTACATCAGTGTCTATCATCACTGACAGTTTTCCATAGTCCATTAGTACACGCCCGTCCGAACGGCATGGTGTGAGGTTTGTTAAACCTAATATCGCTATTAACTAATGACCCGCTCGCCATTGGCCTCGGCGATTAAGTCGATATAAATTGAGGGACTTCATGATAGAGTTCTGTCTAGCTAGTTTTAAGATTGTTGTCCTACCCAAGGGGGACGAATGTACGTATTCTGCACCAGGAGAATTCGTAGGATTAATAATGGCATCCAATCTATGGAGGATGGCCGTACATATCCTACCCAAGGAGGATATGTAGATTTAGTTTTAATTCTTTAACCCATTCCCAAACCACCGGGAATCCCATGCCTTAGAAAGTGTGTGAACTCACCTCGGTTTGCTCGGTTAGATTCTCAAATATAGCTAACGGTCAAGGTCGGTCAATCACGTCCTAATATGATTACCAGTTAGTCATTTAGTGACTTTCAAATAGAGCACAAAGTTTCTACACGTATCTATCACATAACATGCATCACTTTAACGGTTTATGCCCATCCAAGTTTCCCATCCATTCCCCACTCAAAATCAAACATACGATAATGCACATAACACATATAACATGTTAGATCATTCACAGATAGCATACTCAACATTTAGACACGCAAGTCACAACTTATGTCATTTCAGCATTAATATTCAAAACCGGCTGTTTTCGGACATTTTAATAAAATAGTTAAATTATTCCAAAAATTCCCAAATTTTTACAGAATGTCTTAAACGTCCCAAATTTTAATGTGTAAAAATATCGGGGGTCCGGTTCATTACCAATATTTTATAAAAATTCATTTTCCGGACTGAACTCAGATTTATATTTTTCTGACCACAGTCCACGAGATAATTTATTTAAAATTCATCGAGTGTCCGATTTACGAAATTCCAGTGGGGTAATTACAAATGCATCGGTTGTCATCTACTGTACAAATTTCATGGTCCGATTCATCACAAAACTCAGGTTATGACTGAAAGTATGACACCCATTTATTGCTGTCAAAATTCAGCTTAAGCTGTTGTTACAAATCGACACATTAAAAATAGTAAACGAAGTCCAAAATTACGATTCCGGTGCCATTAGAACCGTATTTCATAATAACACGTTTTAGACTCAAAATATCAGTTTTTTCGTACAGTTTATCACCTGTTTACAGCCAACTGAAGTTGGCTGTAAAACCGAGACAGATTCTGTTTTCACTTTCTAACTTACTAACTTGTGTTCGATTGATTCCATTAATCATGTTTAGTGACCATAACCACATCACATATTAATATTAATCAGCAAAACATCAGATCATCAACCAATAATCATAATCACACAAGATCTACATGATTTACACTAATATTCATCCATTAACCACCTTGTTCATCACTTTAGTAGACTTTTAGTTGGTGATCTTATATGTTAGTGATTTTCAACCGACGAAACTCGTATTAACCACTTTAGAATAGATCAAGAAGATGTTTAGAGTCACTTACTACTAGCTCGAGGCTAGGGAAGAAAATAGACGAAAAACGAGTGGTTAATAGCAACGTAGTGAGGTCATTGGCAATCCGCAAGCACCGGGCTCCCTCGTATGCGATCCTTCACACTTGAGTGCACTTGGAATGGTAAGGTTGAAATTGAAGAATGGTGGTGAGTGGGGCTTGGTGTTCGGCCGAGATATCTAGAGAGAGGGATGAGAGTGTGGTGTGATTTGCTTAAGTGTTAAGTGAAGTGGTGAATCTTTGGTATTATTTATAACCCACTTATCCTAATTATCCATGGGACTTTATGTCTTCTAGATATAGAACATAAGCAATATAATAATCATAAAGTGTGAGGGTATGTCCCCTCATGGGACCGAAATCGTTGGGGAGGGGGGGGGGGGGGGTCACATGGTTAGATTTTAATCATATAGTTAAGTACTAGTTTGATTAATTAGAAGGTTAAACCTTTTACTAGTATGTAGTGTTTTATAACGGGTGTTAGGGTATTCAGGGACCCTAACTGGCTCTGAAAAGAAAAACAATGTTATGTAAATATTTTTGTGTTCCGGATAAAGTCCGGTTGTTCGGTTCGAAAATGTTCCGTTAAAGCGCTTAATTAATTCGTAACGTGTCCTATGTATATATTTTTGTAACGTCTTTAATTTTCTAATACTTAGGAAATCCCAACGGACTATCTAATGACTTTTCTGTACATTACTAGTGTGTTAACAGGCGCATGTAAATATAACACAGATATCAGAAAGCAGTTACGTAATTCCACACAGTCGTCAAGCACATTAATTATTATTAATGAATTGTACGGAATACATGAGATTTTGAGGGTTGTCACATGTAGCACCTACGATTGGGCCCTCAAGGCCACAAAAGCATAGGATGAAGCCTCTACAGCCGAATATAACCCCAAACCCCCAAACCTAATAGGTAAAGAGGCAAGTCGCCACTGGAGGTCTCCAAAGAAAGGACCTCCACAAACCACCAATCCCTTAATCGCCTCACGCAAACCTTTGTCAAAGAACAACGCTGCATCTTCCATGTGTACAGGTTGGCATGTCCTCAAGCCAAAGAAAAGCTTAGCAATGCCCATACAGGATCGAAGCAAGAGTAGTTCGCTCTGCGGGTCACCTAATTTGGGTAGAAGACGCATCAAATCTACCACCTTAGCAGCTCTTTTCTTTGCCAACCCACTAATAAAGCTTGCGTATCTACTAACGCCTCCCCCCCCCCCCAAGAAGCTTCTCCACGACAGATGGCCTCCCGATGTCCTTAGGAAATAACCCTTCACGAAACTTGCTACCATCACAAGAAGGTCAAAATAGCTCAGTTTTCTTAATATTGAGTTCAAGACCCAATGTTGGACCCGTCACCTTAATGATGTCCAACACTCTAGCCCCCTCTTCTGAACCTCCAATGACAGTCCCATCATCAAGATACCAAGAATGAAGGAGAAGCTTGCATTTGTCTCTAATCTGATGCACAAGGGGGTGCAAAACAAGAGCGAAAAGAAGTGGCCCCAATGTTTTCTAATTTTTCAAAGCTACATTTTCATTTTATTGTAACTTTTCTTAAGTATTTAATTTTTTTTATATTATGGTCTTGTTTTATAGTTATAGTTAATATTTTAAATGAAAACAATATAGTTAACTAAATAAAAAACAGTGATTAAAAAATTAGTTAAACCATGACACTTTTTAGTTAAACCAGTATATTTAGCCATAGGGATGAGCAAATCCCGATCCCGTCCCGATACCGAAAATCCCGATTCCGAATTTCGCCAAAACTGGGTACCGATACCGATACCGAAATATGTCGGTACGGTAGTGGTATTTGAAGGTAAAATTCGGTATTTCACCGGTATCGTACCAAACCGGTACCGATCCCGAAAATACCGATACCGAAAATGACAAAAAGTGGACACCGTTTCCGGTAACGAAAAATTCGATAGTGTATTTTTGAGATCAGAATCGGTACAGGACAGGATCGGTATTTAATACCAAATGCTCTTCCCTGTTATATACCTGATTTCCATTGGGGGCATTTATGGGGCTTGCTGAATGTCGCTAGCCCATTTTTTTGTAAAGAGTAAATGGGTTAGATTTGGGCTTGGTGACGAGTTAAACAGAATATCTTTTATGCAGTTGAAACCGTAAAAATGTGTCGACTGACCCATATTAATAAATAAGTCATGTGACACGAAGTTGGTTGTGTATTTGAATGCATTTTGAATGATTTTTCAACCCATTTTACATGTTTTGTATTATGTTAATTTATTTATAGAACCCACTTAAAGTCAAGTTTTAATGGATACTCAAACAAACGTAAAATAAAATTATGGTCAACTCTCACAATATCATTAGATCAAGAAACTTAGTTAAAGCTTGATTACAGATCATTACCAATAAACATGGTATACACAGCTAAACTAACGTTTTAGACTATAACTAGGATTGTTCACATAATTATCTTAAGACATCCAAACTTAACTTATTTAGGATACTAAATAATTATCTAATCAATTAACTAATACATGAAAAATACAACTAATTATTAAATTATTATCATAATAATTTAATGATCTATAATTGTCCCTATGATTACAGGATAACGGAGAAAGAACTACACTTGTTGACTTAAAATATAAATGCATGTACATATTTAAGCAAACTTTACGTGCACAACCCTTCTCCCAAAACCTCCTACTTGAACACTCCCCCTCGGTTCTTCTTCTCTCTTGTGGGGTTTGAGCCATATTAAAATGGGGTTTGAGCTATATTAAAAAATCCTCACTTATAACGATGACACTTACTTAACCATGCTCCAATTGCACTTCACCTCATTTGTATTTTACGTAATCTTACTTTAAATTTTGGCTATCCTATAATACACATGTTAATGTTAAAACGATAGCTCATATTGAAGAAATACTAGATAGCATTAAGCTATTTAGCCGGATTGTCTAGCGTATGTTGGTTTAATCTTCTTCTTTTACTCGACAAATGACTGATTCTTCCTAAGATTCCTGCAAAACGAACAACGCCGGTGACTCGTCAAAAGGAGGAGAAGATGGGGGTTCTCAATGTAACCACCCTCCGTGTGAAATAAGTAATCATTTTGAGGATAAGTGTGTGTGTAAAGTAAGAGAGTGAGAAATCGAATCCCTAAACCTGGAGGTTGAGCCTTCTATTTTTATCCAGAGAATTGTAAAGGAGAAGAACTTCTAGCTGGCTATTGTTTGCCAGCTGTCCGACCAGGAGGAATATCCATTCTGTCTCCTGTGACGCAACCAGGCCTGGTTGTGTACTGGAGGTGACGTGGCGTATGGGTATTCGCTCTAGCTCAGCGTCCCTTTGTACTAGTTCGGTCTGTCCCATGAAGATCTTGCGACTGGCGTTGGCGTCTCACCATTGGTGCTACATGTCGTCATCTCTGTCTGCTAAGAGCATCTTCTTGTCGCCAGATGCCTCCTTCCAGAACCTTCGGGAACCTTCTAGATGTCTTCGTATGGCGAGATCGCACATTTGGGGTGGTGTGGTCCCGTTGACACGTGTCCATATGTGGTTTGGGACTATACCTCTTCAAGCCCCCAGTCCAGTGTGGCTTCCAGATAAGTTTGTCAGCTGGGAGGAATTCTGGACTCATAAAGTATTTTTGTGTTTTAAGAGCACGTGATTGAGTGTGTTGGATAAACATGCGCTAACGGCATGAAGAAGTGAGCCAAAAAAGCGTATGCATTTTGGTGCACATAATTGAGCTAAAAGAGCGCAAGGATTTTGGCGTACAAAGTTGAGCCAAAAAAGCGCATGGATTTTGGCGTGCAGGAGTGAGCCAAAGAAGCGCATGGATTTTGGTATACGGAAGTGAGCCAAAGAAGAATATGGATTTTGGCGCACATAATTGAGTCAAAAGAGCGCATGGATTTTGGCGTACAAACTTGAGCCAAAAAAGCGCATGGATTTTAGCGTACAAAAGTGAGCCAAAAAGTGCATGGATTTTGGCGCACATAATTGAGCCAAAAGAGCGCATGGATTTTGGCGTACAGACTTGAGCAAAAAAAAAAAAGCGCATGGATTTTGCAGCACATAATTGAGCCAAAAAAGCGCATGGATTTTGGCTATGGTTTCTTCAAAGGGAAGTTTTTCAGCTAAGGGTGCAACTTGTTGGTTAGGGAGATTGATGTCTGACGCATGTCACTGTGGCTCTTCTGGTTGAGGTGGTTGTCGCATTCGGGAGTGGAGCAGTCACCTTTTGCAGGGAGGCGTCATGATGACAGTTGCTTTTTACGGCGATGTCAGGCGCGTGGCGGCCACGCGCCCTTATAAGACGCCGTTTCAGTTTCTCCTACCTGACGTGTCACCTTCCCATTGGTAGGGTTTCCCCACTTGTCAGTGCAGTCCCCCATCGCATTAAATGCGATGGGTATAAATATCCAGAGATCCTTGGCAAGAAACCCTATCAATCCAACTTCTCCTTGACGATTTCCTTCTTCTTCTTCTTTGTTGCATCTCACCACTTGTTGTAATAACCCTAAATTTAAAAATCATTATTCTAAAAATAAAAGAATAAATTAACAATTATCTTATAATCCATCTTTCTGTATATCAACTAAAACTATTATTAGTATTTATAAATTACTCACTAGGAAACCCTAATTAAGACACCCAAGTGATTCTGCACAAACCCTAAAATTTTCAGAATTTTCAGAATCAGGATCAGGGCCCTAAAACTCAGGGGGGGGGGGGGTATTCCCTACTTGATAATTATCTTCATAACTTGCGGACGAAGTTGATATTTAAAAATCTATCGATTCAGCTGAGCTAGTCCTACACGTGGCCATCATATACGAAGTTCAAGACCCTTACGGACCGTAAGGGTTATTTGTTACGGTCCGTAAGGGGGGGGGGGCAAAATTTGACTATAAATAGAGGACATTGGCACTTGAATCTGGGCACAAAATCAACGAAGAAACTCAAAATACACGCTGAGATTTTGTCTGAATACTCTCAAAACACACACGAAACACTAATTAAGTATAGCGGGGTGCTGCAAAACAGGGTAATAACTCAATCGCTATTACGATTCATTGTCCGATCGATCAATATATCCAATGGATGTTTAAGTGCCGCCCACATTAGGGTTATACTTTGTCGTTCGTCGTTAATTCGATGGATGTTTAAGTATCATACTTTGTCGTTCGTCGTTAATTCGATGGATGTTTAAGTATCGCACTTTGTCGTTCGTTGTGAGAATTTGATCTCGTGAGTTATCGTAAAGGCTGTATTAAGTTACTAACCTAGTTTGTGTGCATGTTATTTAAATTAGGTTAAAAGACTAATCAGTAGTCTAAACTCTGTCCGTATAAATCTGAAATATTATCACAAGGTAGAATCACTTTTGAATTATTAAGGTACGGATCCTTACCCCACTCTTTGTTTGCTTCATATTCAAATTGTTATAAACCACTAAATTACTCTATCTTTTAAAAACTCCTCACGTCTTTGATTATCGATTCATTTGACAGTCCGTTCGATTCCTATTCTAATCATTTGATTTAGCTTTCATGTCATGCGATAGTATTATGTTGTTATACTCATTATCGCATGTTCCAATATATGTTCCGTTTTGTTATGAAAATAAGTTTTATAAGTTATGTGAATAAGTCCATTTGTACTCTGATACCCTGAGTATCGCTTCTCGTGGAGTGTCCCACGAGCATGTTGTTGCGGCATCGACATCATGTGCTCCACCCGTGACGGAGAGATCAGTTCACGGCGTCTCTTAAGTACAAGTGTGGTACATAAGGCTATTAGGAGGCGTATGGATCGATCCTAGGATTTAAGTATAAGGAGGTGGATAACGGGTATGCCAACTCGCCATCTCATGTGATAATTATGCAGGAGTAGCTACCTGTGTATTGTCACGTTTTAAGTTTGCTCATGGGTACATCCGTAAGATATGATTATGAAAATTCGTTATTTGCATCAAGTTTCATCCAAATAAAGCGTTATTTGTTATTTGAGCCTAATATTCCGTACTGAGCATTCGGCTCATTCCGTAAATTTTTGTATATATACAGGCACGCAGGTTATTTTGGGCGAGGAAAAGAGAGAAGAATAAAGTTTAGGAATAAATCTGAAGATGTTAGTAAATCAAGTCGAATGTGTCGCTTGTATATAAACCTTAAGTTTAATTTTCGTGTGGTTGTATCCTTGTCAAATAAATAAATGGAATTATGACTTTTGTTTATGATACTACTGTTATTGTGACACGTCAGCCCTTCCGGGTTGGGGTGTTACAGCTATGGTATCAGAGCAAAGGCTCTTTCCTGTAGAAAACTTGAAGATAGTAATTAAAACCTGTGAGGAATGGGTAGATATCTATGATAGGATTCAACTTGGTCTCTTATTTGGTTTAATTCCTATGTTTATTCGTATAGATATGCCTCCTCGTCGTCCGCTACGTAGGAGTACTCGTACTAACCATGCACGTAACAACACTTCTTCGAATGAGACTCCAGTTGATCCAAACGTAATTAATGCTATCAACCAGGCTGTTGCCGGGTTGCTTCCAAACCTTGTTGCTCAAACAGCTGAGGTCGTTATTCAACAAACTCGTCATCCAGAACGTAATAACACGAATCCAACCTCTGGTGAAGAAATTCATGAGAATGCCACGAACCATACTACCTATAGTATAGACATATGGATCGCTAAATTCCAAAAAAAAAAGCCGAAATCCTTTAGTCACCCTACTAATCCAGTCGAAGCAAGAAACTGGATAGCTCATGTTGAAAAGATCATCGGAGTTCTTGGAGTTCCGGAGCAATACAAAGTTAGATTGGCTACCTACAAACTTGAAGATGACGCACAAACTTGGTGGGAAGGATATAAGCAAGTCAAAGGAGGGGATGATTTTGACGCTAATCTTTCATGGGTCGACTTTCGTAATATCTTTTACGACGAGTATTTTTCGACCGCTGATAAAGAAGCTTATATCAGGGAGTATGCAGTGATTCAACAGGGGAGTGATGAACCAGCCTCTGAGTTCATGACTCGATTTTCAAGGTTGGCTAGCATTGTAGGAGACGTTGCAGGATCGGCAGAAGCCCAGGCCGAGAAGTGTAAGTGGGCAGTCAATGATCGAATTCAGAAGTCGATCATGTACATGAAATTTAAGGATATTACCGAAGTTGCTGATGCAATCAAAACCTTTGAATTCGAAAGGAAAGATTTTTTATCTCGAACTGAGGATAATAAGAAGAGAAACAGAGAAGGACAAATTAAGCAGGCAATCGGCCAATCATCCACTACGCCACAGCATCAAGACCGCAAAGTGCAAGGAAATCAAAACTCTGGAAATCAGGCACGTCCATGGCAACCTAGACTGCAAAACCCGAGGCCTGCTCAAAACCAGATTCAGTTGTATGCAGAACCTATTAGAGCGCAACCACTGAATCAACATGTAAACCCAAATCAAATTACATATCCTCTATGTAATATTTGTGGTAAGAGACATCAAGGCGTATGTCACCGAAGTACAGGAGCATGCTTTAGATGTGGCCAAACTGGACACATGATCAAAGAGTGTACAAAGAAAGACACTAAGAAGAATAACCAACCCAATGTTGGAGGAAGAGTTTTCGCACTTTCTGCTACTGACGCTGCTAATGCTCCAGGTACTGTATCTGGAACTCTTCAGCTTGGTGAACGTAGTATCTATGTGCTATTCGATACAGGAGCGACTCATTCTTTAGTATCCCACTCGTTTACTAAGTACCTTCCGATAAGACCAACTCTCTTAAATCATACTTTAACCATTTCCACTCCCATGGAAAATTCATCCGTAATCACTTACGTATATAAAGATTGTCCGATCCGTATTAAATCTATTGTGTGTAAGGCAGACCTATTTCCAATACATATGTGTGACTTTGATGTTATTCTAGGGATAGATTGGTTGTCTCGACATCACGTAACTATAGATTGTCATTCTCGCCGTGTTATTTTCGGTAATCTTCATCATCCTGATATTATATATCAGGGAACTCAAGCTCATAAATCTCTTAAAATTATTTCTGCGCTCAAAGCTCAAAAATTCTTATTAAACGGTTGTGATGGATTCTTAGCATCGATTAAGGATAATTCTGCTAGTGTTAAGAGTATCGATAACCACTCCGTTGTTCGTGAATATCCTGATGTATTTCCGGATGAACTCCCGGGATTACCACCCGACCGTCAGGTAGAATTCACCATCGACTTGGTCCCTAGTGCCGAACCTATTTCTAAAGCTCCATACCGTATGGCTCCAATGGAACTGAAGGAGTTGAAGGAACAATTGCAGGAATTGTTAGATCTAGGATTCATAAGACCCAGTGTTTCACCTTGGGGTGCTCCGGTCTTATTTGTGAAAAAGAAAGACGGTAGTATGCGTTTATGTATTGACTACCGAGAGTTGAACAAGATTACTATTCGTAATCAGTATCCTCTGCCTCGCATTGATGATCTCTTTGATCAACTTCAGGGGGCTCAGTTCTTCTCAAAAATCGACCTGAGGTCCGGGTATCATCAGCTAAAGATCAAGAATGATGATGTTCCCAAGACCGCCTTTCGTACTCGATATGGTCATTATGAATTTTTGGTTATGCCCTTTGGGCTAACTAATGCACCCGCAGTCTTCATGGATTTGATGAATCGCGTATTTCACAAATTCCTAGACAAATTCGTTATTGTCTTTATCGATGACATTCTGGTGTATTCTAAGAGTCGTGAAGAGCATGAAGCACATTTACATGCGGTACTTGGAACCTTGCGGCATGAGAAGTTGTACGCGAAGTTTTCCAAATGTGACTTTTGGCTTAGCCAAGTGGCATTTCTAGGACATGTCATATCAGCAGAGGGAATTATGGTAGACCCAACAAAGGTTGAAGCTATTACAAAATGGCCAAGACCCACTTCTGTTACCGATATACGAAGTTTCTTGGGTCTTGCTGGCTATTACCGAAGATTTGTTGAAAGATTCTCAGTAATTGCTTTACCACTCACAAAACTCCTAAGGAAAGGGGTAAAGTACTCATGGAATGAAGAACAAGAGAAAAGCTTTGAAGAATTGAAGAAACGACTCGTATCCTCTCCAATACTCACTCTACCTTTTGGATCAGGAGGTTACCAAGTCTATAGTGATGCCTCAAAGAAAGGATTAGGTTGTGTGCTAATGCAACATGGGAAGGTTATCGCTTATGCCTCCCGTCAGTTGAAGCCTTATGAAGTTAACTACCCTACACATGATTTAGAACTAGCCGCAGTCGTCTTTGCACTTAAGATTTGGCGACACTATCTGTATGGTGAGAGCTGTGACATCTTTACCGACCACAAGAGCCTCAAGTACATATTTACCCAGAAAGAGCTAAATATGAGGCAAAGAAGGTGGTTAGAACTTTTAAAAGATTACGACGCAAATATTCAATATCATCCAGGCAAAGCCAATGTTGTAGCTGACGCGTTGAGCCGAAAGAATTATGGGACTATATCTTGCTTACAAATTCAGCCTCATATTATGAGGGATCTCGAAAGGATGAACATTTGGCTTCAGGTTAGTAAATCTAATGGATATCTAGCTAGAATGCAGATTGAACCTGACCTCATATCACGGATCAAAGATGCACAAAAGCAAGATGGAGAACTTTGGGCAATTGTGCAAAATCTTGAGGTGGGTAAGCAATCTGAATTTCGTATAGACCATCATGGGGTGATTTGGTGCGGCAAAAGACTTTGTGTACCCGATGACTCCAGCCTTCGTGAGTCATTGTTAGCCGAAGCTCACAGCTCACCATTTTCAATTCACCCAGGATCTACAAAGATGTATAGAGACTTAAGACAGAACTTCTGGTGGAATGGCATGAAGGAAGACGTTGCTCGATACGTAAGTAAATGCCTCACTTGCCAACAAGTGAAAATTGAACACAAACGAGCAAGCGGTCTATTGCAGCCATTGGATATTCCCATATGGAAGTGGGATGAGATCACAATGGATTTTGTTACCGGTTTGCCTAAGACTTTCAAGAAGAATGATGTTGTATGGGTTGTTGTCGATAGATTGTCGAAGTCAGCACATTTTCTACCGATTCAGCAAGGATTTTCGGTTAATAAATTATCCGAAATATTTCTTCAAGAAATTATTCGACTCCATGGCACACCATCTTCCATTGTTTCCGATCGAGACCCACGTTTCACCTCACGATTTTGGAAAGGTTTTCAGGCAGCTTGGGGTACACGACTAAAGTTTAGTACGGCTTTCCATCCACAAACAGATGGGCAGTCAGAACGTATGATTCAGACCTTGGAAGACATGCTCCGAGCATGTGCACTTGAATGGTCTGGAAACTGGGATGAATATCTATGCCTTGTTGAGTTCGCTTACAACAATAGTTGGCAAGCAAGTATTGGCATGGCACCTTTTGAACTTTTATATGGTCGGAAATGTCGCGCACCGATCTGCTGGGATGAAGTTGGAGAAAAGATTATTGAAGGGCCAGAACTAGTTCAGATTACAAATGAAAAAGTCACTATGGCACGAGAAAAACTGAAAGAAGCTCAGAGCAGACAAAAGAGCTATGCAGATCAAGATAGACGACCACTCGAATTTAAAATTGGCGACCACATTTTCTTAATGGTATCACCTTGGCGTGGCGTTCGTAGAATTGGAATTAAAGGTAAGCTTAGTCCCCGTTTCATCGGTCCGTTTGAAATCCTTGAAAGAGTTGGAGAAGTATCATATCGACTAGCTTTACCGCCTCAACTCTCTCACGTTCATAACGTTTTTCATGTCTCCTCGTTAAGAGGATATAATTATCATCCACTTCATGTCATTAGTTATTCGTTACTTACAATTCACGAAGATTTGTCCTACGAAGAGGAACCAGAAGCCATCTTAGATCAACAAGAAAGGGTTTTGCATAGGAAAGTAATTCCATTTGTTAAAATCCTCTGGAAAAATCACTCTGAACACGAAGCAACATGGGAATCTGAAGAATCCATTCGTTCTCTATACCCTAATCTATTCTCACAATAGAATTTTAGTCGAGTAACGGTAAATCTTGCTCTTTGATATATGTTCATTTGTTTCTGTTTACGGTCAATTATGCTTTACCTTATGTGAATATATCTTAGCTATGATTAAGCATATCTATGTAGGAAATATCAGTATCAATAGTCACTCTAGTATCTGTAAGTCTCTATTGACTTATAGTACGGTAAGATATTTTATTAAGATACGTTATAGAAGGACCATTAGGGCACATATATAAGGTAATTGACAAGTATAGTCATGACCTTAGTTATGAATTTCAGATACACATGTGTGTTTAATAGATTCTGGTTATATAAGTTAGTAACTCTGCTAAGAAAGTTTCGTTTCTGTTACTTATGCGATATGTTTGAAAAATTTCGAGGACGAAATTTCTTTTAAGGGGGTAATAGTTGTAATAACCCTAAATTTAAAAATCATTATTCTAAAAATAAAAGAATAAATTAACAATTATCTTATAATCCATCTTTCTGTATATCAACTAAAACTATTATTAGTATTTATAAATTACTCACTAGGAAACCCTAATTAAGACACCCAAGTGATTCTGCACAAACCCTAAAATTTTCAGAATTTTCAGAATCAGGATCAGGGCCCCTAAAACTCAGGGGGGGGGGGGTATTCCCTACTTGATAATTATCTTCATAACTTGCGGACGAAGTTGATATTTAAAAATCTATCGATTCAGCTGAGCTAGTCCCACACGTGGCCATCATATACGAAGTTCAAGACCCTTACGGACCGTAAGGGTTATTTGTTACGGTCCGTAAGGGGGGGCAAAATTTGACTATAAATAGAGGACATTGGCACTTGAATCTGGGCACAAAATCAACGAAGAAACTCAAAATACACGCTGAGATTTCGTCTGAATACTCTCAAAACACACACGAAACACTAATTAAGTATAGCGGGGTGCTGCAAAACAGGGTAATAACTCAATCGCTATTACGATTCATTATCCGATCGATCAATATATCCAATGGATGTTTAAGTGCCGCCCACATTAGGGTTATACTTTGTCGTTCGTCGTTAATTCGATGGATGTTTAAGTATCATACTTTGTCGTTCGTCGTTAATTCGATGGATGTTTAAGTATCGCACTTTGTCGTTCGTTGTGAGAATTTGATCTCGTGAGTTATCGTAAAGGCTGTATTAAGTTACTAACCTAGTTTGTGTGCATGTTATTTAAATTAGGTTAAAAGACTAATCAGTAGTCTAAACTCTGTCCGTATAAATCTGAAATATTATCACAAGGTAGAATCACTTTTGAATTATTAAGGTACGGATCCTTACCCCACTCTTTGTTTGCTTCATATTCAAATTGTTATAAACCACTAAATTACTCTATCTTTTAAAAACTCCTCACGTCTTTGATTATCGATTCATTTGACAGTCCGTTCGATTCCTATTCTAATCATTTGATTTAGCTTTCATGTCATGCGATAGTATTATGTTGTTATACTCATTATCGCATGTTCCAATATATGTTCCGTTTTGTTATGAAAATAAGTTTTATAAGTTATGTGAATAAGTCCATTTGTACTCTGATACCCTGAGTATCGCTTCTCGTGGAGTGTCCCACGAGCATGTTGTTGCAGCATCGACATCATGTGCTCCACCAGTGACGGAGAGATCAGTTCACGGCGTCTCTTAAGTACAAGTGTGGTACATAAGGCTATTAGGAGGTGTATGGATCGATCCTAGGATTTAAGTATAAGGAGGTGGATAACGGGTATGCCAACTCGCCATCTCATGTGATAATTATGCAGGAGTAGCTACCTGTGTATTGTCACGTTTTAAGTTTGCTCATGGGTACATCCGTAAGATATGATTATGAAAATTCGTTATTTGCATCAAGTTTCATCCAAATAAAGCGTTATTTGTTATTTGAGCCTAATATTCCGTACTGAGCATTCGGCTCATTCCGTAATTTTTTGTATATATACAGGTACGCAGGTTATTTTGGGCGGGGAAAAGAGAGAAGAATAAAGTTTAGGAATAAATCTGAAGATGTTAGTAAATCAAGTCGAATGTGTCGCTTGTATATAAATCTTAAGTTTAATTGTCGTGTGGTTGTATCCTTGTCAAATAAATAAATGGAATTATGACTTTTGTTTATGATACTACTGTTATTGTGACACGTCAGCCCTTCCGGGTTGGGGTGTTACACTTGTATTCTGAGTTCTTGAATTTTTCATTATGTCTATCTCCACTAAACTTGAAGGTTCTCGAAAGGGGCAAAAATCAAAAGCCAAAGACCCTTTGAGGGCTAATCAAGCTATTGTGAACTGGAGAGAGGATGAGTTCCAACAACTTTCAGTTTCCGGTTAACTGGGGTGCCCAGTTTTCGACTCCGGGAAGTACAACTCTTGATGCTCCTCCTGGTTATATTACTTAGTATGGTGCTTTTTTCAAGGAAGGTAACTTCCGTCTTCCCATCACCAAATTTCTTGGAGAGGTTCTTACTCATTACGGACTACATATATCTCAAGTTAGTCCCGTTGGCATGCCTTGAATTACTCACTTTGATTTTATGTGATGGGTGTAACACCCCGTATTACGAAAGTCAAAGTCAAAGTCAAGATTGAAGTCAAAGGAAGAAAAGATTGCTAATTGCGATCTGTCACTCTTTGCTCAATTACTGATTTGACTTCTTGACTTGTAATCGAATCTTTTATTTTGTTTACTTTAGTTGTATTATGTGGAGTATCTATTAATAATCGAGGTTTAATCGATATTTATCGCATGTTTTATCGCTTATTCGCTTTATCGCTAATCGCATCGCATCGCAATCGCATTCGCGCCTTGATTGGTAGATTCTGAATATTGTTTTACGTGTGTGTGCTACTTATGTGTTACTTGTGCATGTTTACTTTATGTTTGTGGTGATTAATTGAAACGCAATCGCAACTCTATCGCAAATTGAATCACAAACGCTAAACGCAAGTTCAATGTTGTAGAAGGCGCTAGGCGCTAGTCGGGCGGTGAGGTACCGCCTAGGGATTAATCGGGATTAATAGGGATTAATCGGATTGGACTTTTTAAGGATAATTTTATAAATTTTTTTATATATATAGATAACTTTATACTTTTTATTAATAAATTTACAAGTTTAGGAGATAATTTATACTTTTTATTAATAAATTTAAAAGTTTAGGAACCATATGTAAACTAGTGAAAGATAGAGGGGGTTAAATATTAAAATACCTAAAATTAAATGTTAAAATATGTTTATAAGTAATATTTGGGCTGTAAAACAATGGGCTAGATTCAAAAATGGGTCAAATTTTGTGTTTAATGGGCTGCAAAACATGGACCGATTAGTATTCGTGTGTTTATTATTAATCTATCGCATCGAACCTAGCTTAATGCATCGCAACGCTCAACACGCGAAACGAAATGTCGAAACACAACTCGCCGGAGCCACTCGATCGAGTGACCACTCGATCGAATGGCCATCCGATCGGATAGCCATCCGATCGGAGTGTCATCCGATCGGTGACATCTTATCCGACACTTGCCCTCCTTTCCCTTTTTGGCAACCTGTAAATACCCCTCCTGTCACATCAGTTGATGTGACAGCTCCCTCACTCGACCAGCAGCGTTCCAGACCTTCTTTCTCTCGATTCCTCGCAATTCTTGTAAGTTTTCAACCTAAATCTTGTACTTCTATGATCAACACACACCTCTTCATCATTTTCACCTTTGAATCTTAACTTTTAACCGTAAAATCAACGGATTTGAGGTGTTCTAGGGTGACGTCATCATGGAGTTTTTATGAACTTCAAGTCCTGGCCTCATTCCACCAAGAATAACTCAGATCTGAAGGATTTCCACATGATTTCACAACAATTTCGCATAGATCTAAACACTTTCAGTGATAAAAAGATTGATAGAAGCTTTTCCAACTTTCTTTCAACTCTTTTACACTCAATGCACTCAAAACCGATAGAACCGGAGCTCGGTCAGATCTTCTACTCATTTCTTAGTAACGCATCGTCTGAGATCTGGTTTCTGTCATAGAGACAACCGATTTCGGACTGAACATGAACAACGGTCACAAACAGTTAGCTAAATGGACTAGGGTGATTCATGTTCGATCGGACGGCTTGGGACTTGACGAGGTTCCGTTGTTTAGTGCGTTATCATACTGTCTCGATTAAACTGCAAGACTTTAAAAAATAATCAAGTTCAAGACGATTGGGTTCGTTGGGACGGATTGCCGTCCGATCGGATAGCCATCCAATCGAACTACTATCCGATCAGATTGCACTTGGTTCCACACTTAAACATTTGTTTCAAACTTTCAAAGATATGAACGTAAAATGGATTGTCGTCCGATCGGATAGCCATCCGATCAAACGACAATCTGATCAGTGACTTTTGGAACTTCGACACTTAATCATTTTCATAGTTTTCAAAGAACAGTAGTTTCTAGTGGATTGCTATCCGATCGGATTGCTATCCGATCGAGTGACAATCCTGCTGTGAACTTGTTCTCACTAAGTGTCCTGCCAATCAGATCGCTATCCGATCGAATGACCGTTCGATCGACCGACATGAAGGGTAGAGATACTTCTCTGTTTTCAAAATGCTAAAACAAAAACTTCAAATCCATCGTAAACAATGTAACAACCCGCACGTTCGTGCGCTGTTACTACTCGCTATACTCGCTACGCCTAGCACTAGAGATTCGGATCATAATATAGCCAAATCAAATACATCGTTACTTCACAATATTTTCGCATATTATGCATACTTTATAACGATAACACATCACATCGCATGTACTAACACTCACGATGACGTTGAGTGAGGACCTATTCTACACTCCTCGATAGTCGCGATGTGTCAAAACACAACGCATATTCGAAACACGCAACTCGATTATCGCAATGCAAACTTTGAAATGTGAATAGTTACGAACCTATGTAACTAATTATAATAAATATATGAATGTGGGTATGAAAATATGTGATCAAACTATCGCAACACTTAACGAATGAAACGAAACATCGAAACGCAAATCACCGGATACCACCAATCGAATGACCATTCGATCGAGTGGCCATCTGACCGGATTGCCATCCAATCCATGGCACTCCATCACCTTCTCCCCTCTTCACCTATAAATAGCACTTGTCACATCACTTGAACAGTGATGTGACAGCTCTCACTCGACCAACACACTTTTGGCTCTATTTCTCTCGATTCCTCGTGATTCTTGTAAGTTTCTACCTCAAATATTGTACTTCTATGATCTACACGCACTCCTTCACCTTTTCCACCATAAAATCTCATCTTTTCACCATAAAATCCTCTGATTTTGGTCGTTCTAAGGTGATGTCATCATGGAGTTCTTAGGAACAATGAAGTGTGACCTCACCTCGTCAAGAACAGTGCATATCTAATGGATTCCACGGTGTGAAAAACACTAATCTCACCTAGATCTAAGCCGAATATAAGTATTTCAAACTTTCTTCAAACTTTCTTAACTTTTACTCAAAACCGATAGAATAGGATCTCGTTCAGGCCTTCTACTCATCCTCTAGTTAAGTGTCGGGTTGAGAACTGATTTCTATCGACGAGATGACCGGCTAACGGGTTGAACACGAATAGCCGTCAAGGACAGTTGACTGGTCGAACGGGGTGATTCCCATCCGATCTGATGACTTAGCCTTGGTGGAGTTCCATTGTTTAAAACGTTGTCATACCATCTAGATCAAACCGCAAAACTTTCAAAATAATCAAGTTCAAAGACGAATAGATCGCTGGGACGGATTGCCGTCCGATCGGATTGCCATTTTTTATCGGATTGTCGTCCGATCGGATTTCCAACCGATCGAATTGCTATCCAATCGAATTGCACTTGGTTCCACACTTAAACTTTTCTTCAGACTTGCAAGCTCTGAACGTCGAACGGACTGCCGTCCGATCGGATAGCCATCCGATCGAACGACCATCTGATCGTTTGACATTTGGAACTTAGATACTTAATCATTCTCATAATTTTCAAAGAACATCGGTTTCTAACGGATTGCCATCCGATCGAGTGACCATCTTGCTGTGAGCTTGTTCTCACTAAGTGTCCTACCAATCGGATCGCTATCCGATCGAACGACTGTTCGATCGATCGACCTGAAGGGTAGAGATACTTCTTGGTTTTCAAAATGCTACAACGAAAACTTCAAAGCCATCATACACAAACACGTCCTTACCAAATGAATGTCAATCCGACCGAATGGCCATCCGATCGGATTACCATCCGACACTTGGTTCACCCGCCACCGTTTAACGCACTGTTCGACGCTTACGCTATCAATATGTAATCAGGCTAATCTCAAACTCGCTCCCTTCAATCCAACCAATTTATGTTTACTTGCTGAACACCGACTGTGAGTATACTCGAACCCTTTTTATTGCCTTTTTGGGTGTAACATACGTTCATATCAAATTAAATTATCAAAACGAATTATTCAGTCAAGTTGTTTATCACTTGCGAATAACTGTTATACATATTTACACGTGATGCTAGTTACATATGTGTTAGGACTTTTACTCGCGAGGTCCCGCCTTAACTAGTATAGTACTATAGTACCCGACGGGGTCTAGTTAGGATGAATAGCAATCGCAATCGCAGCTCGAGAGACTTAGCTGGTAGTATCTGTCTAATATATGTGTTGTGGTATCTCGTTTATGTATGTGGTAATTTGCAGCACTTTTAATCTACTATGTTTCACTACCAAAACTTGTATACTCGCCAATACTTTTGTATTGCCGTTGTTTAAACGTATGTTGCAGGTTTAGTCGCAGTCTACATCAAATCAAGCTAGGAAGTCTAGAAACTCACTAAAAATCTAGGTTGTCGGATTTGTATTGTTCGAGAGGACAAGACATCTGTGATAACTTATGTGATTGTATTGTTTGTTAGTATGGGATAACAAATGTAATAAATATTGTCGCTTTATAGTTGTTATGGATTCTCTTGAGCAATCTGATTCGCCTAGTGCCGCGCCCCGATGATTCCGCCATCGGTTGGGGTGTGACACACAAACGCATTCTTACCAAACGAATGTCAATCCGACCGAATGTCAATCCGACCGAATGGCCATCCGACCGGATGACCATCCGAACGGATTGACATACGATCGAGTGACCATCCGATCAGATTGCCATCCGATCAAGTGACCATCCGATCGGATTACCGTTCGACACTTGGTCATTTTTCACCGTTTTACGCGTCGTTCTTCGCTTATGCTATCGTTAACTGTTCAGGCTAATCTCTCTCAAGCGCTCCCTTCAATCCAAGAGAGTGTTTACTTGTTAAACGCTATCTGTGAGTATACTCGATCCCGTTTTGCTTTACGCACTTTTGGGTGTTACATACGTTACTTATCCTAAATCACAATCGACACACAACGCAAACACTATTTATACGCTGACCGTTAATGCATGCTACGTGTTATTTGATGAATGCTTGTATATTATTTTAACACAGTGATTGTTGCCTGACACCTTAGCAATGAAAGTACTATAGTTTGACTCAGCACCTGTCGTGGACAGGGGTTGTTAAGGGCTTTACTTCACATGTCCCAGTGGGGATATGTGTTGCGCATTCTACAACTCGCAGTCACGTCTGTGCGTATTTCTCTGTCGATAACCTACTAGCCTTCACTTTGTTACATGTTACATGCTGGTTCTGCGTAAACGATTTCGAACTCTATTATACTATTAAACTTGTACGCTCACCTTTACACTATGTGTATTGACCTTTATTTTAACGTATGTGACAGGTGTTTGAGATGCTAGGATGTTGCTTGCTTTCTTGGAATCAACTAGGAGAGTCCAGAAACAAAGACAATTTATTTATTTAAATCTGAGTTGTCGGAACAGTGTTTTTGTTTTGAGAATATCTATGTCTGTAATAATTGATTGCTTGATAGGTTATGGTATAGGACATAATATTAACTATCCGGTAATTTAGTTGTTATGGAATTTCTCATAACAATCTGTTTTACTCAGTGTCGCGCCCCGATTTTCCGTCATCGGTTGGGGTGTGACAGATTGGTATCAGAGCCATAACTATAGGGAATTAGGAAAGACTCGACCTAGTCCAGGTCGATGTCTTAGAAATGATCTAGTCTATAGTCTAAGCTGTGACAACTGTCAAAAGTTCAGGTATCCGTACCATTAATTAATCATGATTAGTGCTTAATGACTGTGCTAAGTTATAATTAACTTCTTTCTGATTACTGCCATATACATACATGTGCATCATACATTGTTTAATGTCATATCATTACTGCATGAAAGCTATATTGCCACAAATGATTCATTAAGTACAGTTAGCATAGTTATCTGATAAATCAGGAAAATGCTGACAGAACTCAGCACATAGAAAAACAGTGCATTTAGACACAGAATGAGCCAGAAACCAAGTGTGACACTTGGATAGTGTGTAGGAAAGTAAGGATCATAAAACTGACTTCCTAGAGATAGTTTAAGTGCTGGAAAGTGCCTAAAACTCACCCAAAGTG
This sequence comes from Helianthus tuberosus, assembly GCA_030545235.1. Classification (NCBI taxonomy): domain Eukaryota; kingdom Viridiplantae; phylum Streptophyta; class Magnoliopsida; order Asterales; family Asteraceae; genus Helianthus; species Helianthus tuberosus. Next base: position 171,745,573 of record CM060367.1, on the reverse strand, counting down.
CTGAATTCAGCAAATTAACACACTAATAATATGCAAAAATATGGTAAAATGGTCCTGAATACTTTCCTAAGTATCGGGAATCGAAAGTGTACAAAAAGATACATAAAGCACACTAAACTGCAAAGTTTAGCACTTTAACGAACCAGTAACCAACCGAACAACCAGACACTACCCGAAACATCAAATTTACACTAGAAGCACTGTTTTAACATTACCAAGCTAGTTATGGTCTCCAAACATTATAACACCTCCTAAAAATATCTAATAACTAAAACACGTAACTAGACACTTGGGTTCCAACCATGATCTAACCATAACATTACAACCTAGCCGAAGACCCCCCCCCCACCTATGGGACGGCCAACATGATGGCCCACCCAAAGATTTTATTTGATTATTAAAAGAGATCTTGTATTACCTTTACTAAACATAATGTACAATAGGTAATATAGTGTTGGTGTGTTATAAAAGAAACCATAAGTTCCATAACTTCACTTCAACACAAATCAGCAACACATTTCTCTCTTCCCCTCCCTTCACCTCACGGCTCCAACCCACCACCACAACACCCCCATTTTTCAATCACTTCCAACCTTTCTAAGATGATACAATGGTGTAGGTAGCTAAGTTAGGAAGCTTGGTGGCCTTGAAGCTTGAAGGACCTCTCTTGTTTGCTTTTATCCACTTGTTTTCTACACTTGAATCATCCCTAGCCTTGTGCTAGTGGTAAGAGTCTTGATCTTGCTATATTACTTCTATTTTAAGTGGTTAAAGAAGAATCATAATCAAAATCTTAAAGAACACTAAAGATCATAAGAAGAAAACATGAACATAAGCTTGTTTAATGAAGTGATCTTGATGAATATGATTGTAATGCTTGTTGATCATTGATTGTTTGTAGAAATGATGTTGATCATCATAAGATCTTTCTATATTATGATTAAAAACATAATCTAGCAAGATGACAAAGTAAAAATGTGGTAGGATGATAGATCATGCACACATGAAGCATGAACTTGAAATAACAAAGTGGTTTCTTGAAAAATAATGATCAAAGTAAGTTAATAATCACGTAGATCTAAAGATTTATGAATGGTTCTTCAAAGGAACCAAGTTAAAAATATGAGTTTCATTTAATCTTGGTTCTTACATAAACAAGTCTTATTTTTAATGGTTAAACAAGTATAGAAACACTTGTGAAACAAAAAAATTTCAAAAAGAAACATTTTTAGAAAATGTGACAAGAAGTTGTAAACATCTAACTTCTTTAAAAATGAAGTTTTTAAAGAACTAATCACATTTTAAAGGGTTACAAGACTTACTAAGAACACTAGTAAGTTACTACAATTTTTTTTATAAATATTCAAGTTCATGAAGTGGTTGATTATTACTTATTTTTGGCAAACTAGTAAGTAAAGGTTGTTTATTGTTGTTTGTGGATTGATTTTGATGATTTTTACAAAAGAAAATGATATGCATGAAAGCATGGAAATCTCCATTTTTAGGGGAAACTATGGCAAAATTTTCTAAAAATATAAACAATTAGAAAAATATTTATTAACCTACACTTACAAGTGTATTTTAAACCATAAGTTGTTACAAAAACTTTTCCATAATTTTTGTATCAAAAATATAAATATTGGAGGTTGGTTTTCATAAATAAAAGTGACTAAATATGTATTTATGAAATATATATTTAGAGGACAAAATGTGTGTGATTATTTGTATATTTTGTGTATTAGTTATATTATTTTAGGACTTGAAATAATATAACACATTAAAATACCAAGAATTACCATCCAAAGTATTACCAAAATTCCAAGAAAATAAATATACAAGTTATACACAAAAATATTGGCAAAATCGAACTATGGAATAAGACTTTCAAAAATATTCCGGAATTTATTCACAAAGTATATTTTGGTAAATAATATTTTGGATACCAAGGAAACAAAACAAAATATGATATTTACAATTACTACAAGAATATATCATATTTTTTACAAGGAAAAATATATTATTTTTGACAAGTATGAAATATATACTTTTCTCGAAATTTTTAGAAGATATATTATTTTTAAGAAATATATATATTTCTTACACAAACATAAGATACAATATTTTTGGGAGGAAAATATATTTTCTCAAATAAATATGAAACATATCATTTTTGGAAGAAAAATGAGTTTATATATATTTTCTATGTTGGACATGAAAATATATAATTTTTGGAACTTATAAGAAAATACAAATATTTGCCAAGAGAAAAATTATAAATAATTTTTCTAAATAATACTTATTACAATATATATATTTTGGAAATATATATTGGTGGACTTTTATTAAATATGATATTCCGGAAAAATTTATACGAAATTAAGTAAAAGAATACTTAATGAATACAATAAAATACGTATTCCTATACGTATAAATACACACCAGAATACGACCCTAATACATGGAAAAATATACAAGTATAAGATACCACATCCTTGGGAAGGAAATACAAGCATAAATACATGGGAAGTATTAAGTTAATATATATTGTTTTAACAATTGTTCCAAAATTTAATAAATATAATTTAAATTAAAATATTAATTATTTTAACAAATAATTATATACTTGGAATAATAATGAAGACACTTTGAAACGTAACTCAAAGACACTAATCAATACTAAGACAAGGCACGGCCCGCTTGTCTAATGGACCGTAGTACGCATGTAGGTAGTCGTGCGTTCTAGAGGAAGCTTTGAGTTACATCGGATGCAAGGAACGCAAAACTGTGAGTTCATGTCCCCCCTTTTCTTTTAACCGTTTTCAGTTTTATAACTTCGGGGGTGAAGTACATGTTACAACTGTTTTCAAACGTTATTATTTGGTATGGTTAGCTAAGGAATGGTACTTCTAGATCAGGTGAGTGGTGGGTATGACGCTTAAGGCCATCAATCCTCGTGGTAGGACCGAGGTACATGAGTGATAGATCTATTTGGGTGTAGCGAGCCCCACCCATGAGTCCGTCGATTGGACCATGTGGTGACTATGTCTTATTGACAAATCTGCTAGGTTTGAGTTTTCCTGCATCACGTCACAAATATTAATGTATTAGCTACACATTAATTGATCTGTTTCCTTGTCGCTTTCATACCGGGTTTTCAAGTACATACAAACATACTTACAAATGTTTTCAAAGGTTTATTCACAAACACACACATGAACTCGCTCAACTTTTGTTGATGTTTTCAAACTACATGTATTTCAGGAAATTAAGTATAGATCTGGCGGGCGTTGGAGTTTACAAGTCAAGTCTCTAATAAAAGGTGTCATCCGAGGTCGCAGGGTTTGGGTTATGTAATTTATCTTGGATAAGATACATGGCTCGAAACCTAGTTTGGTTATGTCTTTTGTGAAGTCCAGTATGGAACTTTAAGCTTTGGTAGTCATGTGTTCTAAACTTAAAGTCATAGTTTGATGTTAAACAATGACGGTTGTATTATTTTGAAAACTATCTATGGATGAACATCTTGGTTTTATTATATAGTTGTTTGTTATGGTTGAATGCAATGATATTAAGCAAGTCATACCAAATCACGCTTCCGCAAAAAGTCAGGGTGTGATAGTTTGGTATCAGAGCTTCGATTGTAGCGAACTAGGATTCCTTCTCGAGTCTAGACTACAATCATTAGGGCTCCCACGAAAATATTTTTCCAACATGTTTTCATTGCATACACGAAACGTCCAGATCCAAGAAGCAAACATTTAAAAAAAAGAATACACGAAATACATTTCAAGGTCTATGTTTATTGTTCAGTCTGGGAGACTGGGTGTTTCAGTCTGAGAAACTGGGTGTTTCAGTCTGAGAGACTGGGGGTTTCAGCCTGGGAGACTGGGTGTTTTAGTATGGGAGACTGGGTGGTTCAGTCTGGGAGACTAGGTGGTTCAGTCAGAGAGACTGGTTGGTTTGGTCTGGGAGACTAGGTAATTCAGTCTGGGAGACTGGAAGGTTAGTTTGGGAGACTAGATGGTTTAGTCTGGGAGACTAGGTGGTTTAGTCTGGGAGACTAGGTGGTCTAGTCTGGGAGACTAGGAAGAATAGAAAGGATTTGTGAGGACTGATAAGGATACTTGATTACATGATTTCATTATCTTTGATTGCATAATGATAGTAGTTAAATATGTGCATATGTTGTGAATGTTTTGTTACGAACACTATGTCTTCACCTGATAGCGGATTGCCTGACAACCATGATCCCATGGCAGTAGTCTACGACGACGAGATTATGTCAGAACCGGAGATCTTCACCTCAGATTCAGAGAGTGACCCAAAGATGATGTCCGACGACGACTTGCAGCCGTTCGCGTTGCCCGACTTGGGAGATGATTTACCGACTGCTGATGGCATTCCAGACGAGGATCCTTTGGTTATTCCCATTCCTGTCCATGATCATCTTATCATCGATCATCCCGATGGTGAGCATGTCCTGGCACCGATCCTCGCTCCCGTTCCTTTAGTGGCCATTGCTCTCGAGGATTTGCCTTTTGACGATTTGATTGATGTTAACGTTGATTTGTTTGATGGTCCTTCTGACGATGCCCATGGTGATGGAAAGCTAGATGAGAACATTTTTGCTATTCCACTTTTGAGATCCCTGTTATTGAGATTTCCCCTGACTCTGGTGTACACTATGTCTCAGATTCCTTTGAGTCTGTGACACCTTCAGCTTTGCAAACGGCCGGATTGCAGCGCATTGCTACCGACTCGGACGACGACACTGCTATGACTGCTGCACTATTACCTACCTGAGATCTCACACCTCCACACAACCCAGAGCCTGCTCCTGAGCTAGCTTCTGTTCCTTTTGGGTCAGCCTGATGTTGCACCTGCAGATCCTGAGCCCTTGCTTAATCATGACCCTATTTCTTTTGGTTTACCAGACATTGCACCCCTTATACCTGACCCAGTACCTGCACCTGATGATCTTCTCTTTTGTTGAGACATTTGTTCTTGCACCCGCACCCGCCGATGTTGCTCCTTTTCCCCTATGGAGACCGACGTCCATTGCACCGACATGCCTATCGCTTTGTTTTAGGACATACCCGCACCCCGGGAAGGTACTCCAGGTCAGCACCCGCATGACGATCCTTTTGCTACAACAACATTTTCCCCGACCTCACCGGCCGCACCGTTTGCTTCTTTCAATACTTCACCGATGGACGAGCCATTCCGATGGTTCCTACCATACACCATGCCGACCTCAGACCCCTACCATCCCTCCCATTTTGCTGGATATACACAGGATTAGATACTTTATTCGCTACAGTTTCGACTTGAGGTTATGGGTCGTAGAGTCTTGGAGCTTGAGTCGATACCGCGTCCTTTACCATGTCCTTGTCAGCATGCTTCCGTTCCCCCAAATTCCTCACCGCCTCCTTTTTCCCGTCCACCTGCTCCTCTTACTCCTTTTCCAGAGTTTGATGCTCGTTTCTTTGCTATCAAGCAGCAGATCAGTTACTTACTTCGATGTGTATACAAGCTCGAGGAGGAACACGCACACGTTAGCAGTTTGTTTTTCTTCCCTTCTCCACCTCAGTCATCAGTATAATTGGCTTTTGGTTTTATGCGGATTGCATTACTTTCGGGTAAAGACACTACTAATGAGCCGGGATTGTGGAGACTTTTGAAGACCACTTTTGACCACGTGATTTTGATACACTGATAAGACTTATTGGACAAGGGTAGGGTGACCCTGTGTCCCTTTTGATGTGATACACTTTGTAGAAAATGTGATTGTGGTCGGTAAATAATGAGAGCTCAGTCGCTATGTCTTCGCTAAGCACGTTGTTGATCTGCATGTGTGTGCTATAATTATGATGCTACGTGTTTGCTTGTTATGTTCTCATTAAGTATGTTCCCATCTACATGTTTGTGCTATAATTGCGATGTTAAATGATTGCTTGCTATGACGATTGCTTATATACATATATATACACACCTCCTAAGTCTTATTCGTTAAGTAGAAGCTTATGTGCTTGTGCCCTTAATAACACCTGAACTAGCCGATCTTCTTCTTGGAAGATGTCGATTCAAGGGAACATCGATACCAACAACCCTCTGCCAACGACAGAGGCGGAATTACAAGAGCGCATCTCACTGGCCATCGCACAGCACGAGGCCCTTCGCTCCAAACGCAGCGGAGGTACCTCAGGAAATAACCCACCCAACGGTAATGTTTAGTCACTTAAGACACATAGCACAACTTTTAGACATTTCCAAGAGTGCTTGCTAATGCCTTATGTGGATGATGTTGCTTATGTCGCAGACTGTACCTACAAGCAGTTCTTGAGCTGCAAGCCCCGAGACTTCGATGGCACTGGGGGTGCCACAGCTTTTGTGCGTTGGGTTGCGAAGACGGATTATGTTTTGCGATAAAGTAAATGCGCCCCCGAGCATCAGGTCACTTACATAGCTGGACTGTTTCTGGATGGGGCTCTGTCATGGTGGAACCTTCAGGTTCAGACGTTGGGAGAGACTGCTGCGTATGCTTTGACGTGGGACGAACTAAAAGAGCTGATGCTAAGAGATATTGCTCGAGGGCAGAAGTCCAGAAGTTGGAGACTGAACTCTACAACTTGAAGATGGAAGGTCCAAAGATAGCCGAGTATGTGCAGAGATTTCATGATTTATCGCAAGCTGTTCCATATCTGGTGGAACCAGAGTTTAAGAGGATCGAAGGCTTTATCGGGGGATTGGCACCTCAGATTCTAAGCCTGGTGACAACAACTAAACCTCCAACAATCACCGATGCTATCGACTTAAGTGTGGCGCTCACTGAAGAAGCGGTTAGATTAGGAAAATTTTCCATCTCGGAGGAGAAAAAGGAGATTCCCGTGGAGCCATCTGGAGATAACAAGATGAAGCTTGCAAATTTCAAAAAGGGTACTCGGGCGAATAACAAGAAGAAGGCCAAAAAGGGAAAATTGTACATGGTATCCTACCTAAGTGCGACAATTGCCTACGTTATCATGTCGGGCGATGTAAATATGGAAAATGTGATAACTGTGGCAAGAGGGGGCATCCCAAGGAGACTTGTAGGCATGGTACTGAACGTGGGAATGAAGACCAAGATAGCATGTAACACCCCGAAAATATAAATCTTTATATTAGAAATTCAAGAATTTCATAAACAAGAATTTACTATCTAGAAATAACTAACACTAGGTTAAAAACACTAGTACTTAAAGTTAGATGATAAATGAGGGACTAAGCTTGCCAAAAATGAAAGTTTAATGCTGAATTATAACAAAAACTCACCAAACACACCATTTAGGTGTGTCTGGTCGATCAAGTGAAGCAGGGGGGCGATCCCCACTTCTCCAAAACCCTAAAATCTCATTAATCTTGCAAATTGAAGGATTAATCCAAGTAGAAATCGAGAATTGAGCCTAGAATCGTAATCCTCATCACAAGAGGATTGTAAGGTATGTAAAATCTAATGAAATCTCTTAACTTGAATTTCTCATGATTTTGGAAAATCTGAAAATTGGTGTTGCATGTGTGTTATTTGGTTTGATTAGAATTGATAAGGTGTTTAGAAGTGAAACCTAGCTAATTTCATGTGAAATCATGACCAAATTCAGGAAAATTCCATGAACACCTTGAAGGTGGGTTGTGGGTTTTACATGATGATGATGAACACTAGGGTTTAGATGATTATCCTAGTGTAAATTGATTATAGAAAAGTGATTTCAGAAAGGTATGATGAGTAAAATGCTATATGAGGGCTTTATTGATGATTAGTTAACTAGCTAGCAAACTATGAACTTAAATGCAAATGATGTAGAAATTCTGCCCTCATAGTGTTTGTAGAAATGCCTCAAAGAAGGCTTAAAAATATAAATTTAAAGCTTTAACGCATAATTATGACGTTTCGGTATAATATGCGAAGTGAGGTCTAAAGAGAGTTCTAAACATGTCTTGAATTGAACTCTATAGGACAAGATACCGGAACGTCGAGTGGACAAGCCGGTGGTGATTCGCGGTTGAAGGGCGTGCGCTAAGGTATGTAACTTGACTCGTTACATTAAGTAAATTTAGATCATTGTGATATGCATAGTTGAATTTTAGAATATAAGCTAGTATGAAATTAAGCGATGATATCGCTATATTGAATATTTGGTCAAAAGTTGGTTAGAACTCGTTGGTAGTCGTCAAAAAGGAAGGAATTCCGTAGACGAGCCAAACGGGTCGGGTAATCAAGTAAGGCATGGTTATTGTTTCGGATTATGATAGTTTGATTGTTGATTTTGAATATTATATAACATATTAGAAATACGAGGTTTTAATGAATTGGTATCATAGAAAACTGAAACCCGAGAGTTGGGTCTTGGTGTAATGAACAAACAAAACAAAACATGACATTCCAGGTACTACCGTAAATTACGGTAGAACCGTAATTTACGGTGGATGTGATATGTTTACGGTGTGGATCAACTGATTTACGGTGGACATTATGTAAACATTGACCACCGTAACTTACGGTGGAACCGTAAGTTACGGTGGGGTCAGAACTTTTGTAAAATTTTGAGAAACTTGAAAATTCTAATTTCATTTCGATCTTAGTCTTGAACAAGTAATATTCTGACCATACTAACATAATTGTTTATGTAAACATTGCAGTCTAGGTACTCAAAGTTTATGGATGACGATCAAGCAACTTATCAAGAACCGAACACGATTTTTGAAGCTTCCGCTATGTTTTAATCTTACTTAATCTTTGTTCTTGGGTTGTAAACAAATTCTCAAACAACTTTTGTATGTTCTAACTTAGTCATTAGTTGACTAAGGTTTATGATACTTCTGAAACTTATGTTAAACTATTATCTTTTGAATAAAATTTTACTTATATTCAAGTAAATTTTGAGGTTGTTACAAGTTGGTAATCAGAGCTCAAGGTTGTCAATAAGTGTTCGGTTCAAGCTTGATCGATCGTCCGGTAAGAACTAACTTATTTTGTTAATAAATTATGTACTACGTAGAAAATGAGAAATGAACAAATATGCATGAAAAGAGTGTGTAAGCTCACTCAAAAACAAGAAATGCAGGAAACAAGAATTATTAAATCAAGTCACGAACTTGATTGAATTGAAACAAGAATTATTAAATCAAGTCACGAACTTGATTGAATTGAAACAAGAATGATTAAATCAAGTCACGAACTTGATTGAATTGAAACAAGAATGATTAAATCAAGTTACGAACTTGATTGAATTGAAACAAGAATGATTAAATCGAGTTATGAACTTGATTAAATCAAAACAAGTAAAGCATATGTTATAAATGGAATGTTTATCAACTTATGTAAACATTTCAGAAATAGAGATGGCTGATAAAGGTAACGATGATGCGGTGCCAAGAGTCACCGAACAAGTGAGGGAAGTGATTGCCGAAGAGGTTGGAAAGGCGATCGAAAACAGTTTATCGGGCTTTATTGATAAAATTCAAAACACAGTTTTATCAATAGTAGAAGATAGAATCAAGAAACTGGAAGATGATTCAAATGTAGCAAAGGAAAAGCATGGTGGACGAAAGCCTTGTTCATACAAGGAATTCATGGCCTGTAAACCACCAATATATAATGGGGAGGTTGATCCAATTGTGTGCCAACGATGGCTAAGTGATATCGAAGGAGTATTCGAGAGAACTCATTGTGATGAAAATGACTACGTAGCTTATGGTACGGGTCAATTAAGAGGTCAAGCGAAAGACTGGTGGGATAACAAAAAGAAGGAGATTGGAAGTGAAGCGGCTAAGGCCATGACATGGGAGGAGTTTAAGACGCCGTTTCTTAAACACCATAGTCCCAAAGCGGTCATAAATAGAATCAAGGAAGAGTTCATGCAACTCAGACACAAGGGTGAATCCATAGACAAGATCACGGGGATGTTTATGGACAAGATAAAGTTCTGTGATGATTTGGTGACAAATGAAGAACAAAAGGTCTATTACTACCATAACATGCTAAGTGCGGAGTATAGAGAGTTCATAACCCCTTCAAAATATGAGACCCTTACCGAGATTGTCAATGCTGCTCGGGAAAGGGAGATCGAACTGAAAAAGAGCATAGAACGGGGTGAACGAAGGGCACAAGATGTGAATCCAAGCCCTACTAAGAAGGCACGAACAAACGAAAGCGCAAAGAAATCTGATACGAAAGGCGGGTCGCCAAGTTGCAGAATCTGCGGGAAGGGTCATAAAGGCGAATGCCGTTACAAGGATAAGCCTTGTCCCATATGCAAGAAAACGGGACATATGGCTATATCATGCCCGGAGAAAGTGACGGTTTGTTACAATTGTTATCGAACGGGTCACAAGAAGTCGGAATGCCCGGAGCTGGTTGGAAAGAAGGATGGGCAGGAACCGAAAAGTGAAGCCCCGAAAGCAAAGGCAAGATCTTTTCAACTAACCGCCGCAGAAGCAAAGGTTGAACCTGACGTGGTCTCAGGTATATTTGCTGTAAATTCAATTCCTGCACACGTGTTATTTGATACGGGTGCGAATAAATCCTTTGTTTCATATGGACTTATTCGACATCCTTCATTTGTTCTAACAAAATTACCTGTGCCTTTAGAAGTAGAGATAGGTAATAACAAGAGCTTTATTGTTTGTGATGTATGTGAAAATTGTAAACTGAGCATCGACGATGAAGAATATTTGATAAATCTAATCTCGATGTCGATGGGAGAATTTCAAGTAGTCGTTGGGATGGATTGGCTATCTCGACACCATGCAAAGGTCGTGTGCTTCCGTAAAGAGATAAAACTAACATCTCCGAGCGGGAAACACGTCACCATTTATGGTGAAAAAGGAGGCAACCCCATAGTATGCTCAATGTTGAAAGCTCACAAGCTAATGAAGCGAGGATGCAAGGCATTCATGATATACGCTAATGAGCCCGAAAAAGAATCACGAAAGATTGGAGATGTACTGGTAGTACGAGATTATGAAGATGTTTTTCCGAAAGATTTACCGGGGATACCGCCTGAACGGGAAATAGAGTTCGGGATCGAATTGATTCCGGGCGCGAAACCCGTAGCAAAAGCCCCGTACCGACTTGCACCGTCGGAATTACAAGAGTTGATGTCCCAAATTCAAGACCTGCTTGACAAGGGATTCATAAGGCCGAGTGTGTCTCCTTGGGGCGCGCCGGTGTTGTTCGTAAGAAAGAAAGACGGGAGCATGCGCATGTGTATCGATTACCGGGAGTTAAACAAACTCACGGTAAAGAACCGATACCCGCTCCCAAGAATAGATGACTTATTCGACCAATTACAAGGCGCGAACTGGTTTTCAAAAATTGACCTTAGGTCGGGGTATCACCAACTAAAGGTCAAAGAAGAAGATGTGCCGAAGACGGCTTTCCGCACGAGATACGGACATTACGAATTCCTCGTGATGTCATTTGGGCTAACAAACGCACCCGCGGCTTTCATGGACCTCATGAACCGGGTTTGCAAGCCAATGTTGGATAAGTCTGTCATCATGTTTATCGATGATATCTTGGTGTACTCGAAAAGTGAAGCTGAACACGCACACCACTTACAAGAAGTGTTAGAGACACTTAGGAGAGAGAAGTTATATGCAAAATTCTCTAAATGTGCCTTTTGGTTACGAGAGGTTCAATTTTTAGGCCATGTCATAAATGCCGACGGAGTATTGGTGGATCCGTCAAAGATAGAGGCTGTGTCAAAATGGAATCCCCCGAAGAACCCTTCAGAAATTAGAAGCTTTTTGGGGCTTACGGGGTACTATAGGAGATTCATTCAAGATTTCTCCAAGATTGCGTCACCGCTAACAAAGCTAACCCAAAAGAAAGCAAAGTTTATTTGGGGAATCGATCAAGAAAAAGCGTTTCAAACGCTAAAAGAAAAGCTAACTCAAGCTCCGGTACTGACATTGCCGGACGGAGTCGAAGACATGGTGGTTTATTCGAATGCTTCATTATCGGGGCTCGGTTGCGTGTTGATGCAACGGGGCAAGGTAATAGCCTATGCCTCGAGACAATTGAAGATACACGAGAAGAAATATCCCACGCACGATCTCGAGTTGGCAGCAGTAGTATTTGCATTAAAAATATGGAGGCATTACTTGTATGGGGTAAAGTGCACCATATTCACCGACCACAAGAGCTTGAAATACTTCTTTGATCAGAAGGAGTTAAATATGCGACAAAGGCGATGGCTGGAAACGGTGAAAGACTACGATTGTGAGATACATTATCACCCCGGAAAGGCAAATGTGGTAGCGGACGCTCTAAGCAGAAAAGCGGACTATGTCCCAATTCGAGTGAGGTCGATGCAACTCGTGGTGACCTCGGGTATACTTGAACGTATTCGAGAGGCGCAGTTAGAAGCAGTAAAAGAAGAAAATTGGAAGAAAGAAAGAATAATCGGTCAATTGAAAGATTTGTCGGATGGGAATCACGGGTTGAAGACTCGATCCGGAAGGATATGGGTCCCACATACTTGTGGAGTAAAGGCGCTTCTACTTAATGAAGCTCATAAATCCCGTTATTCGATTCATCCGGGTGCAACCAAGATGTACAATGATTTGAAACAAAATTATTGGTGGCCCGGAATGAAGAGGGACGTGGTGAAATATGTGGAAAAATGCTTGACATGTTTACAAGTCAAGGCGGAGCACCAGAAACCATACGGCAAACTCCAACCGTTAGAAATTCTGGTTTGGAAATGGGAACATATTACAATGGACCTGTTAACCAAGTTGCCTAAGACGAATCGTGGTTTTGATGCCATATGGGTAGTGGTGGATAGATTGACGAAAAGTGCTCACTTCATTCCGATTCGTGAGACTTATACGTCAGAAAAGATGTCGGAAGTTTATACCAATGAAATCATCGCACGTCATGGGGTGCCGGTGTCCATCGTGTCTGATAGGGATACCCGGTTTACTTCGAATTTCTGGCGAGATTTCCAAGAGCAAATGGGGACCAAATTGTTCATTAGCACTGCGTACCATCCTCAAACGGATGGACAAAGTGAAAGAACGATACAAACATTGGGGGACATGCTACGGGCGTGTATAATCGACTTTGGAGGCAGTTGGGATGTTCACTTACCGTTAATCGAGATTTCGTATAACAACAGTTACCAATCTAGTATTAAGATGGCACCATACGAAATGCTTTACGGTAGGAAGTGTCGAACCCCGGTATGTTGGGGTGAAGTGGGTCCACGTGAACTCGCCCACCAAGATATAGTACGAGCCACGAATGAAAAGATTGATAAAGTTCGGGCACACTTGAAAGCGGCTCAAGACAGGCAAAAGGCGTATGCTGATAAAAGGAAAAGGCCAATCGAATTCCAAGTTGGTGACATGGTCATGCTAAAAGTTTCCCCATGGAAGGGCGTTATTAGATTCAGAAAAAGGGGGAAGCTAAGCCCAAGGTTTATTGGGCCATTTAAAATTATCGGGAGAGTTGGCAAGGTAGCTTACCGTCTTGAATTACCGGAGGAGCTAAGTGGAATCCATGGCACGTTCCACGTGTCACAATTAAGAAAGTGCCTAGCAGACGAAACGGCCTATATCCATTACGATGATATCGAAGTGGATAATAGTCTGAATTATGCGGTGAGACCGGTGGAAATTTTAGACCGAAAGGTCAAACATTTACGAAATAAACAAATTGACCAAGTCAAAGTCAAATGGGAGCATAGGAAAGGTTCGGCCACTACATGGGAGTCCGAAGAGGAGATGCGACGTCTTCATCCTACTTTATTTGGTACGTAATTAGGTTTCGGGGACGAAACCCTTTTTAAGGAGGGTGGACTTGTAACACCCCGAAAATATAAATCTTTATATTAGAAATTCAAGAATTTCATAAACAAGAATTTACTATCTAGAAATTTTAACCTAGTTAAAATTACAAGCCTAGAAATAACTAACACTAGGTTAAAAACACTAGTACTTAAAGTTAGATGATAAATGAGGGACTAAGCTTGCCAAAAATGAAAGTTTAATGCTGAATTATAACAAAAACTCACCAAACACACCATTTAGGTGTGTCTGGTCGATCAAGTGAAGCAGGGGGGCGATCCCCACTTCTCCAAAACCCTAAAATTTCATTAATCTTGCAAATTGAAGGATTAATCCAAGTAGAAATCGAGAATTGAGCCTAGAATCGTAATCCTCATCACAAGAGGATTGTAAGGTATGTAAAATCTAATGAAATCTCTTAACTTGAATTTCTCATGATTTTGGAAAATCTGAAAATTGATGTTGCATGTGTGTTATTTGGTTTGATTAGAATTGATAAGGTGTTTAGAAGTGAAACCTAGCTAATTTCATGTGAAATCATGACCAAATTCAGGAAAATTCCATGAACATCTTGAAGGTGGGTTGTGGGTTTTACATGATGATGATGAACACTAGGGTTTAGATGATTATCCTAGTGTTAATTGATTATAGAAAAGTGATTTCAGAAAGGTATGATGATTAAAATGCTATATGAGGGCTTTATTGATGATTAGTTAACTAGCTAGCAAACTATGAACTTAAATGCAAATGATGTAGAAATTCTGCCCTCATAGTGTTTGTAGAAATGCCTCAAAGAAGGCTTAAAAATATAAATTTAAAGCTTTAACGCATAATTATGACGTTTCGGTATAATATGCGAAGTGAGGTCTAAAGAGAGTTCTAAACATGTCTTGAATTGAACTCTATAGGACAAGATACCGAAACGTCGAGTGGACAAGCCGGTGGTGATTCGCGGTTGAAGGGCGTGCGCTAAGGTATGTAACTTGACTCGTTACATTAAGTAAATTTAGATCATTGTGATATGCATAGTTGAATTTTAGAATATAAGCTACTATGAAATTAAGCGATGATATCGCTATATTGAATATTTGGTCAAAAGTTGGTTAGAACTCGTTGGTAGTCGTCAAAAAGGAAGGAATTCCGTAGACGAGCCAAACGGGTCGGATAATCAAGTAAGGCATGGTTATTGTTTCGGATTATGATAGTTTGATTGTTGATTTTGAATATTATATAACATATTAGAAATACGAGGTTTTAATGAATTGGTATCATAGAAAACTGAAACCCGAGAGTTGGGTCTTGGTGTAATGAAGAAACAAAACAAAACATGACATTCCAGGTACTACCGTAAATTACGGTAGAACCGTAATTTATGGTGGATGTGATATGTTTACGATGTGGATCAACTGATTTACGGTGGACATTATGTAAACATTGACCACCTTAACTTACGGTGGAACCGTAAGTTACGGTGGGGTCAGAACTTTTGTAAAATTTTGAGAAACTTGAAAATTCTAATTTCATTTCGATCTTAGTCTTGAACAAGTAATATTCTGACCATACTAACATAATTGTTTATGTAAACATTGCAGTCTAGGTACTCAAAGTTTATGGATGACGATCAAGCAACTTATCAAGAACCGAACACGATTTTTGAAGCTTCCGCTATGTTTTAATCTTACTTAATCTTTGTTCTTGGGTTGTAAACAAATTCTCAAACAACTTTTGTATGTTCTAACTTAGTCATTAGTTGACTAAGGTTTATGATACTTCTGAAACTTATGTTAAACTATTATCTTTTGTATAAAATTTTACTTATATTCAAGTAAATTTTGAGGTTGTTACATAGCAGCAAGAATCACGAAGGAAACAATGACAACGACAACAGCAACTATCAAGGCAGGAAGAGTGACAAATAAAAACGTGCTCAAGGTTGTTTTAACTGTGGAAGCAAAAAGCACTTTAGAAAATACTGCCCTAAAAACACTCAGGTGCATGGATGAAAGCTCAACGCCAGAGCTAGGGAAGCACGCCAGGATCCAAACATGGTCATCAGTATGACCCATATTAGTCAACGTAATGCATCTGTGCTATTAGGTACTGATGCCAATTTTAGCTTTGCATCTCTAGAGTTTAAGAGTATCCTTGGTTTAGTAGCAAGTAAGTTAGACATCCCTTATCCGATAGAACTAGCTAGTGAGAAGCTAGTAGAAGCTAGTGAAGTGATTTGAGGCTGTGTGTTAAGGCAGGGAGAGCGTGGATTTACACTTGAACTGCTGCCAGTCGAGTTGGGAAGTTTCGACGTAGTAGTTGAAACGGATGGGTTGTCGAGTAACCAAGCTGAGATCGTATGTCACGAGAAGATTATCAGCATCCCGATGGCAAATGAAGAGACGATCGTGATTCGTGAAGATAAGCAGAATGCGCCCCTACAGATTGCCAATTGTTTGAAGGCATGAAAGTTTTGCGTAAAAGGTGTATTATCTCCTTGGCTCATGTCGTGGACAAGGAAGCCGAAGAACCGAAGCTCGAAGATATCCGTGTGGAAGGGAATATCCTGAAGTCTTCCCCGAAGACTTGCCAGGAATATCCCCTCAATAACAAGTTGAATTTCACATTGCCTTGGTTCCAGGCGCCGCGCCTGTAGCTAAGACACTTTATCGACTTACACCTTCGGAGATGCAATGATTGTCAGCGTAGCTTCAGGAGTTGCTAGAGAAGGAAGTTAACAGACCAATCTTCTCGTCTTTGGAAACTCCAGTTTTGCTCGTCAAGAAGAAGGATGATAGCTTTCGTATGTGCATCAACTACCAGGAGCGTAGGTCGGAACTCGTTAAAGGTTATCGCTTAGGAAACCACGTCTATTAAATCGGGTAAACCCCATCATTTCGTCGTGCAAGCTATTTTAGTTAACCAAACGGATAAAGTACTCAAATTTCTTTTATTGAAATTTCCACTTTCGCTTCTAGCAAGTAGATGTTTGCATCTCTACTCCTCTTAATGGTAGTTGTGTCGCGTCAATTTCCTTCACTAAAGTAAACACTCTTTTGTCTCGATACTTGATTATTTCTTCGTTTTAACAAATGCTCATTGTTTCATTTCTTGGGAATTCATATGCTACGCATGCACCATTTGTTATGCATGTGGTTTCGTTTCGAATGAGCGTCTCATCCAAGTTCAAATGTTATGTTGCTAAAACCTAATCGTTGATTTATGATTCGAATGACCTACATTATTGAAATTGATGGCTCCTTTGCTTTCAAGTCAACACACTTTCTTGAAACTTCTTTTCTTTCAAGTTATATACATGGTTTATCCTTGTAACCATGCCGAAATTCCCTTGTCGATACATACGTTTGTTGTCAGATTTCGCTAAAACCAAGTTCAATTGCTTGAACTTGTCCATTTCGCGTCTTCAATTCAAGACATCATATGATGTATTGAGAGCATCATATTCAAATTCATTTTTGCAAGTGCTTCTTTTGTTTCGAGTCGTAGTAGACTTGTTTGGCGTACGACTCCACTAAATCGCTTGTTGCTTTCGACACCTTGCGGTGATGTTTTCACTAGATTGAAGCTTGCGCTAATCTTGTTTACGCATCTAATACACGGATTTAATTGTTTATTTATTGATTTGCTCTAAATGCGTTCTGTTTCATCATGATTAAAGTAGTCTTAACACAGTTGTGTGTCAAGACAATGGTACATAAGATTCATTTTGTATTCCAGTGTACCTCCTGGCGGTTCTTTCATTACTGATCGAATGCTTTGCAATATTTACCTCATTTTCATCTTCGATCGGAAACGGTAGTTCTTTGGTGTTCTGTATTCAATTGAAAATTCTACAATGCCATTTGAATCACATTTTCAAGTTCGCTTCATTACACTTTCATTTGATTTCAAACACGGTGAACTTGTTCGGTCACCGTTATTATTGAATTATGTTGATTACGACACCTTGTGGTATCATTACAAACTTGTAGCTTATGCTAGTCATGATCAACCGTTTCACACGCAACTACCCATATTTTTACTCAACTTGTCTTTTAAACATTCTTAGTGCGACTATGAATTAAGACCATGGTACACCAGCTTCGCTTGTATTTCATTTCGGTGTATTTTTGCGATTCAATACTGTCAACACACCAATTTTATTCATTCATTTGTTCGAAGGTTGACGGATCATTTTCATGTTACTATCATATTCAAGTTGTTGATTTTGAGTTCATCTAGCGGATGTTATTGTTTCTAAAATTCATTTGCATTTTGTAAACTATCTGTTGAAATTCAATGGGTCAGAACTCTTCTTTTATTGAACCCCTATCATGTAAGTAACACCAGATGTTACGTCTATACAACTCGTATCCCTTGATGTCAAATTCTGAGAAGCATACCTTTTAACCATTGGATTCTTAGTATAGAAAGATGTCCTTGGATTCACCTGATTCAATAGGTTTTGATTCGGTATTGTGGTTAGTTACTGTAGTGTTATTCATATCTATACATGCATGACGTAACCCTAAGGAGGTAAGATAGTATAAATTTCGAGGACGAAATTTTCTTAACAGGGGGAGAATGTGGCAACTATAAAAAATTCAGGTATCCGTACAATAAAATTAATCATGATTAGTACTTAATGACTATGCTAAGTTGTAATTAACTACTTTCTGATTACTGCCATATACATACATGTGCATCATACATTGTTTATTGTCATATCATTACTGCATGAAAGCTATATTGCCTCAAATGATGCATTAAGTACAGTTAACATAGTTATTTGATAAATCAGGAAAATGCTGACAGAACTCAGCACATAGACAGACAGTGCATTTAGAGACAGACAGTGCATTTAGACACAGAATGAGCCAGAAACCAAGTGTGACACTAGGATAGTGTGTAGGAATGTAAGGATCATAAAACTGCCTTCCTAGAGGTAGTTTAAGTGCCGGAAAGTGCCTAAAACTCACCCAAAGTGCCGAATTCAGCAAAATTCAGGAAATTAATACACTAATAATATGCAGAAATATGGTAAAATGGTCATGAATACTTTCCTAAGTATCGGGAATCAAAAGTGTCACAAAAAGATACATAAAGCACACAAAACTGCAAAGTTTAGCATTTTAACGAACCAGTAACCAACTGAACAACCGGACACTACCCGAAACATCAAATTTACACTAGAAACACTGTTTTAACATTACCAAGCTAGTTATGGTCTCCAAACATCATAACACCTCCTAAAAATATCTAATAACATTACCAAGTAGACACTTGGGTTCCAACCATGATCTAACCATAACATTACAACCTAGCCTAAGACCCCCCCACCTATGGGACGGCCAACATCATGGCCCACCCAAAGATTTTATTTGATTATTAAAAGAGATCTTGTATCACCTTTACTAAATATAATGTACAATAGGTAATATAGTGTTGGTGTGTTATAAAAGAAACCATAAGTTCCATAACTTCACTTCAACACAAATCACCAACACATTCCTCTATTCCCCTCCCTTCACCTCACGGTACCAACCCACCACCACAACACCCCCATTTTTCAATCACTTCCAACCTTTCTAAGATGATACAATGGTGTAAGAAGCTAAGTTAGGAAGCTTGGTGGCCTTGAAGCTTGAAGGACCTCACTTGTTTGCTTTTATCCACTTGTTTTCTACACTTGAATCATCCCTAGCCTTGTGCTAGTGGTAAGAGTCTTGATCTTGCTATATTACTTCTATTTTAAGTGGTTAAAGAAGAATCATAATCAAAATCTTAAAGAATACTAAAGATCATAAGAAGAAAACATGAACATAAGCTTGTTTAATGAAGTGATCTTGATGAATATGAGTTGTAATGCTTGTTGATCATTGATTGTTTGTAGAAATGATGTTGATCATCATAAGATCTTGCTAGATCATGATTAAAAACATAATCTAGCAAGATGTGAAAGTAAAAATGTGGTAGGGTGATAGATCATCCACACATGAAGCATGAACTTGAAATAACAAAGTGGTTTCTTGAAAAATAATGATCAAAGTAAGTTAATAATCATGTAGATCTAAAGATTTATGAATGGTTCTTGAAAGGAACCAAGTTAAAAATATGAGTTTCATTTAATCTTGGTTCTTACATAAACAAGTCTTATTTTTAATGGTTAAACAAGTATAGAAACACTTGTGAAACAAGAAAATTTCATAAAGAAACATTTTTAGAAAATGTGACAAGAAGTTGTAAACATCTAACTTCTTTAGAAATGGAGTTTTTAAAGAAACTAATCACATTTTAAAAGGTTACAAGACTTACTAAGAACACTAATAAGTTACTACAATTTTTTTTTTAATATTCAAGTTCATGAAGTGGCTGATTATTACTTATTTTTGGCAAACTAGCAAGTAAAGGTTGTTTATTGTTGTTTGTGGATTGATTGTGATGATTTTTACAAAAGAAAATGATATGCTTGAAAGCATGGAAACCTCCATTTTTAGGGGAAACTATAGCAAAATTTTCTAAAAATATAAACACTTAGAAAAATATTTATTAACCTACACTTACAAGTGTATTTTAAACCATAAGTTGTTACAAAAACTTTGTCATAATTTTTGTAACAAAAATATAAATATTGGAGGTTGGTTTTCATAAATAAAAGTGACTAAATATGTATTTAGGAAATATATATTTAGAGGACACAATGTGTGTGATTATTTGTATATTTTGTGTATTAGTTATATTATTTTAGGACTTGAAATAATATAACACATTAAAATACCAAGAATTACCATCCAAAGTATTACAAAAATTCCAAGAAAATAAATATACAAGTTATACACAAAAATATTGGCGAAATCGAACTATGGAATAAGACTTACAAAAATATTCCGGAATTTATTCACAAAGTATATTTTGTTAAATAATATTTTGGACACCAAGGAAACAAAAAAAAATATGATTTTTACAATTACTACAAGAATATATCATATTTTTGACAAGGAAAAATATATTATTTTTAAGAAATATATATATTTCTTACACAAACTTAAGATACAATATTTTTGGGAGGAAAATATATTTTCTCAAATAAATATGAAACATATCATTTTTGGAAGAAAAATGAGTTTATATATATTTTCTATGTTGGACATGAAAATATATAATTTTTGGAACTTATAAGAAAATACAAATATTTGCCAAGAGAAAAATTATAAATAATTTTTCTAAATAATACTTATTACAATATATATATATATATATATATATTTTGGAAATATATATTGGTGGACTTTTATTAAAGATGATATTCCAGAAAAATTTATACGAAATTAAGTAAAAGAATACTTAATGAATACAATAAAATACGTATTCCTATACGTATAAATACACACCAGAATACGACCCTAATACATGGCAAAATATACAATTATAAAATACCCCATCCTTGGGAAGGAAATACAAGCATAAATACTTGGGATGTATTAAGTTAATATATATTGTTTTAACAATTATTCCAAAATTTAATAAATATAATTTAAGTTAAAATATTAGTTATTTTAACAAATAATTATATACTTGGAATAATAATGAAGATACTTTGAAACGTAACTCAAAGACACTAATCAATAGTAAGACAAGGCACGACCCGCTCGTCTAATGCACCGTAGTACGCATGTAGGTAGTCGTGCATTCTAGATAATGAAGATACTTTGAAACGTAACTCAAACACACTAATCTATACTAAGACAAGGCACGACCCGCTCGTCTAATGCACCGTAGTACGCATGTAGGTAGTCGTGCGTTCTAGAGGAAGCTTTGAGTTACATCGGATGTAAGGAACGCAAAACTGTGAGTTCATGTCCCCCTTTTTCTTTTAACCGTTTTCAGTTTTATAACTTCGGGGGTGAAGTACATGTTACAACTGTTTTCAAACGTTATTATTTGGTATGGTTACCTAAGGAAGGGTACTGCTAGATCATGTGAGTGGTGGGTATGACGCTTAAGGCCATCAATCCTCGTGGTAGGACCGAGGGACATGAGTGATAGATCTATTTGGGTGTAGCGAGCCCCACCCATGAGTCCGTCGAGTTGACCATGTGGTGACTATGTCTTATTGACAAATCTGCCATGTTTGAGTTTTCATGCATCACGTCACAAATATTAATGTATTAGCTACACATTAATTGATCTGTTTCCTTGTCGCTTTCATACCGGGTTTTCAAGTACATACAAACATACTTACAAATGTTTTCAAAGGTTTATTCACAAACACACACATGAACTTGCTCAACTTTTGTTGATGTTTTCAAACTACATGTATTTCAGGAAATTAAGTATGGATCTGGAGGGCGTTGGAGTTTACAAGTCAAGTCTCTAATAAAAGGTGTCATCCGAGGTCGAAGGGTTTGGGTTATGTAATTTATCTTGGATAAGATACATGGCTCGAAACCTAGTTTGGTTATGTCTTTTGTGAAGTCCAGTATGGAACTTTAAGCTTTGGTAGTCATGTGTTCTGAACTTAAAGTCGTAGTTTGATGTTAAACAATGACGGTTGTATTATTTTGAAAACTATCTATGGATGAACATCTTGGTTTTATCATATAGTTGTTTGTTATGGTTGAACGCAATGTATTAAGCAAGTCACACCAAATCACGCTTCCGCAAAATGTCAGGGTGTGACATAAGTACCAACAGACCGACTTGTGCACGCCCTGTAGGGGTTTTGTACGAGCTTACTTGCTATTTCTCGCTCGCACTCGCTAAACACTACACTATCACTACACACTATTTTTCGAAAATGAACGAGTGGTTAGGTCAAGATTAGGTGTGGAAACCACAAACTCTCGGCTGAATCGCTTGTTCAACCCACATTTTTATCTATAAGCAGGAGAATTTGCGTTGGATCAGGAGTGAAATCCGTACTTTAACGCAGATTTTCCCATCTGTTTCATCAAGACAGGAACGAAGTCGTTAAAGTAGGGGTGAAACCCGAACCTCGACGACTTGTTCCGTTCCCTATTTTGGTTTTACAAAACTCTCACTAAAGTCTCGACGGACTCCAACGACTTGAAGTCACACTGTAACTGTAAGGATGCGTGCCGATCACCCATATCGAGGCGAGAGCACAGTCCAGAAGGCCAAAGTGTGCACTAAAAGTCCTTGTGAATAGTCGAATCACTTTGGGTAGTCAACGTCTATCAAGCCGAGACAATCTATTTCTCGATTTGATGTGTTTCGATTCTAGAGTTCGCCGCCGCTAACTCTGATATTTGTCGTTTTGTGTGGATTTTCTGTGGCTTATGTGATTTCATCTGTTTATGTGTTTTGATTTCGGTGATTTATTCGCTTTTCGCTCTCGCTTTGATCGACACACACAACTCGCACTGCACATTTATCTCAATACGCTAACAAATCGCTGCTACTTGTGGATGATTGCATGCTATGTTACTCGCTTATGCTATACTACCTGCTATGCTACTCGCTGTGTACTCGCTAAACGTAATCGCTATTCTCGAAATCGTGAACTTTGAATAATAGGGGATTATGTGTGACCAGCATAGGTGAATACGTGCAAAATATAGTGTGTTTTTTGTGGTTTACGTGCTTTTGTGCTCAATGTGCTTATGTGCTTTCGTGCTTATGTGTTTACGTGCCTACGTGACTATACGGGGTCGTGTTCCTGAGCTTTATATGAGGTAGTTTAGAGCAGAGCGAGAGTCTATACTAGGGTTGATCGAAATTTGTGTCTAAGTCATGTGGCGATGTCTATTGCAAACAATGTCGTCATTTGGATCCTTTCATTCCCGATCTGCTCGTCGCAATCATGAAGACAAGCGTATCGCCTCTTTGGTCGCTAAGCAGATAGCGAAAGTTATCCCTCAAATCGTTAGTGAGCTGAATGAAAACGGTAGCATGTCTTCTGAAGAATCCAGGACTGATTCGCCAAAGTCTGCTTTTAGCTTCAAGCAGTTCAAAGCCTGATGGGCCTACGACCATGTTTCAATGGTTTGATTCTATTGAAGTCACCTTGCGCCAGAGTGGCTATCCTGATAATCTATGTACTCTTAACGCCACTGGCATCTTCCAATCCCGAGCTCCAGATTGGTGGACGGCTGAGAGAAACAAGCGCAGAAATGATGCAGCTTACGGGTTGACGTGGGATGAGTTGTAGGACGTTATGATGCAAGAGTTCTGCCCTCCCCACGAGTGCCAAAAGCTAGAGGACGAGTTCTGGCATATCAAACAAAAGGATGGCGACAACGCTGGTTTAACTGCTCGCTTTAAGCAGCTAAGCTTAATCTGTCCAGGTCAGGTTACTACGCCCGAGATCACTAGCAAGAAGTATATCCGTGCTCTTCCGGATTGCGTGGCTGATTTTTTTCAGGCTGCAAAGACGGCAACTATTGAGGAAACCTTCTTACTCGCTGCTGAGATCAACGACAAGCGAGTCAAGTCTGGTTACTGGGAGAAAGCCTCCAAGAATCTGCATCAAGCTACCGTTGTCCCAACCCTTGAAACCGCCGCCGCACCGCAGTTTTCAAAGTCCTCCCGCTGCAAGAGAAAGAACAACCACAACAGTAGCAAGAATTGCGCTGTCACAGCTGCCGCTCCTCTTCAAGCAGTACCTGCCCCACCGCAGCCTCAACACCACCAAGTAGCGGCACCGGTCACCCATGCACCGCCGGCTAAGCGTGCATACACTGGTCCTCACCCGACTTGCCCTACTTGTACTTATCACCATCCAGTGGGAATCGCTTGCAGGTACTGTGTGCATTGTAACATGTATGACCACTTCACCACCAACTGTCGTACTGGTCCATGTCAAGCTCCAGCTCCAGCTCAAGGTCAAGCTCCTACTCAACAAGCTCTACTTCCTGCTCCTCAAGGATAACAGGCGGCTCATGCACCTGCGATCTATGCTAGAGCTTGCTTTGCGTGTGGTGATCCCAACCACTTCTTAAACATGTGCCCCAATCGAGTAGTGAAGTAAGAGCCACAACAACAGCAGCCTCAGCAACAGTAGTAGCAGTAGCAACAACCAGCAGCCCGTGGTTGTGCCTTTAACATCAACGCATGCCAGGCTCAAGCCAACAACAATGTGGTTAATGGTATGTTCCTTGTGAATGGTATATATGCTTCGTGTTTATTTGATACTGGAGCCGATAACTGTTTTGTATTGTTTGAATTCGAAAAGCTCCTTAATCGTAAGCGCCCCCATCTCCCCTCGACGTTCGATGTTGAAGTTGCCACCGGAAGAACCGTCGTTGTCAATTTTGTTCTTCGTGATTATACTCTTTAACTCAACAATCACATCTTTCCTATCGACCTTATTTCGATGCAGCTAGGTAGTTTTGACATCATAGTAGGCAAGGATTTTCTTCGCGAAAATCGTGCTGAAGTTATTTGCTTCGATAAGATGATTCGTTTCTCGCTTGCTAATGGTGATCAACTTTGTGTGTATGGTGAAACTCCTTCGAAAGGTCTTAAACTCATGTCGTGTACCCAAGCTAGCAAGTATCTCCGCAAGGCATACAGAGCGTTCTTGGCTAACATCGTAGTAGCGGAGAAGGAAAAGAAAGAGAAGGAAATAGACAAGTTGCTTGTAGTTCGTGATTTTCCTCTTGTATTTCCTGATGAATTGCCTGGTTTACCTCTGAGTCGTGATATCGACTTTCGTATCGACCTCATTCCTAGAGCCAATCCTGTTGCTAGAGCTCCAAATCGACTCGCTCCGTCCAAAATGCTCGAACTCTCTAGCCAACTCCATGAATTACTTGACAAAGGATTCATTCGCCCTAGCACCTCTCCTCGAGGCGCACCAGTCCTATGCCCCGAATCGATGACTTGTTTGATCAGTTGCAAGGTGCTACATGTTTTTCGAAGATCGATTTATGCTCTGGTTATCACAAGTTACACATTCAGGAGGAAGATATACCGAAAACCGCATTCCAAACCCGATATGGCCATTATGAATTCGTCGTAATGCCCTTTGGTTTAACCAATGCTCCTGTGGTTTTCATGGATTTGATGAACCGTGTGTGCAAACCATTTCTTGACCGCTTCATCATCGTGTTCCTCGATGATATCCTTATCTATTCGAAGTCGAAAACCGAACACGCTCAGCATTTACGTTTTGTTCTCGAACTACTCCAGGGGAATCGACTCTATGCCAAGTTCTCCAAGTGTGAATTTTGGCTGGAGGAGGTCCAATTCCTCGGTTACATCGTCAATAGTCAAGGTATACACGTCGTCCCCGCGAAGATCAAAGCTGTTAAGAGTTGGGTTACTCCAAAATCACCATCCGATGTACGTTCATTTCTCGGATTGGCGGGCTATTACCGTCGATTCATCGCTGACTTCTCAAAAATCGCTGTCCCGCTTACTTCTTTGACGCACAAAGACAAGCCTTTTGTTTGGAGAACTGAACAAGAGACTGCCTTTCGAACCCTCAAGCATATGCTCTGCAATGCTCCCATTCTCGCTTTACCCGATGGAAACGATGACTTTATTGTCTATTGCGATGCCTCGAACCTTGGTCTTGGTTGTGTTATCATGCAACGAGACGAGGTTATCGCTTACGCATCTCTTCAGCTTAAGATCCACGAGAAGAACTATACAACCCACTACCTCGAGCTAGGCGCAGTTGTTTTTGCGTTGAAAATATGGCGACACTACCTTTATGGTACCAAGTGTACGATCTTCACAGATCATAAGAGCCTGCAACACATCCTCAGCCAAAAAGAACTGAATATGCGCCAATGCCGATGGGTAGATCTTCTCAACGATTACGACTGTGAGATTCATTATCATCTTGGCAAATCAAATGTCATTGCCGACGCCCTCAGCAGAGGAAGCTATTTGCATAGCGTTCGTGATATTTCCGCCCAGCATCATCTCGAAACTCTCATCCGTGACGCTCAGCATGCCCGCTTTACCGAACGCACTTTGAAGAAGGAAAGGATTCTTAACGATGGCGCCCAGTTAGTGAATAAATCGAATGGGATATTCCATTATTTAGACCGAATTTGGATTCCCAAACGCACTAACTTGCGATAAATCCTGTTGGATGAAGCCCATAAGTCTCGATATTCTATTCATCCTGGTGCCGACAAAATGTACCATGACCTTCATCAAAGGTATTGGTGGCCTGGAATGAAGAAGGATATCGCTAGTTATGTTTTGAAGTGCCTGACTTGCTCGAAAGTCAAGGCTGAGCAACAAAGACCATCTGGCTTGCTGGTGCAACCCGAGATCTCGATGTGGAAATGGGAAAGCATAGCCATGGACTTTATCACAAAACTCCCACGTATGACCTCAGGCCATGATAGTATCTGGGTTATCATTGATCGCTTGACTAAATCTGCTCGTTTCCTGCCGATACGAGAAGACTTTAAGGTAGAAAAATTAGCCCGAATCTACACCGACGAGATTATTTGTCGACATGGTACACCTCATGACATCATCTCTAACCGCGATGGTCGGTTTACCTCGCGTCTTTGGAAAACGTTTCAAACTGCTCTCGGTACTACGCTTAATCTAAGTACCGCATTCCATCCCCAATCCGATGGTCAGACTGAGAGAACGATTCGTACTCTTGAAGACATGCCTCGCTCGTGTGTCATAGATTTCGGTGGTAATTGGGACGCTCACTTACCTTTGGTCGAATTCTCGTACAATAACAGTTATCATTCTAGCATACAAATGGCACCATTTGAGGCATTATACGGAAGAAAATGTCGATCGCCGATTGTGTGGCATGAGATCGGAGATGCGCAACTAACCGGTCCTGAGCTACTGCAAGAAACGACTGACAAGATCCTCCAAATTCGAGACAATCTGCTGAAAGCTCGGAGTTGTCAGAAAAGTTACGCCGATAGACGACGCAAGCCCCTTGAATTTGACGTTGGCGATCACGTACTCCTAAAGGTATCATCTTGGAAGGGGGTGATCAGATTCGGTAAGAAAGGAAAGCTCGCGCCTCGATATGTTGGACCCTTTAAAATTCTGGAAAGGATCGACTCGAACTACCAGAGGAACTTAGTAACGTCCACCCGACTTTCCACGTTGCGAACCTCAGAAAGTGTCTAGCCGAGCAGGATTTACAAGTTCCACTAGAGGATCTACAAGTGGACGAAACATTACACTTCGTGGAGAAGCCTGTCGAGATCATGGACCGAGAAACCAAGAAGCTCAGGCGCTCCCGCATTCCCATTATGAAGGTTCCCTGGGAAGGCAAACGCGGCGCAGAGTTCACTTGGGAACTCGAAAGCGACATGAAGGCGAAGTACCCGCAGTTGTTTGTTACGGCTAAAGACTAATTTCGGGACGAAATTCCCTTAAGTAGGGGAGGCTGTAACACCCTGTGTTACGAAAGTCAAAGTCAAAGTCAAGATTGAAGTCAAAGGAATAAAAGATTGCTAATTGCGATCTGTCACTCTTTGCTCAATTATTGATTTGACTTCATGACTTGTAATCAAATCTTTTATTTTGTTTACTTTAGTTGTATTATGTGGAGTATCTATTAATAATCGAGGTTTAATCGATATTTATCGCATGTTTTATCGATTATTCGCTTTATCGCTAATCGCATCGCAATCACATTCACGCTTTCATTGGTAGATTCTGAATATTGTTTTACGTGTGTGTGCTACTTATGTGTTACTTGTGCATTTTACTTTATATTTGTGATGATTAATTGAAACGCAAGCGCAACTCTATCGCAAATTGAATCGCAAATGTGATGTGTGCAAAATGCAACATATAAATTACATCAAATGTGGCATAAAACTAACCCTTTTTTAGTACTAATGTTGGAAAATGTGTGTTTTTGTTTTCCTTTTGTATTTTCAGGATTAAATGAGCTCAAATGAACAAAAGAAGCAAAAAGGCAGCTAAATCTAACATAAATACAAGAAAAGGAACAAACGTGGCATGCCCAACCCCCCGACAGCATCTTCCCAAGCAAAAACAAGAAAACAGAAGGCTGAACACGCCACGTGCTCAGTGAGCACGGGGGCGTGCCCAAGTGTCAGCAGAAAAGACAAAGCTGTAGAAGCTTCTATCACCCACCACGGGGGCGTGCCCAGCGGACACGGGGCCGTGGTCAACTCTAAGATTCGCAGAATCTGGGGAAATCTTGATAGTACAGATACGCTTCTGCACACGGGGGCGTGCCCAGCAGACACGGCGGCGTGGTCAACTAATGCAGACAAACTGCAATTAATGAAGAAAGATAAGGAGGATGGACACGGGGCCGTGCCCGAGCTGCTGTTCAGGCTATAAATAGGGGTGCTTGGCTCATTTGCAAACCATCCCTTGGCACACCACCTCTCTCACACTTCACCTACCACCCACCACCATCACAACACCATCATCCACCACCATCATCCATTGTCCATCATAGAGTGTGTGAGTCGTCACGGGATCCAAGATTGATCGTAAGAGTTCTTGACAATCAAAGGCCATGTTTGCCTAAGTCTCTTGCATCACTTGGTGAAGATAAGTGTCTAGTGTAATACTTTTTATTTTTAATATTTTCGCACTTTTTATTTGGTTATGTATTAATGACGGTAATAACTAGTTTCTTATGTTGAAGGTGATTCTTCCTTATCGTTTGTCCGTGGTGTCTTGGCATTATTTTACTGTCTATATAAAATAAAAGATTTTCACCATTCATATCTCCACGGTCTATATGGAGATATGTTGGCTACCTGGTCGGGGGTTAAGGGAACGGTTTGGTAAGAGTCTTGCCTTGTTCAGTGTATAGATCCTGCAAGGACCTGTGTCAAATTTAGTAGGACTTCCTTCAATACCCACCGGTATTGGATGGCGGGGGTCCAAACTCTTTGATCCCCTCATATGTAAGCTACTATTAATACTTTAACCCAGCTACTTAGGACTGTATCCTTGCTGACTCAGACTACTTAGCCGAGGGTAAAGTCACCTTCAAAAGAGGGGCCTACCATAATATGCATTAATAACTTAATTAATTATCTTTCAATAATCCGACTCTTTAGGATTGTATCCTTGCTGACTCAAACTACTAGGTTGAGGATAACGTCACCTTCAAAAGAGGCGCCTACTACAATAACTAAGATAATCTCTTAAAAAGTGCAAAAGTGCTGAAATAATCAAAGGTTACACTAAACACGAGTCGGATCCAAGTGATTCATCTTGTCTATCTGTTTTTATTTTTATTTTATTTTTCAGCATTTTAGTTAGTTTTATTTTTCTTGTTTAAAAACTTTTTCTAACTTTTTGATTTGGTTAGACATTGAGGATAAAGCGGAATTAAAACCTCTTGTGTCCTTGGAGGACCTCGGTATCTTACCAACGCTATACTACGCTCACGATGGGTGCACTTGCCCATATATGTGTTAAGTGTTAGTAAATATCGTGTTTTTTAAATTTAAAACTTGGCTAAAAAGTGTTAAAAAGGGCTTAAAATATACATTAAAACCTAATAACACTCACGCACATCAAAACGCTAAACACAAGTTTGATGATGATTGTATGTTAGATATAGTATTCGTGTGTTTATTATTAATCTATCGCATTGAACCTTGCTTAAACGCATCGCAACGCTCAACACGCGAAACGAAACATCGA
The DNA here is from genome assembly GCA_030545235.1 of Helianthus tuberosus. Taxonomy (NCBI): domain Eukaryota; kingdom Viridiplantae; phylum Streptophyta; class Magnoliopsida; order Asterales; family Asteraceae; genus Helianthus; species Helianthus tuberosus. Next base: position 171,715,141 of record CM060367.1, on the reverse strand, counting down.
AACACAACTCGTCGGAGCCACTCGATCGAGTGACCACTCGATCGAATGGCCATCCGATCGGATAGCCATCCGATCGGAGTGTCATTCGATCGGTGACATCATATCCGACACTTGCCCTCCTTTCCCTTTTTGGTAACCTATAAAAACCCCTCCTGTCACATCACTTGATGTGACAGCTCCCTCACTCGACCAGCAGCGTTCCAGACCTTCTTTCTCTCGATTCCTCACAATTCTTGTAAGTTTTCAGCCTAAATCTTGTACTTCTATGATCTACACACACCTCTTCATCATTTTCACCTTTGAATCTTAACTTTTATCCGTAAAATCAACGGATTTGAGGTGTTCTAAGGTGACGCCATCATGGAGTTCTTATGAACTTCAAGTCTTGGTCTCATTCCACCAAGAATAACTCAGATCTGAAGGATTTCCACATGATTTCACAACGATTTCGCATAGATCTAAACATTTTTAGTGATAAAAATATTAAGAGAAGCTTTTCCAACTTTCTTCCAACTCTTTTACACTCAATGCACTCAAAACCGATAGAACCGGAGCTCACTCAGATCTTCTACTCATTTCTTAGTAAAGCATCGTCTGAGATCTGGTTTCTGTCAAAGAGACAACCGATTTCGGACTTAACATGAACAACCGTCACGAACAGTTAGCTGAACGGACTAGGGTGATTCCTGTTCGATCGGACGGCTTGGGACTTGACGAGGTTCCGTTGTTTAGTGCGTTATCATACCGTCACGATCAAACTGCAAGACTTTCAAAAATAATCAAGTTCAAGACGATTTTGTTCGTTGGGATGGATTGCCGTCTGATCGGATAGCCATCCGATCGAACTACTATCCGATCAGATTGCACTTGATTCCACACTTAAACATTTGTTTCAAACTTTCAAAGATCTGAACGTAGAACGGATTGACGTCCGATCGGATAGCCGTCCGACCGAACGACAATCTGATCAGTGACTTAATCATTTTCATAGTTTTCAAAAAACAGCAGTTTCTAGCGGATTGCTATCCGATCGAGTGACAATCCTGCTGTGAACTTGTTCTCACTAAGTGTCTTGCCAATCGGATCACTATCCGATCGAACGAACGTTCGATCGACCGACCTAAAGGGTAGAGATACTTCTCTTTTTCAAAATGCTAAAATGAAAACTTCAAAGCCATCATACGCAAACGCATTCTTACCAAACGAATATCAATCTAACCGAATGGCCATCCGATCGGATGACCATCCGAACGGATTGATATCCGATCGAGTGACCATCCAATCGGATTGCCATCCGATCGGACTACCGTTCGATACTTGCTCACTTTTCACCGTTTACGCGTCGTTCTTCACTTGTGCTATCGTTAACTGTTCAGGCTAATCTCTCTCAAGCGCTCCCTTCAATCCAAGAGAGTGTTTATTTGTTAAACGCTATCTTTGAGTATACTCGACCCCTTTTTGCTTTACGCACTTTTGGGTGTTACATACGTTACTTATTCCAAAGGCCATGTTTGCCTAAGTCTCTTACATCATCATCCACCACCATCATCCATTGTCCATCATAGAGTGTGTGAGTCATCTCGGGATCCAAGATTGATCGTAAGAGTTCTTGACAATCAAAGGCCATGTTTGCCTAAGTCTCTTACATCACTTGGTGAAGACAAGTGTCTAGTGTAATACTTTTTATTTTTAATCTTTTCGCACTTTTTATTTGGTTATGTATTAATGACTTTAATAACTAGTTTCTTATGTTCTAGGTGATTCTTCCTTATTGTTTGTCCGTGGTGTCTTGGCATTATTTTACTGTCTATATAAAATAAAAGATTTTCACCATTCATATCTCCACGGTCTATATGGAGATATGTTGGCTACCTGGTCGGGGATTAAGGGAACGGTTTGGTAAGAGTCTTGCCTTGTTCAGTGTATAGATCCTGCAAGGACCTGGGTCAAATTTAGTAGGACCTCCTTCAATACCCACCAGTATTGGATGGCGGGGGTTCAAACTCTTTGATCCCCTCATATGTAAGCTACTATTAATACTTTAACCCGGCTACTTAGGACTGTATCCTTGCTGACTCAGACTACTTAGCCGAGGGTAATGTCACCTTCAAAAGAGGGGCCTACCATAATATGCATTAATAACTTAATTAATTATCTTTCAATAATCCGACCCTTTAGGATTGTATCCTTGCTGACTCAAACTACTGGGTTGAGGGTAACGTCACCTTCAAAAAAGGGGCCTACTACAATAACTAAGATAATCTCTTAAAAAGTGCAAAAGTGCGGAAATAATCAAAGGTTACACTAAACACTAGTCGGATCCAAGTGATTCATCTTGTCTATCTGTTTTTATTTTTTATTTTTTTTTCAGCATTTTAGTTAGTTTTATTTTTCTTGTTTAAAAACTTTTTCTAACTTTTTGATTTGGTTAGACGTTGAGGATAAACCGGTATTAAAAGCTCTTGTGTCCTTGGACGACCTCGGTATCTTACCAACACTATACTACGCTCACGATTGGTGCACTTGCCCATATGTGTGTTTAGTGTTATTAAATATCGCGTTTTATAAATTTAAAACTTGGCTAAAAAGTGTTAAAAAGGGCTTAAAATATACATTAAAAACTAATAACACTCACGCACATCAAGTTTTTGGCGCCGCTGCCGGGGACACAAGGATTTTAAGAAAGTTAGGAATCAACGGCTTAATCGTTTTTTCTAATTTTTCTGTTTTTTTAGGATTTTCTTAATTTTTTAGTTTCTGCAAGCTCAGCACGGGCCGTGCCTAGTTGGACACGGGTCGTGCCCAGCATCGTTACTGGCAGTTTTTATTTTCTGAGTTACAAAGAGTTGAGCACGGGGCCGTGTCGGTGCAACACGGGGCCGTGTCCAACTCCCCAGTAACAGGGATCTGGAAAACAATCACTGTATCTCTGACCACGGGCCGTGTTCACCTGAGCACGGGGCCGTGGTGAACCTTCTGACCAACGTTCTTTTCTGTTTTTATTGCAGGACTTGGAACCCAGGCGCTACATCTGAACTTTCTACGTAGTGTATGAGCTCCAGTTCTAGTAGAGACATAAAAGAACCTCTAGAAGAACCCGAACGCTTTCTCAGAAAAAGACTTAAAGCTAAAAACCAAGAGAAAGTTTCGGGGACCCACTTCCAGTGGCGGACCAACGTACCCTTATGGATTACCTACGACCCACCGTAGGTAATCTCGGCGCCGCTATCAATGCACTGAATGTCGAAGCCAACAACTTCGAACTTCGGACACATTTGATACAAATGCTTTAAAACTCTGCAACCTTCCATGGGCTTGCAGGCGAGGATCCTCATCTACATATTACTAATTTCTTAGAAATATGTGATAACTTTCGGATCAATGGAGCATCAAACGACGCCATCCGCCTTCGTATGTTTCCATTTTCACTAAAAGACCGAGCTAAGGCTTGGCTTAATACCCTCCCAGTTGGCTTGGTAAACACCTGGGATGAACTAGCCCAAAAGTTTCTATACAAGTATTTCCCTCCTACTAAAACGGCTAAATTAATGACTGAAATTAATACATATTCACAAGAGGATGGGGAATCCTTATATGAAACCTGGGAAAGGTTCAAGGAGCTACTAAGAAAGTGTCCTCATCACGGTCTTGCGGTATGGCAACAAGTATCCCCTTTCTATAATGGGTTGTTGCCACACACAAGACAAACACTCGACTCTAGCTCCGGGGGACTTTTAGGTAATCGTCGCCCAAATGAAATATATAATCAAATTGAGGAAATTGATCAAACCAATTTTCAGTGGCACACTCCCCGAGGCAATAAATCTATTGCCCCGGGCCCCATAAGGTTGATGAAAGCACTTCTTTACAAGCTCAAATCAAGGCCCTTTCTTCAAAAATCAGAAAGTTAGAAATGGCAAAAACGGTCTCGGTTATGGCTTGTGAGAGGTGTGGTGGGCCACATGAAAATTGGAGTTGTATAAAAGAAATAGATGATCAAACAGAAACGGTAAACTACATTGATAATAGACCTAGGCCGTCGGGTCCTCCAACGGGTACCTACAACCAAGGATGGCGTAATCACCCTAACCTTGGTTGGAGAGAACCCGACAATAGTAGTAACCAACAAAATCTAAACCAACGAACAAACTTTCAACAACAGCAAAATTTCTCTCAACAACAAGGTGGACGAGAAAGGCTTGAAGATACTGTATCTCGCCTAATCTCCGACACCGAAAAGAAAAACTCGGATCGATTTCAACAATTGGAATCGAATTTTAGAAATCAACAAGCTAGTATACAAAACATTGAAAAGCAATTAAATCAAATAGCTCAGAATTACTCTGAGAGACCACAAGGCGCGTTACCAAGTAATACCGAAACCAACCCAAAGGCGCAAGTACATCTCATAACATTGAGAAACCGTACTATGGGTTCCGAAGAGGCTCCGTCACCGCCAAGTGAAAGAGGCCAATCAACAACTCTACCCACGCCCCAACCAGAAAAGGCTTCTCCACCAGTTCAAGAGCCTACTAAGACTCATCCGGTTCCATACCCCGGTTAGTTAATTCGTCAAAAGACCGACGAGCAGTTCGCAAAGTTCGAAAATTTATTAAAACAATTGCATGTTAATATTCCATTTATCGAAGTCCTAACCCAAATGCCCAAATATTCAAAATTTATGAGGGACTTCATCACTCATAAAAGGAAAATTGAATCATTGCAATTAGTTAACTTACCAACGCTATACTACGCTCACGATGGGTGCACTTGCCCATATATGTGTTAAGTGTTAGTAAATATCGTGTTTTTTAAATTTAAAACTTGGCTAAAAAGTGTTAAAAAGGGCTTAAAATATACATTAAAACCTAATAACATTCACGCACATCAAAACGCTAAACGCAAGTTTGATGATGATTGTATGTTAGATATAGTATTCGTGTGTTTATTATTAATCTATCGCATTGAACCTTGCTTAAACGCATCGCAACGCTCAACACGCGAAACGAAACATCGAAACACAACTCGTCGGAGCCACTCGATCGAGTGACCACTCGATCGAATGGCCATCCGATCGGATAGCCATCCGATCGGAGTGTCATTCGATCGGTGACATCATATCCGACACTTGCCCTCCTTTCCCTTTTTGGTAACCTATAAAAACCCCTCCTGTCACATCACTTGATGTGACAGCTCCCTCACTCGACCAGCAGCGTTCCAGACCTTCTTTCTCTCGATTCCTCGCAATTCTTGTAAGTTTTCAGCCTAAATCTTATACTTCTATGATCTACATACACCTCTTCATCATTTTCACCTTTGAATCTTAACTTTTAACCGTAAAATCAACGGATTTGAGGTGTTCTAAGGTGACGCCATCATGGAGTTCTTATGAACTTCAAGTCTTGGCCTCATTCCACCAAGAATAACTCAGATCTGAAGGATTTCCACATGATTTCACAACGATTTCGCATAGATCTAAACATTTTCAGTGATAAAAAGATTAAGAGATGCTTTTCCAACTTTCTTTCAACTCTTTTACACTAAATGCACTCAAAACCGATAGAACCGGAGTTCACTCAGATCTTCTACTCATTTCTTAGTAAAGCATCGTCTGAGATCTGGTTTCTGTCAAAGAGACAACCGGTTTCGGACTTAACATGAACAACCGTCATGAACAGTTAGCTGAACGGACTAGGATGATTCCTGTTCGATCGGACGGCTTGGGACTTGACGAGGTTCCGTTGTTTAGTGCGTTATCATACCGTCTCGATCTGTAAGGATCGTGTTGTCGACCTAAACGAGTCGGTTCAGAGGAATTCCATCAAATACAGGTGCGGAAAACAAGTATTTGACCTATAAACAGCCGAATCTTCACTTTAACACTGATTTGTATTGATATGAAAGCAATTACAATCAGTTCTCACACCGGCAGCACCTCGGTATGGAAATCACACACCAACAACTTATAATTTCGCTTGACACTAACCTCCTATATATAGACAATGAGATTTCGCTTCAGCATGACTCAAGCGAAATCTTAACATGTTGATTTCGCTTGAGCTGCTTCAAGCGAAATCCTTTACATACATATTCATTCAAGCGAAATCTTGCTAACTCTCTCTAATTCTCTCGTTCTACGTGCCCTGATCTATTCTAACTAGTCTAAGACTTGATACAAGACGAAGTCGACAGATGTAGTGCACCAACAGACTCCCCCTCAGATGTTGACGAGTCGACTATCGAGTCACAACAACACTGTATTTTCACATCTTCATTCTTGATCAGTCTCTGGGCTTTTCTCTCTCTATCTTCTTCTCCAGAATCACCTTGCTCTATCAGACTCCCCCTCACAATTTGCTGGCATTCATTTGTTCTTCAGCAATATCTGCTTTAGGATCTATGCCTGACTCAAATGTTGTTTACAAGATCATTGCCTGGATCTTATCTAATTCTCTTGATCAGATCTCTTGATTCCTTAAGTTCATCAGCATCAGCAGCTAGCAAACTTTAGATTCATGATTAGATTCTGATTTTCATAAGCTTTGAATGAATTAATCTGGCTCACCTGTAACAATCTTAACCCAGAAATAAATTTTCTAAATTTAACAATTTAAATGCACCAACAATCTGATATAATCAGATAACTCTCTCTCATATCACAAACCAATAATGAACCAAATGTAGGTTTTTAAAAAAAATACCAATTGTAGGATTTTAACAAACCTTTTTTGACATTTTAAGATTCACTCCCCCTCACAACCAAGTCATCATGTTTAGCACTTGAAATTTTGACAATCAGCTTTTCAATATCAGTTGTCGAAATTTTTTTTTTATATTTTCAAAATTTATGCTAAAACACACTAAAAACTTTTTGTAATTTTTTATTGTAAAGGAATACAATAAAGAAATATTTACAAACAATATTTTTGTGAGTTTGTGCAAGAGGATCATATCAGTTTATGAGACAAGTCACTAACACCATTAAGCTTCATTTCATATTAAATTCTAAACAATTTACCTAGATTGTCAGTATATTTGTCCACTTAAATTTCCACACAAAGTTCAACTGATCCGAGATACGATGTTAATGTTTTAAGCAACTTAAACTTATCTGTGTGTCCCACTACTTGAATATACTCCCGTATCCAGATCCCAATATTCAGTCTTACAGGTGAATATACCACAGATGATATCTGTAAGGGAATAAATTATAGTACGAGGGCCGTGAGAGCTCAGGTCGATCTTTCGATACGCAGAGAGATGACGGCTTCGACTTTTGGTGTGTCCCCTTTTAGAGGATCTTTTGCATTACAACAGCAGTGACTATCAATTTTATTGTTTCATCAGCTTGCTGAGGGCGATGCTATGTTTCAAGCATTTGCAGAAAGCATTATCCGGGGACTAGGTCAGAAATTTCTTTCAGCAGAAGTCCCGGAATAATACCCCATATATCACTGAGCATAAAGACCTAGTATCTCAGAATAAGGGACCTTTCAAACAAGATTTCAGGGGTTACCTATATATCCAAGTTTGTGTTAACCCACAGAATAAGCAAGTTTGATTTTAGGTTTATATCTCATCACAATCTACTAAATGTGCAAAAACCTACTGACATATCCACAGTAAGATTGTTTATTACATTTTTCTTTTCATTTCTTTAGCATGTAGTGATAGACCACTGATGTACTATCATTTCCTCTATATGCAACAAAAACTCATTTTTGAATTTTTCATGTTTTTGTCTTTTTCAAATTTTCAAATGTTTTAGGATTTTCTGAACATTTTTTACTCCCCCTAAAATGCAAACACATTTTAGGAAATTTGAAAATAAACTGTACAATAAAGTGACAACTGATATCGAATCGCATCAAATCGCCATTCACTTGGCATAAACAATCAGAACTCCCCCTATCGCAAAACTATTTTCTCATTTAGATTTCAAAACACTTAAGTTTGTTTTAATCAAAATGATTTTTCCGGAAAATAAGTTTTTATGATATAATCATTTGTAGATTCGGGGTGTGGTTCATCACATTGTCTACTTTTAATCACTTGTAGCAGATCAAGTACAAATTAATGTCCCTGATTTACCACTTGCATGTATGCACCTTCTATACCAATTGTAAAAATTACCACATGTAGAACACAATACCACTTGTAGGAATGTTACGTCTACATCACCATTTTACCAATCAAAATGCCGATTCCTGCTTCGCACTTACCAACCTGGAAGCTCCGGCGTAGTCATACAACCTGTAAACATCCAAACACTATCAAAAACTTTCAACTAAAAACTTCAAACATTAGAAAAATGCCGATTCCTGATCCACGATATAAACTTGGGATCTCCGGCATAGTCATAAGACTATCATGGGAAACAAACTTCCACCCAAGTCTTATTTGACTTGGTGGCTTCCAATTCCTGAGCAGTAGGGTTGTAAGTTGCCTTTTTAGTTGCATAAAAATCTTTAACCCCCTTTACTTTCCCATCAAGCATTTTCTTAAAAATTTTCTTAACATTTTCATTAAATGTTTTTTCAATATCAAAATCTGAGATTTTTACTTTACCAACCATTTGTTTAATCTCTTCCACACTTAGTGATTTAATGTCAACATCATTCATCAAATCTTTGATCTCATCTTGTGACTCCTCTGATTTTGTGAAATCAGATTCATCGTCAGATTTTTCATCTGAATTTTTAACAATCCATTTTTGGTTGTCTTTTGCCCTCTTTTTGTACAATTTTTTAGAATTTTCACCAACTTCATTTTTTGAATTGTCAAAATTTTTGAAGTTTGTAGTTGGTGAATCATTCATTTCAACCATTTTTTCTTTAAGTTTTTCAGAGACTCCCTGTTTTCTGTTGACTTTGTTTGGACAATTGTGAGCGATGTGTCCAACAACTTGACATTGAAAACAAGTTCTTGTATCTCTTAGAATGTCTCTTGAATGAAAAACTCCAGTTCCTGTTCTTTTCCTTTCAACAAGAAACTCCTGGTTTGTTTGTCTCCAGAAAGGTTTCTTCTGTTCATCTTCAACACTTCCACCTGAAACAAATTCTGTTTTTAGTTTAGAATTGTTTAAATTTCTGTAATTTTTTTTTTGCTGAATAAAACCTAAACCTTTCCTTTTGTAACTACAATTTTGGTTTGTTTTCTTTTGAAAAATAGAACCAGAATTGTAATCCTTTTTTCCTTTTTTCTTGTTTAATCTTTGTTGAACTCTAGAAGTGTATTTTTTAGGTTTTTCAGTAGATTTTAGATCCTTAATTTCAGAAAAATTGATTTCCGTCATTTTGAAAACCTTTTTAATCATGTCAAAACGAACACTTCTAATCGGAAACTCTTCATCAGAGTATAATTTGTCAGAATCATTTAAAGTATATGCAACTTTAAATGTTTCATCATCCAAATTTGCTTTTGATAACAAAAATTCTTTACTGTAAGACCGTTTTTCCGACGACTTTGAACTGTTGACTGACGAACTTGAACACCCAGACTCAAATTTTGACTCAGACACCTCCTCAGTATCCAACACCTGATCAACCACCCTTTTGATTAACTCAGACTCATGATCAGTATCAGACGCAGTAAATGTGATGTCAATGTTATCTGGTAAAACGTCAGTTGTCTCTGATTTTAACTTTATATTAACTGCTTTTTCGACTTGCTCCTCATTCGGTTTTCTAGGAGAATATCCTTCCCAGATAGGAGGCGGACACTTGTTGTATTTAACAGTTGATTTCTTACCAGTCTCATTCTTTGTCTTTTCATCCTGAAATGCTTCAAAACCTGCAACAGTAGGATAAACGCGATCAATAACATAATCAGAACAAGAATAACTCAGTAATAACCGTCTGATCCTTTCATTCTCAATCTTTTCTTTCTCCAACTCTTGCTTTAGATTAGCATTTTCTTCGATGTAATGATTAATTGCCTTTTGCTTTGCCATCAACGTAGAATTCGTCATCGTTAAAGCCTTTTCTCTTTCAGAATTCGTTGTTTGAAGACCTGTCACTGTTCTGTTCAACACGCTATACGATTCTTTCACATAGCTGATATCAGATAGTAACTTTTCTATCAGTTTTTCTCTATCAAACAGAGTCACATCTTTTTCTTCGCAATTTTTGCAAGCTTCCAAACACTTCTTGCAAGGTTTTTCAACTTCAACAATCTTCTCAACCTCGATTGTTTTTACCACTTCAATAACTTTTTCTACTCCAATTACTTTCTCAGTTTTAATCACCTTTTCTTCATCTACACTTTTATCTTCTTCAGTTTGAACAACATTTTCAACCTTCTCATCTTGTTGTTGTTCTTTTGCAGCTTGTTTCTCCTTCAGTTTCTCCATGCGATCTGCAAAATAAAAATGAAAACTTTCAGGAGAAAGATGTTTTTTAGCAATATTAATATGTTTCTCTTCCTCATCATCACTGCTATTTTCAATCGGTGTTTGATCAAACTCTACAGATTTTTCAGAATCAGCATCTGAAATACCAGAATCAGATGGTGTTTGATCAAATACAACTTCCTTTTCTGAAGTATCCTCATTATGCACACTCTCGTTTGTACTTAATGATTCAGTATCAGCACTTTCTGAACTTTCTTCAGATGTAATTGATTGATCTTTCACTGTTTCACCAATTGATCTCATCCAAGTAGCAAACAAATTTGGTTCTCTAACAATCTTTGCAATGAAAGCTTTGAAATCACCCTTTTCATCAACAAACATATCCCAACTGAAACCTTCAGGTAATTGTTCATCATTTTGGTCCACTAAACATGCTGTGCTATTAGAAGAAATGTAGTTGCTCCAGTTGAAATCTACCAAACATCCTTTCTTTGAATCTTCAATCTTTCTACCATGAGCCGTCTGTGAGTCTTGTGTCTGACCAACTTGCTGATAAATGGCTTTCCGGTAGTAGTCATCTTTTCCAAATGGATTTTGAGCACCACTAACTTCTCTGTTCTTGCATTCCCGCTTAAAATGACCTTTTTCCCTGCACCTGAAACAAGTAACTTTAGATTTATCAAAACCTAAAGTAGAAACACAAGCATCAAGAAAATCATTTCTCCCGGTAATTGTCTTGAACTTTTCAGCACGTCTAAGAACACTTGCAAGACACCATTTGATATCCATTAGTTCCATCTCTTCGGCATCTATTTGATCGTAATCCTCTTTGGTAAGCATAGGATTTCCAATTCGACCAGCAACTAAACCTTCATATGAGATAAGCACGGAACCAAGTAATGCCATATGATCTTTTGCAATGTCTTCAGAAAAACTTTGACCTTCTGGAAGATTTAAAGCTATGTTGCATTGAATCACACAACCATTTCCCATCTTTGTGCTTTGAGACTGAAATCTTTCTGATGAAGTCTTTGGATTGACACTTGGATATGATGAGAATCCACTGCTGCTTTTGTTTGAGCTTTGATCAATCTTTACTGTAGTATCTCCAACACTGTATGCAGTTTGGATTTTCGGACTTTTCTCAGCTTCTGAAATCGGAACACTACCCTTGTAATACATCTTTACATCTTGTTGATCACTTGGATTATTCATCCTTGCAATCTTCTGCTGTTCCAAATCCTGACTTTCAATCTTTTCAATGAACTGAGAGATTGACAACCTATCATAAACTCCAGTATTCTTCAATATCATCAAATAAGTTCCCCACTCTTTTTGAGGTAACGCATCAGCAAGTTTATCCACCCATTCCTCATTTTCTTTTGTGATGTTCATCATCGACATTGTTCGTACTAAGTGACAGTATCGTTCAATAAGTTTCTTCGTATCTTCTCCGGGCAAACTTGTGAACAAATCAAACTCTTTTTTAATCAATGCCTTCTTGCTTTTAATCATACTTGTACTGCCTTCAACCTTGATTTTTAAAGCATCCCATATTGATTGTGATGTTTTATCATGTTGAAGTAGTATGAAGATGTCTTCTTTGATGGCCTGTTGAAGCAAACTGATCATCATCTTTTCAGCTCGGTATATTTCCCGTTCTTCCTTACTAAGATCTGAAAGCTGTTTTTCAGTCTGCATTTCAGTTCGTGGTAGAGCATACTTTGTCAGAATACATTCCCATGATCTTAGATGATTTGCTTGCACCCAGTTTTCGAATCTATCTTTCCATCCGTAGTATTCTTCAATTCCCATTAGCTTCGGGGGTTTTTGAGTCGTTCCCATTTCGTTTTCTGAATTCATGTTCTGAGCAATGGAAGATGAACTAGATGATGTTGCAAACGCATTGTGGAAATCGTTGTCCATGTTTCAATAACACAATTTTCAATAACAGATTCTTTCAAGCGAAATAGTCAATTTGTAGCTTTCAAGCGAACTGGTCAACTGAACTTTCTTCAAGCGAAATAATCTGTCAAACTGGTTGAAGCGAGACTAATCAATTCTTTGAAGCGAAATTGTTCAAGCGAAACTGTCAGAAGTGAGAATCCTGAAGCGAAAACCTTGAAGCGAATCTAGATAATCTCTGAAGCGAAATACTTGAAGCGAAACACTGAAGCGAAAACGTTCTGAAATAAAAACCCTAAAGCGAGATCCTTGAAGCGAAAACAAAATCTGTTTGAAGCGAAATGTTATGTGTCGCTTGAAGTTTCAAGCGAAATCGTCCAATGAAGCTGTGTTCTTCAAGCGAAATCCATTCGAAGGTCGATTTTGATCACTTTTAGGTCGAATTTGGCTGTGAAACTTTCAAGGGTTTGTTATCTTGTACTTTTAAACAATCCGTGAGAAATTAAATTGATTTTGACCGTGAAAATTTTCTGAACTGTTAAAAGAAGATGTAGAAGTAAGAGAACGATGTCAATTTCAGCTGAAATCCTGCAGAACTCCTCAACTGGCTCTGATACCAATTGTAAGGATCGTGTTGTCGACCTAAACGAGTCGGTTCAGAGGAATTCCATCAAATACAGGTGCGGAAAACAAGTATTTGACCTATAAACAGCCGAATCTTCACTTTAACACTGATTTGTATTGATATGAAAGCAATTACAATCAGTTCTCACACCGACAGCACCTCGGTATGGAAATCACACACCAACAACTTATAATTTCGCTTGACACTAACCTCCTATATATAGACAATGAGATTTCGCTTCAGCATGACTCAAGCGAAATCTTAACATGTTGATTTCGCTTGAGCTGCTTCAAGCGAAATCCTTTACATACATATTCATTCAAGCGAAATCTTGCTAACTCTCTCTAATTCTCTCGTTCTACATGCCCTGATCTATTCTAACTAGTCTAAGACTTGATACAAGACGAAGTCGATAGATGTAGTGCACCAACACGATCAAACTGCAAGACTTTCAAAAATAATCAAGTTCAAGACGATTGTGTTCGTTGGGATGGATTGCCGTCTGATCGGATAGCCATCCGATCGAACTACTATCCGATCAGATTGCACTTGGTTCCACACTTAAACATTTGTTTCAAACTTTCAAAGATCTGAACGTACAACAGATTGACGTCCGATCGAATAGCCGTCCGATCGAACGACAATCTGATCAGTGACTTAATCATTTTCATAGTTTTCAAAAAACAACAGTTTCTAGCGGATTGCTATCCGATCGAGTGACAATCCTACTGTGAACTTGTTCTCACTAAGTGTCCTACCAATCGGATCGCTATCCGATCAAACGACCGTTTGATCGACCGACCTAAAGGGTAGAGATACTTCTCTGTTTTCAAAATGCTAAAAAGAAAACTTCAAAGCCATCATACGCAAACTCATTCTTACCAAACGAATGTCAATCTAACCGAATGGCCATCCGATCGGATGACCATCCGAACGGATTGATATCCGATCGGGTGACCATCCGATCGGATTGCCATCCGATCGGACTACCGTTCGACACTTGCTCACTTTTCACCGTTTACGCGTTGTTCTTCGCTTGTGCTATCGTTAACTGTTCAGGCTAATCTCTCTCAAGCGCTCCCTTCAATCCAAGAGAGTGTTTACTTGTTAAACGCTATCTTTGAGTATACTCGATCCCTTTTTGCTTTACGCACTTTTGGGTGTTACATACGTTACTTATTCCAAATCACAATTGACACACAACGCAAACACTATTTATGCGTTGACCGTTAATGCATGCTACGTGTTATTCGATGAATGCTTGTATGTTATGTTAACACAGTGATTGTTGCCTGACACCTTAGCAACGATAGTACTATATTTTGGACTCAGCACCTGTCATGGACAGGGGTTGTTAAGGGCATTCTACAACTCGCAGTCACGTATGTGCATATTTCTCTGTCGATAACCTACTAGCCTTCACTTTGTTAGATGTTACATGATGGTTCTGCGTAAACGATTTCGAACTCTATTATACTATTAAACTTGTATGCTCACCTTTACACTATGTGTATTGACCTTTATTTTAACGTATGTGATAGGTGTTTGAGATGCTAGGATGCTGCTTGCTTTCTTGGAATCAAGTAGGAGAGTCTAGAAACAAAGACAATTTATTTATCTAAATCTGAGTTGTCGGAACAGTGTTTTTGTTTTGAGAATATCTATGTCTGTAATAATTGATTGCTTGATAGGTTATGGTATGGGACATAATATTAACTATCCGGTAATTTAGTTGTTATGGAATTTATCTTGACAATCTGTTTCGCTCAATGCCGCGCCCCGATGTTTCCGTCATCGGTAGGGGTGTGACACTGGACACAATGTTTGATCCCTTCAATTGACATGTTTAATGTTGTTTACTATGTCTCTTGCACTGGTGGTTTCTATTCTTTCACTAAAGTGAAAAACTAAGGAGCCATAACAAATCTCTCACTAATGATTTTAATTATTTAATTATAGACAATTATTTATACCCAACATATTACCAACCACCTTAGTGGTCCCATCTTTGTATGTTGTGGTGGATGAATTAAAATATATGTACCGCACAATTAAAAACCTTTGATGGGGTACATTTGGTTCCTGACCAAAAACCAATTGTATGGGGAGAATTATATTTATTGGCTTGATGTGAATTACTATTGCAATATGTATAATTACATGTACCAAAATACAAACATGAACTTTTGCTCTCGTGATCATTGACTTTGCAATAAGTTAGTAGACGTTCAGTGATCGTCTTCAACAAAAAACACTTATTTCAGTGATCATTAATAACTTGAAAATAAATTTCACAGTTATAATCGAAATAAATATGCCAATATAGAACAATGTACTTGCTATATCATTAGCTAAGCCATAAATCACACAATCCTTAAGTTGTGTATTCGATAATCATTTAGACGATGCATCGATTTTAAACACTAAATGGTATCATGTTGGGATATGTGTATCCTTTAATCACTTCCAGAATATTTAGGGATACACGCCCTCCTTTATTTGGCAAATATATAAAATTTCCCTTAAGAGCAAACATTACATGCTAACTATCAGCTTGAAGAATCTTTTAGCTCTCCATTATGTTTCACATCATCATTGACTCGGGGTGGTCTAACTGGTCATGCCAGTTAAGTAAATAATCATGTTACATAAACTTTTGATTTACGATCGTATGTATATTAGTTGCATTATGCGAGAAAAAACGCATTATCATTGCGAACTATCATGTTATGCAACTTTTATCCTTTTCACATTTTGTTCTCATATAAGCAATCACTCCCATAATTTGTCACTTCTAGTGGTCTATCTCATTATGACCATTATTACAGTTCTGATAGTCGGTCTCGTTATTAACTTGGCTTATCATAATATTCTGATGGTCAATCTCATTATTAACATGGCCATCATTACAAATTTCTCAATTATGTTCTTGATCACAATATTTTCAATGATCATTATATAATCACATTTACTTTAGGGAATGGAATAACCAGAACAAGCTTCATAACTTTTCATTATTTACTTGGTCACATGAGTATAAAATCATTTCAAACTTTTCATAACTCTCGTAATGATATTGCTACTTCGGGAGCATATGTCTCAAGTGTGACAAACAAATTTTCTTTGTAAATAATCTTCTCTTTGCTTAACACAAACAGAGAAGTAATTAAATGCCCGAGTCATATAAGATTTATCAGCCTAACATCTTGCGACCTTTTATAACTTGATAATGAGATTTGGGAGTATGACACTTTCATGATGGTGATAACAGACCAACCTTTGGTTTTAATTATTCTATTTAATACTAGCTATAAGTAAATAATAACTATAGAATACAATGTATATATATCAAGTCAAGGTAACTTATAAAACGAGTTATAATAATTTTCACCAATTACAAATATCTATGATTTATGTTTTATCCTAGCAAAGCATATAGAATAAAAGGTAACCATAGCGTCAAATCGTACACTACATGAGTTTATAGCATGTCACCATATAAATATGAGTTAGAACAAGCCTTTAGGCCTTTATGAAAAAATAAATCTTTTCATCACTAATAAGCAAACGCATATGATATATGTAATAACGTAACACGATAATATAACCAATGATTAAGATATCTCGCATACTGTTACTCTATTTTGAAACATCAAACAAACAATAACTTTGAAAAATATTATGTTTCATAAAGATAAAAGGCACATTGAAATTATACATCTTAATAATAGTAAAACATAACAAAAGACATGGAAAACATATATCTTAACATGATATTAGAACGCAACTTTATTTGCAAATCATAATTTTTTTATAAATTCTATATTCTTTATAAGAATACTAGTCAATAGTATATAACCCTTTTTTAAATTATAAATCACCCTTAATTTGTTTAATATAACAAAGTCATAGAAAGCAAACTAAATCAATTAATTTTGATGTATTGAATAACTATAATTGATTTATACATGCATATATTATCACAATTATGACCACATATTTAAATGCAAATAAGCATATATCATATCACGATAATGTATCAAAACATAGATTGTAAGCGATTGTAATTATCAATTAAACTTAATGCTCTTGGTTTAGTTTAATAAACTATAACATTATTTATATGATGTGGGAGAATAATAGTTAACTATTAATGAAAGTTTATTCTTATCTCTTAAAAATAATTCATTCCCCATATCTCTATTAAATAAATAATATTTGGATTCAAAATAAATCACTAAGGAAATTCAAAATAAATAGCCTTTCCTATAGCCAACTTATATTAAAATACTAATGATTACTCAATACAAATTAAATCCTTTCCAATATATAAATTATTTTCTTACAGGAACTTGTGGCCACAAATATCTAAATATCTATTATTATTTTATTAAATGTATTGTTTTAACAAAGAAATACAAACAATAACTCTATCGCATATAATTATTTTATAAAATGGATAAATCTTCATCAAACATGTCATTCATCGTAGAAAGAATAGAACCAAAACAATTTTTTTCTCATTAACAAGTCTGTTAGAATTTAAAAAAAAAATCAAAATTGATATACAGTATCAATTTAATAGTTTTTATAAAATCTATCAATAAAGATCCGTTTGACACCATACTCCCGCATACCAAACAAAAATTAATAAACGAGCCAATTCAA
Source organism: Helianthus tuberosus (assembly GCA_030545235.1). NCBI lineage: Eukaryota > Viridiplantae > Streptophyta > Magnoliopsida > Asterales > Asteraceae > Helianthus > Helianthus tuberosus. The sequence continues at coordinate 171,697,592 of CM060367.1, read as the reverse complement.
TACAGAAAAACTCACTTTATGTTGCATTATTTGTAAGCAGTCAGATCCATGATTACATATATTTAACAAAAAAGTTTGAGATGTATAAAGGTAATTTATTTGATATAATGGAATAAAATCTCATTGATTTCAAGTTTTGATTATGATCGAAAAAGATTTATTTACGATTCAATGGTGATATCTATTGTGGCTTTTGGATGATAAGATTAAAATGTTAACACATCATTTCAGAAATTTATATGAATTAATAACAAAATTTAACAAATAATAAATCTCATATATGTATTAGAATAAAACTTACTTGTAGGATAGTTTGATGGAACACACTTCAATGAAAAGTTACTTGCTACGCATTGTGATAACGCGATAAAACTCTAAAGCAACTCGTGCTGATAACGTGTTATGAAACTTGTCTATTAAAACATAAATATAAGAAGAAAGAACTCACATTTTATTGATTAGGTGTATTCATACAATAGATACAATGGAGTATATATAGGGTAAAGAAACTTAGAAAATAGGCCTAATCTATTTTAGGGTTTTGATAATCACAACAATATCAATACACTAGGTTAGAACCCCGTGTAATACACGGGTTGAATAAATGTAATTTCATATACTAATTTTTTAAATAAACCAAATTATCAATCACGAAAACCAAACTTTGTATTAATATATTATTTATTTTTCTTTTCATTAATTAAAAAATATTATGTCGATTTTATTACTTAATTTATTAATCAAATTGTATATAACTTTCAATATTATCTTATATACAAAATTAATAAAAAAATTTATTTCTAACATATGTTATATAATTTTAATTAATTATGTAAATTGAAATTGATACTTATCATAATTATTCGAATTTGAACAATTAAGTAGGGACAAATGGGAAAAAATACATTTTAGATGGGAAATTCATAAAAAGTGTCATACGTCCACCATTTGATTTCTTTTATTATATGGTAGTATAGATATAGAATAATTTATAAGGTATAATTTCATTAGTGAAACATGATTGTGAGCATTGGCGAAGTATAGAAGGGGCGGAGAGGGGCGCCCGACATCCTGAACTTTTCGCTTAGTAGTGTTATATATGTAGTTTTCGTATAGAAATTTTGGGTATATACGTTTTCGACCCCCCGGTTCCATAGAAATTTTTTGGGTTATACGTTTTCGACTCACCTGGTCATTCGGGTTAAGCTTCACCACTGACTGTGAGCGTTTGATATAATATTTACTTATCTTTTCTTTCACAAAATCAGGAACAAAATAAAATAGAGTTTGTAATCGAATATAATTTTTTTCATCAATTTGTAACCAACACATAATTTTAATTTTAATGTATTATATTTATTTAATTCTTTGGGACTGGTTATAAATTGTACTAAACTTACATTCTTTATTCTTTCTTATCTTTTGTGACTAAAATAAAACAATCACAAAAATTTTAAATAGCTTTACGACTGGTTTATTAATGAAAATAAATTTTAGTTTATCTATTAGCATGTGGTATATAATTTTAATTTTAGTTTATCTATACTATATAATAAAAGAAACCAACTTTGGGACACTTGTCATTATTCTAGACCATCCTTAATTGTAGATAATTATTATTTAATTTAAATTATTAAATATCAATTAAATTAATATAATCTTACAATGATGGGAAGGCCTATGAGAAAATCCATAACTATTATATTTATGCCTTATTTCTTGAATTTGCCCTTTTCACACATTTCGTTCCAATCGTCCTCAGATATTTCAACTCTTGTCTTGAAATATGTTGCAGGCATGATTTTAATGCTGCAACTGTTGGGTGCTGATTCTTTAAAATGTTTGATTACTTAACAGAAGATAAAATGCATATTATTTAATGTTAATGTTATTATTGTTTACTATGAGAAATTATATTAAACAAAAAATTTAAAATAGTATTAACCTAATTTAAAAAATAATAAAAAAATCCATTTTGATTTAGAAAATAAACCCGTGTAATACACAGTGTTTTTAAAGATATAACATTTTTTTATTATTTATTATATAAAATTAGATTTATTCAACCCATACAATACACGGAGTTTTTTATTTTTAAAATATAACTTTTTTATTATTTAGTATATAATTACATTTCTTCAACCCGTGAATACACAAGGTTTTTTTTTAATATAAATTTGTGTTGTTTGGTATATAACTTTACATTTATTCAACCCGCACAACAAACGAGGTTCTTAAAGATATAATTTAAAAGATTTTTTTAACAATAGATAAACCCGTGTAATACACAAGGTTTTTAAAGATATAACATTTTTTTATTATTTGCTATATAAAATTAGATTTATTCAACCCGTACAATACACTGAGTTTTTTAAAATATATTTTTTTATTATTTAGCATGAAAACATTTTTTCGTCCACCTGTGAATACAAATGCTTTTTTTTTAAATATAAATTTTTTATTGTGTGGTATATAAAATTACATTTATTCAATCCGCACAATAAACGAGCTTCTTAAAGATATAATATTTTTATTATTTAATATATATAATTATATTTACTCAACAAGTGTAATAAATGAGGTTTTTAAAAATATAATGTTTTTTATTTAGTATATAAAATTACATTTATTGAACCCGTGTAATACACGATGTTCTAACCTAGTTATCTATAAGACATAGTCTAATATGATGACATGTGTCCACTAAATGGTTTCTTTTATTATATAGATATAGATATAGATATAGATTTATAACAACACTTAATTTTTTTTCTCTTTCTATAATTTATATATACTCTAATTTGCAACATCTTTAAGCATATTGCTCTTGTACTGTTGGCTTTGTTTGTGTATCATGCTTTTCTTAGTTGTAAGGTTAGCTTAGCAAGTTATACATTGTTTTGCTTTTTGTCTACCAGCCCCTTTGAGCCACGTTTCCTTTCAAAACATAGTATTTGTTCTAGGGTTTTGTATAAGCAACAGAGAGAGAGAGAAGAAATTACGGTTGAAAGAGAGAAATGCAGGAAAGAGACACGGCGGCGAGTCGCGAAATTCGCCGGAAAAGTTTGGTTGATAGGAACAGCTACTTTGTGAAACTTATTTAAGGTGTCAAGTGCATCATCCATCAATGGAAACTGATTGGGATTTACAAGCTGTACCGATTATTTCACGATCACCACTTTCAAACATGTTCCCAATATAACTTTTCATCAAAATCTTTCATATTGTACTATTGTCTAGATTCAATTGATAAGCTATTTTGGATATTGATTTAGGAAATTGTTTTGGTTTATTATAGGATGGGGACCAGTGGTGTTCTTGGCGGTTCTGTTCAGTCATTTAACCCGTTAAATAGTTTGTCTATGACGATTAATTTGGATCCTAACCGAAAGATACCCTGCTGTCCGAAGTGTTGGAGAAACTGCGCGATGAGGTTAACAATAGTCTTCCTCAGTGGCTGCAAAATGCGAAACCAAAAGATCAATCTCAGGTGAGCCGATGATCGAATTCTTTTAGTATTTTCGGATGCGTGATTACACAATTGTTAATTTTATTTGATTCTGTTTTTGTAGATTAAGGATCAAGAACATTCAAGAGTTGCAAAAGACATGGCGTGATGAGTGCTTTCGAATTCATCCAAAGTATAACCAATCTTCAAGATTGGATAGAGTTGCACCCATGGTTGTATCGTTTGCCGGGGCGGTAAATTGGATTTTAAATAGTGTTTGACTTTAGAAAGTTATATCTCCATTTCATAAGTTTCATTTTAAAATGATAATAGTTGGTAGTTGATGATAATCTAGGTGATGAGGAGGCTGTTGATGATATGGGTTATTAAGGTTTGAAAAAATGGATTAATGATAATTGTGGTCAACTACAGGGATATGTGGCACATGAAGACTTTGAGGCGCATAAAGGGACTATTGGAGCTGGTAATTTGCAGTGGATGACTGCTGGAAGAGGAATTGTGTATTCTGAAATGCCTGCTTCAAATGGCACTAAAAAAGGCTTGCATATATGGATTAACCTATCCTATGGATTATGTTTGTACAGCAATCTTATGGCAATGAAAAACTGTCGTTGAGCAATAAAAAGCTCGTCAACCATCTTGGAATTTTACCGGAGATTGTTGTTGCTGCTCTTACGAGAAAGGGTATTAGTGTGATGTTTCCTATTCAGGTAGTTTGTAATTGAATTTATGTTTTTTGTTTATATTGCATTGTTGGAATTTCAATGTTTGAATACTTATGGTTCTGATTGGAGTTTATATAGGTAATGGTATGTCGGTTATAGGGATGGGAATCATTGGGACTGGTACTCGTGTATAGATTGACTAGGCTGAATATCAAATATTTTAATTCTTTGGTAGTTTTGGTACTCACTAGGCTGAATATCAAATAGAAATCTACGCTTCGACGTAAATTTGGTTCATACGTGTGGGTTTCCGCCTCTTTTGAGTTACCTAAAAAAGGCTAAAAAAGGCATTACGCCGCCGCAACGCGTGGCGGGTAAATAACTATAATTATATAATTTACAACATAACTTTAAGTTCAGAGGAGTTTTGTCATTTTACTATTTTCCAGCAAGTTAACTTTTTTTTCCTTTTCTGGAAATTGACACAAACGAATACAAATTTACAGTTGAGTGGCTCCTAAAGTTTTAATATATGTGTGGTCTATATATGCATCATCACAAAAAACGAACCTGAACTATGAAATAATTGTTTAATTCCATGATGGTTATTTATTTAGTTAGTATGTGTCTAACTTTTTTTTAGTTAGTATATATCTAACTTATTTCTCATAACATTAAAGGTTATTAACTCCTCTGGACACACCTTTGTTTCCATCTTTGGATGATGAAGTGCCACAAGTTAATGTTGCACAGAGGGGTAGACCTAAGACTCAACAGATTTCGATTTCAAGATCATCGAATGCAAGTCATCTTTATTGGTTTATTACCAACTATAATTTATTTGGCAATAAAAAATAACATACAATAATGTATGAAATCTATATTTTTAGATGTAGAGCCATAGAAGCAGTAGAGGCAGTGCAAGCCCGAACCGTGTGAGCCTATCGATCTCATAATAGCGCGTTTGAATCTTGAGGTGTCCGTGCCAGTGGTGGTGGTGGTAATCAGCAGTGGCCCTGGCGGTGGGTAAACTCAGATCTGTTACACATCATATAAAAGCATGTTCGTTCATTAATTTTGCACTTATTTTGTGTAGATATGCTTGCAGACTGAAGCACTTAGAACACTATTACAAGGTAATCTTTTGCTTTAAATTTGGTGACTTCATAATACTTGTATACCTTCAATGTGTACTATACACTATGGGTGTCCAAAGCGCTCGCTTGAACCTCGCCTACGCATGTCCACCTCTTTTTTCCAGATAAGATCCTTGCGCGCCTACCTCCGCTAATACACCTCACCTCATGCAATTTAAAAAATTATATATTTTTAAGTTCAAGTTAAAACTACAAGTGCAACATTCAACAACACATGGGCGCTCCTCCACCAAAAACGCCCAACCCCAAGCTTAACCAACAAAAGCGCCCTCAAGATGAATCGCCAGGTAAACATAACAAACTCAACACCACTTGATGTCCATGGATTGCTTAAGAAGTTTGTTAATTTTGGGCTTTTGTAGCCCAATAATCTTGCTGAACATACATATGTTTTGGGCTCTCTTTAGCCCATGGATTGTATAAGAAGTTTATCAGTTCTGGGATTTGGTTAGCCCATGGACTGTTTAGACAGTTTGTTATTTTTGGGCTCTTTTTTACCCAATGACTTTGCTGAACATAACAAGTGACTACATCAAAGAGTGAATCATCATTGTTGGTGTCAAATCTACCTTTATATAGTTTTTTTTTTTTGAGAAATAAGCTTAAAGCAAGTGTATATATCTTAGGTTTGTCAGTTGATTTTTTTATTGTAATCTTAAGCTAATTAATGTTTCACTAAATTAATACACACATATCTTATTATACAAACATCAATAACCAAGCTCTTTACCATCCCAGATAACAACACTTCAAAGAAGGGACGCGGGGAATGATACGGACGTCGAACACCTTTTGTATAGTTGCCAAGTAGGAAAAAAGCGCAACTGTAGGCCATACCGCCATAGTTCAGCACGCCATGTTGTCAAGGAAATTGTCTTTTGCACAACTGATGTATAACTAACATGCTTAGTGTTAGTAACTTAAGTTTCAAATTATAAATTACAAACAAGTGGATTGGTTTTGCAATTCAAAAGGGGGTTGCGGCGCAGCTTGTTGCCCGTTTACCTACCACTTGTTTGTAATTTGTTACTTTGGGTTTTTAATGATAAATCAATCCAAAAAAAAAAACTATAACACATGTACAAACCTAGACACAAACTCTTGGCTGTAGCCGTGTAGCTCATGTATCTAACCTAATGAATGTAACTCAATGACAACAAGCTTAATATTTATATAAATCTAGCCCCCCGGCGCATCGCGGCAGGTTACTTTTCTAGTTTTATCTAAAATCAAATTACTGATTTTTGGGAGAGAAGTAACGGTTACATTTTTTTATTTTGATAATGGAAGTAAAAGATACCTACCTATTTGGGCATATAAATACATATATTCTGCCGTTCAAAAAATATAAATACATATATACTGCCATGATACTAATCAATAATTACCAAGTTTGGACAAATCAAATATTAAAGACGTATTTTAATTCATAAATACAAATATTTACTTTTTACTATTATAAATACGTACATCTTGTTCATTCCTACCACTACAAACCCTTCTTTTACTTGAAAACGTTCTATTAGTAACCATGCCTTCATTGTCATTCTCAAAAATCTTTTTTGTTTTCTCGGTTGTTTTGGTTACGGTGATATCAAATGCGGAATTGGTTGACGACGTTTGTAAGAAAATAGGAAACGAGCAATTCTGCGTGGCGGTTTTAAAATCCGATTCAAGGAGTAAGTTTGCAAAAGACATAACTACCCTTACAACGATTGCAGTCGATGTGGCATCAAAAAACACGACTGCGACCCGAGATTACTTCCTCAGTGTGAAGACCGGTCCTCCGGCTGTGTTGACATCTTTGAAAGATTGTATCGATTCATATAATGTTGTGATCGCGGATTTCAGGAATTGCCTAAAGGAACGGGATTGTTCTTTGACCGGTTATGACATCCACGATGCTGGAGACGAGGTTAGACGTTGTCAGGCGATTGCGGATTCCAACGGGGCTCACGATTCGTTTATAACTACTAGTAACAGTGTCACCCTAGAATTTTGTGGGCTTGGTGAATCATTGGTCAGCCTTATGTGTGACAAAAGAGGTGGTTGATCGCTTTTTAAAGACTAGTTAGTTGTATGGAATACTAAATTTGTGCCTTTACGTTATAAAGTTTCGTTATCATAATAAAATAAATCCATTATAATGGCGTGTTGGTGATGTATAAATATAACTATCGGTATGTGCTTGTAAATCCTTTTACATTTGCGCATCAGTGAACGGTGAGTTGATATTATTACAATAATGCTTCAGTGTTGTTATATGACAAAAACCAAACCTCATGTATTAGGTTTAAATTCATGGTGGGTGGATGGGGGGGGGGGGGGGGGGGGGGGGTATATAAACCTTAAAAATAGTCAAAATAATATCTAAATCCTACCAGCAAAACCTTAATTATGTGACAAGAAATGAACAAAAATCAAACACCAGTTATTTGAAAATGATATCTGAATTCTACAGTCAAAATCTTAATTATGTGACAACTCAAAATACGAAAAAGTTACACTTGTTCAAATTCATAAATGGTCTATTGTAGAGTCAGAAGCTTTGGCAAGAGGTTATATTCATGTCATAACTTGCCCGATCAAAGGCAAGAACCAAAAAAAGGAAGAGCACCGGGGTTGTCGTATCCACAAGTACTTCTGCAAAGAAACTATAAATAATTATAAGCGAACCGCCAACTATTTGAAGTCCGATTGGCACATGATAACAAGTACTCCAACAAACAATATCAATGGAATTTAGAGTAGTTACCGTCCCTGCCATAGCAGGTGGTCTGATGACATTGTCATCAATCTATGCAGAAAAGAGTTTAAACAAGAAACCAATGAACAATTCAAGTTTGAGCATGTTTTTCATATTGTGGAAACGAGCCAAAATGGAACGAACCGGTGCATTGATGTCTAAGAGCACAAAGATATCCGAATCGGGACATCATGCCACATCTAATTCTGTTGTCATCGACCTCGATGACAATGAAACTCCGACCAAGATTAAGGATTCAATTTGAGTCTTGAGGACGAGTATGAAGGTATGCCTCTTCGAGATTGCCTCTTCTAATCGGGCAAAAGAAGGCCAAGGAGGCAGGGGCAAAGAGGGAAACCAAAAACGAAAGAGATATTGGAGTCGACACCAATGGACGACATCAAGTTGTGGATGCATGATTACAACAAACGAGAGAAAATAATAGATAAGTTCACACGTCAAATATCTCGGTTTTTATTTAATCAGGACCTCAACATTCGCCAATGAGTTAGTGGTAGAGTGGTTGGGGAAAGACTTGGTGACCCATGTTTGACTCCCACACTCCTTATTATTTTCTGCAGAATCCAGGTGAAGGACGAATACGGGTGGCGCCGGTTCGTCTTGGATGAAAAGCGAGGTTTTACCGATTATTCCACTGTCGTGCCTTCGGGCGGGTGGAGGTCGGGTTTCCGCGCATCTGGGAGAGCCAAGGGGCTGGTGGCGGTTGGGTAATCGACCTTGGCCACAGCGCCCGTGTCACGATAGTTGGCACGTCGTTCCTTGTCGTTCAAAAAAAAGGACCTCAACATTGTTCAACTATAGACTCGGTAGTTGTGCAAGATGATAATGTTGTGACATACAATAATTATAGTTGAGGTTTCCATGTGTTTTTATTTAATTTTAAAGTTTTGTTTTTCCTAATGGACAACTACCCATTGGTTGAATCTCATATACTTAGAGGGTGTTTGGGATTACATATTATTTGATTATTGCGTTTGTAAAACATAAATAATCTAAAAAAGTGTTTGGATGAAAAATTGATTATCTGCCTTCAAAACATAGTTTTGAAAACACAAAATCTATTTTGAAAACGCATTGTATATTTTGAAAACGCAACACCAAACACCCCCTTAATCTATTTCTCTTTCCATTTCACATTTTTAACGGCAAATTTGGATCACTAACGGACCACTAGAGTATCATCGTGTCTGCAATGAAACCAGCCGATTATATACATCTCCACTAAATATTGAATAATAAATAATAACTAATTATATAAAATATGTATTAAGTAAATACAAATATTGATTAATAAATAAAAAGTAATAATAAAAAATAAGTATATACTAATTTTATATGTATGATTTATTTTTTTATTAATGCTACTAAATAACTATATATAAAAAAAGTTTAAATATATAGTATTAATAATAATAAATAAATTACTTTCTTATGATAAATAAATTACCTTTTTATGATTACAAATGTTTATTTATTTTATTATTGATTTATCATGTATACGTACGTACTTATTTATTTATATGTATCATGTAAGTATATATGTATGTATTAGTCTATGTATATGTCTACATATCGACATATCATTAAATGGTTAATAAAGTAGGGTTTAAATATATATCGACGATCACGTGCATGTTGCTTAAACATATCGCAATGATGGTCAACTAACGTTGTTCATGCTACATTTTTGTCAATGAAGGTTGTTTTGGATGATTAGTGGTCCATTAGGATGATTAATATGTCAATTAGGGATAACGGTGCTCAACTAGGGTTGTACATGCTCCATTTTTTGTCAATGAAGGTTGTTAAGGATCATCAATGGTTTATAAGGATGATTGATAAACCAATTAGGCCAGAAACGGTCAACTAGGGTTGTTCATGCTACATTTGTGACACCCGGCCTCTCAGGCCGTACCAGACAATCGTAATCTGTGTAGTAGACATGTAACATGACTATTTGTGACTGACTGTGATGTTAATATATGATATTTGATGTGTTGTTAAATTTAGATGTGTATAAAAATTATGTTGGCTACGATAAAACTAACGCTTATCGCATAACGTTTAAAATGCAAAACGAACGACGGTTACCACCCGATCAGTGTTAAAATCCTAAAAATAGTCTGTTATGATTAGAATAGTAATTTTAATCCTATCCGTGTGGAAAAATAATTTAAAACGCTAAGAAACTCTATTTTTCGAGTTTGAGCATGTTTTTCATATTGTGGAAACGAGCCAAAATGGAACGAACCGGTGCATTGATGTCGAAGAGCACAAAGATACCCGAATCGGGACATCATGCCACATCTAATTCTGTTGTCATCGACCTCGATGACAATGAAACTCCGACCAAGATTAAGGATTCAATTTGAGTCTTGAGGACGAGTATGAAGGTATGCCTCTTTGAGATTGCCTCTTCTAATCGGGCAAAAGAAGGCCAAGGAGGCGGGGGCAAAGAGGGAAACCAAAAACGAAGGAGATATTGGAGTCGACACCAATGGACGACATCAAGTTGTGGATGCATGATTACAACAATCGAGAGAAAATAATAGACAAGTTCACAGGTCAAATATCTCGGTTTTTATTTAATCAGGACCTCAACATTCGCCAATGAGTTAGTGGTAGAGTGGTTGGGGAAAGACTTGGTGACCCATGTTTGACTCCCACACTCCTTATTATTTTCTGCAGAATCCAGGTGAAAGACGAATACGGGTGGCGCCGGTTCGTCTTGGATGAGAAGCGAGGTTTTACCGATTATTCCACTGTCGTGCCTTCGGGCGGGTGGAGGTCGGGTTTCCGCGCATCTGGGAGAGCCAAGGGGCTGGTGGCGGTCGAGTAATCGACCTTCGCCACAGCGCCCGTGTCACGGTAGATGGCACGTCGTTCCTTGTCGTTCAAAAAAAAGGACCTCAACATTGTTCAACTATAGACTCGGTAGTTGTGCAAGATGATAATGTCGTGACATACAATAATTATAGTTGAGGTTTCCATGTGTTTTTATTTAATTTTAAAGTTTTGTTTTCCTAATGGACCACTACCCATTGGTTGAATCTCATATACTTAGAGGGTGTTTGGGATTAAGTATTATTTGATTATTGCGTTTGTAAAACATAAATAATCTAAAAAAGTGTTTGGATGAAAAATTGATTATCTGCCTTCAAAACGCAGTTTTGAAAACGCAAAATCTATTTTGAAAACGCATAGTATATTTTGAAAACGCAACACCAAACACCCCCTTAATCTATTTCTCTTTCCATTTGACATTTTTAACGCCAAATTTGGATCACTAACGGACCACTAGAGTATCATCGTGCCTGCAATGAAACCAGCCGATTATATACATCTCCACTAAATATTGAATAATAAATAATAACTAAATATATAAAATATGTATTAAGTAAATACAAATATTGATTAATAAATAAAAAGTAATAATAAAAAATAAGTATATACTAATTTTATATGTATGATTTATTTTTTTATTAATGCTACTAAATAACTATATATAAAAAAAGTTTAAATATATAGTATTAATAATAATAAATAAATTACTTTCTTATGATAAATAAATTACCTTTTTATGATTACAAATGTTTATTTATTTTATTATTGATTTATCATGTATAAGTACGTACTTATTTATTTATATGTATCATGTAAGTATATATGTATGTGTTAGTCTATGTATATGTCTACATATCGACATATCATTAAATGGTTAATAAAGTAGGGTTTAAATATATATCGACGATCACGTGCATGTTGCTTAAACAAATCGTAATGATGGTCAACTAACGTTGCTCATGCTACATTTTTGTCAATGAAGGTTGTTTTGGATGATTAGTGGTCCATTAGGATGATTGATATGTCAATTAGGGATAACGGTGCTCAACTAGGGTTGTACATGCTCCATTTTTTGTCAATGAAGGTTGTTAAGGATCATCAATGGTTTATAAGGATGATTGATAAACCAATTAGGCCAGAAACGGTCAACTAGGGTTGTTCATGCTACATTTGTGACACCCGGCCTCTCAGGCCGTACCAGACAATCGTAATCTGTGTAGTAGACATGTAACATGACTATTTGTGACTGACTGTTATGTTAATATATGATATTTGATGTGTTGTTAAATTTAGATGTGTATAAAAATTATGTTGGAAACGATAAAACTAACGCTTATCGCATAACGTTTAAAATGCAAAACGAACGACGGTAACCACCCGATCAGTGTTAAAATCCTAAAAATAGTCTGTTATGATTAGAATAATAATTTTAATCCTATCCATGTGGAAAAATAATTTAAAACGCTAAGAAACTATATTTTCGAGTTTGAGCGCGTACCGCGCGATACTGCGCGAATTAAACAAAATACTGTCAACACAGCCAGTCAAGGTAACTGGTAATTATTTCAATAATAATTTTGAGTGATTATTTTTATAGAATGATAAAAATAATTTAAAACGCACTAAAATGGCATTAAAACGCTAGATAAAATACCCGGTAATCAGTAAAATACATGTTTTGAGCTAATTTACATATGATATGTGTATGTATATATATATATATATATATGTATATATATATATATATGTATATGTTGTGAGAGAGGGATAGGGGGCGACATTGTGGGCAGCCCACATGCTCTTGATTGTTGTGTTATGGACACATGTCCATACATAGAGATTGGTGTGATGATTAAGCTTGTGCATGTCTCCATAAACCTCCATATACCAAGAACAAATTCAAATCTTCATCCTCTCTCTCTCTCTTGCATATTCTCGGCCGAACACCCCCCATAACACACCAACATTTCATTTCTCAATCCAAATCATGAAGAATCAAGGTCTTTACAAGATGATTTGAAGCTTGTGAGAAGGTTTGGAAGTGATTTCAAGCAAGTATCAAGCAAAATCAAGCCTCATAACATCATCTTTTAGTAAAAACCCATCCAAATCCTTGAAGGTATAACATATTTCACTAAACATTGTTCTTGATTCATATTGATAAAGAAGTTAGTAAAAGGTGTCTCTTGATTCTTGAATCTAAACATTAAGTTGAAACTACAAACAAATGAGTTTTGAATAAAATAAAAATGAGCGTGTGCATGTATGTGTATATGGCCGATTGTATGTATATACATATGTATAAGTTGTATTTTTAGATATCATGCAAGAAGGTTCTAAAAGATCTAAAATTTGAAAGTGATGTGTTGAAAAGTGAAATTTTGAATATATATGTGCGTATAAATTTCGTGTATATGTGTTTGTGTGTATATGTATGCATGCATGTGAAAATTGTTATAAAAGTGAAAGATCTAAGCATGAGTGAACATGAATGATTTGAAAGATTATTGTGTTATGTGTAATATTTGTAAGAATATTATGTTGGTGAAGTTTTGAGCATGATTAGATCTTGAGTGATGATGATGATAATGTGTGAGTGCATTAGATGCACATATGTGAATTTACATGATGATGTGAAGGCATGCAATGATCATATGTTTATAATTTCATAAAAATTAGATCTAATCAGAATATAAACACTAAAATAAGAGTATTTTGAAGTGTTTAATGATATATAACTTTGTCATATTGTTTGCTAGCTTTGCTTGTTGTACTTGGTGCATTAAAAGTTGTAAAATACGTGAAATCGCATGATTTATGTGACTTACACAAAAACTGCACTAATCTGATTATAACCACTATTTTAATCAGTGAATAACATGTATTGTGTTAAAATATCAAGTCGTTTCGAGTTGGGATGGTTATGGTAACGTTTAACGCAAAACTATGCGTTAAAACGGTCAAAAAACGGCTTTTCGAGTGATTTTTGTAAAACTAAGTTAAATCAGTAAATAAACTAATGTTTTTAGTTTAAAAATAAGTATTTTAACTAATTTTAAGTTTACTTGGTGTTTGGTTGGTCATACGTGACTTCCGACGCCCGAAAACGTTACCGAATCACTAAAATACGCATTTTTCGATGAACACTAGTATGGGTAAATTTTGAGTGAACCTTGTGTAATAAAATGTGTTAAGTGATTTAAACGTGTAAATGTGATAATATGTTAAGTGTTAATTGGATAGTGGGAAATTTAGATTATGCGTGTATGCATATACGTTTTGTGCGGTAGAATTTCGTTAAATGTGTAACTTGTTTGTCGAGCATGAAATTTGATACATATATGATATATTATGTATGTTTGCATTAAAAATGACAAAAATAGATAAGTTAGTAATACTTCGCTTGTTTCGGTGTTAAATGATATGAACGTTTATGTATATATATTACGACGCGCAAATCGTAGATATATTGCGTATAAACGGGAGAGTTAACAGATTTACACAATAATGGTCACCAATAAAATCGTTCAAGTCGCAAGAATCATAAAATACATATATTTGTATATGGACTCATATATATATATATATATATATATATGTGTGTGTGTGTGTGTGTGCCAACATAATAAAAAATGACAACTTTTCGAGAAAATCTCAAAGTTATGTGATAATTCTAAGAAACGGAGAAAATTAGGATTTTTGTGTTATGTATAATGATTTAGAATCGTTCCTATATTAGGGCGTGTAGAAAATCAATCTCTGGGATTGCGATATCTAAAATACGCACCCAAAGGTGAGTGTCACTAAACCCCTATTTTTACTGTTTTGTATATATTTTGGGGGTGGAACACGTCGTTAAAAGGGTTTAATAATGTTTTCGAAATAAAACATACCTTTTAATATAAAATATATATTTTCAATGAAAATATATGAATTTGATAAGTTATACGTTTCGAAGTAAAACGTTTTTGAGGAATGAATATTGTATGTGCGGTATTTCTTAAGTGAAACGAGACAGTACGGATTGGGGATGAATTCCGGACTGAGTCTCAACATTTGAGTGACAGGGGAATTCGTAAATCGTAGTATATTAAATTATCATATTAGTAGGATATATATTGTACGTGAGGCAGACATCATATTGTTCTTCGAGAAAGAACCCTGCGCCCATGATGTCGTTTAATCAGTTAAGTATTGTACGCGATGAATTGTTGGTAGATCTATCGGGTTGACAACGCCGTCGTGACCGGTCGCCCCGTGTCAATGTCAAACGACGAATTAATATTATGTTTATTGTCTAGCTTTGATTATCCCTGCATGGTTAATATATAGTTCGTATCGTCTAGCTAACATACGAGTCTGAAAGTTGACGCAATAATTTAATATACAAAACTTGGGCAGTAACAATATTGTCGGGTTCGAGAAACTGCGACGGAAGGCCCATGGATTTTATTAAGAATGTAAAATGGACTTTCTAAAAATTAAATGGATGTTCTTAAATAAACACCCAAACAGAAAGTTTTCCTTATAATAAAATATGTTAGTAAACGAATAAGTGAACTCACATTCCTTTGTGTTGACACTTGTTTTTTAACGTGTTCTACAGGTACCTAAGTTCGGCTTTGGGAAATCATGGCGTATCTTGTGTTTGATGATGCATGTTGTTATGTTTAAATATGTTGGACAACTTTTAAATTATCTGGGACGTTTGTAATAAGATCCGCGAGGATCAAAACAACTTAACTTATGTGGTTGTGTCGTGACTTTCAAAATGTAATGTTTAATAATTATGTTTTAAAATATGTTAAAATGTCCAACAAAAGAGTGCATCGTCCGACAAGGTATAAATGGGCACCAACTTCCGTCACCACTACGTTTTATATTCCGCTGCGACGTTTTTGGGGTGTGATAGAAGTTGGTATCAGAGCCATTGGTTGTTAGCGAACTAGATGTTTTCGCGGAAAACACTAGACTTCAACCGGAGAATTTTGAAATATAAAGTCCAAAATTCTCGAAGCCAAGATTTTAAATAAACATAGAAAATATTTTATCATGTATAAAAACCATTATGTGTTTTATGTGCATACGTGATTTTCTATTTATTTGACCTTATTTGTTACTGTTCATTTTGAACACACACTTACTTGTACGGTTATATGTGTGTCACAGATGTCGCACGAACACGAGGTCATCGAGATCCACGACTCAGATTACTAGCCAGATTTCGAGACTTCACCCAGACCTACGTTACCAAAGACACCTATCACGGCTCCACAGATGATTTGTACTACTGAGCTTACCTCATCTTTCCACGTCAATCTTGTTGCTTTTGTCAGCCAGGGAGACCCCCGATGCGCTTTCACTAGCAACGGGTGGATAGATGATGATGATGTACCTCTCTCAATCCAAGAGATGGGACGATCATCTGGCACTGTACCAGTTATCGATGACATGATCAGGAGTGTCCCTGCTATCTGAGGATCTTCTAGTATCGCACCAGTGGTGGACGCCACTATCGTCATGGCTCGACCCTTAGAGCCATCAGTCGTCCCACCTGCTGCTGTGATCGAGCCTGCTACTGAGATCCCTCCGCTTGTTTTGTCTGAGTCTTCTTTGCCTGTTTTAGAGTCACGCACTTCTTCTACGCAGCTATTAGTTTATTATCGTCGTAGGAAGAGGATTAGGCCCGCTGAAGATAGGGTAGATCGATATTGCCGTTGTGATCGAAAACTCGCTGCATTGCGCAAAGACCTAGACATAGCCAAAGGAAAGGTGAAATACCTCGAGGAACAGATGGACGACCACGAGGAGTTGAGGGGCATAGATCACACCGTGAGAGATGAGATGCATTGGAGGGTTGTGGATTTGGTGAAGCTTGTCCAGGAGATGTTAGAGTCTCTAGGTTTGAGGCTTTGATGTTAGCTGTTTGTTTGTTTGTTTGTTTCGTTGTTTGATGGGTTGTACTATTAGACATTTCTTTTTATGTTCCTTGTGTTTGTGGCCTGCGTGCCAGTTTCATTTTTGGATATTATTTGGGAATTTTATATGAACTTGTTTATGGATGTCGATGTAGGCATGCTAAGAATAGTCTTTGTACTGAAAACGAGTTTAAATAATTTCTATAATAAATACCAATGATGTACTTTTGGTTTAAAACTTTTCTCATTAAAATGTGGATATTTTGCATGCGCCATGTTTGGTCCACTAACATTTAATGATAGAATTATTTTTGGTTATCGTCTTATGTGGATATTATTGTTATGATAATAGAAACGACGAAATGCCGCCAAAAGCTAGACAGGGTACCGGATTACCTACCACACCGGAAGAGTTGGCTCAACTCATAGCCCAACACGTTAATACTGCCATGGAACAGCTCAATGCTAATGATGGTCAGGGACGTGGACGTGGTGCTTGTGGGCAAGGTTTTGGTGGGGCACATAATGGAAATCCTCCAGGTAAAAAGTGAACGGGAAGTTTTAGTAGTTCATGTGTTATGTTATCATTGGAATGAATTCCTGATTTCTATTAACATTATTGAGCAGTGCACGTATGTACATATAAAACATTCCAGGGCTGTAACCCACGATCATTTACCGGTGGTGAAGGACCCTTAGATATCACCTGATGGATTGAGAAGATGGAATCTGTCATGGCAATCAGTGGTTGTGCCACTGATCAACGGGTGAGATATGCTTCTTGCTCATTTCTTGATGAAGCGCTGTCCTGGTGGAACTCACAAGTTCAAATTTTGGGTGAAGACGCTGCCTATGGTCTGACCTGGAACGAACTTAAAGAGATGCTCCTGAAAGAGTACTGCCCGAGCAGTGAAATTCAGAAAATCAAGACAGACTTCTAGAACCTAACCATGGAAGGTCTGGATGTCAGAGCTTACACTTCTCGTTTTAACGACTTGGCGAGGTTAGTTCCACGAATGGTTACTCCTGAATATGTAAAGGTAGAAAGGTATATCTGGGGATTGTCGCCACGAATTCGCAGTATGGTTACCTCCGCAAAACCTACCACCTATCTAGAGGCTACTACATTGGCAAAATCATTAGCCGATGACGCTGCTCGCAAGGGTAGTCTCGATAAAAAGGAGGAAGCCGGGAAGTCATCGGGCAAGGCCAAAGCAGATGCGAAATCTGAACGGTCGGGGCGTTCTGAGTCCAAGATAGAAGTTACGAAGAAACGCAAGTCCGAGAGCTCTAGGAAGGAAACTGAAGAAAAGCGCGATAGGAAACGCAGTTTGAAAAAGGCATATGCAGCAAGTTCTAGTGGTACTAGAAAGGATGGCACCAGAGATAGCCGAGGTGGATCTGAGAGAAAGACTCGTGAGGATGGACAGAAGAAATGTAGCCGATGCAGATGAAATGGGCATGCTACCCGCGAATGCTTTGCTAAATATACTACGGAGGGAATGAAGCTTGAAGGATGCTTCCAGTGCAGGGAACAAGGACATTTCAAGAAGGATTGTCCTAAGGCGGGAGGTCAGAATGCCAGAGGTAGAGCGTTTGAGCTAAACGCTGGGAAGGCACGTGATGATCCTGCTGTTGTCACTGGTATGTTTATGATCAATAACCATTCCACGTTCGTACTTTTTGATACTGGAGCTGACTTGAGTTTTCTTTCGAAAAAACTTTGAACCATTCCTGTGTTCACCTACAAGTAAGCTAAATAAGAAGTACTCGATAGAACTAGCAAATGGTAAACTGATAGAGACTAGCGAAGTCGTACGCGACTGTAGTATTCTGTTAGGCGATAATAAATTTAGTATTGATTTACTACCAGTTGAGTTGGGAAGTTTCGATGTAGTTGTGGGGATGGATTGGTTGTCCAAGAATAAAGCGGAGATTGTTTGCTCGAAGAAGTAAGTGCGGATATCTCGTCCTGGTGGTGGCGAAGCGATAATCATCCATGGAGATCGATGGAGTCGTGTGTCGAGTGGTGTCAGTAGTATGAAGATGCTCAAGTTGTTACGAAAAGGGTATCCTGCGTTCTTAGTTAACGTGGATTCAAAGGCCGAATGTAGGAAGATCGAGGAGATTCCTATTTTTCGTGATTATCCAGAAGTTTTTCCTGAAGACTTACCTGGATTACCCCCTGCGAGACAGATCGAGTTCCGAATCGATTTGGTACCTGGTGCTGCACCAATTGCAAAATCTCCCTATAGATTGGCACCGTCGGAAATGAAAGAAATGTTGAACCAACTTCAAGAGCTACTAGACAAAGGTTTCATTCGACCGAGTTATTCGCCTTGGGGTGAACCTGTTCTGTTCGTGAAGAAGAAGAAGGATAGATCCTTCAGGATGTGTATAGATTACAGGGAGCTGAACAAGTTAACTATCAAGAATCGGTATCCATTGCCGAGGATTGATGATCTGTTTGACCATCTTCAGGGATCCAGCTACTACTCGAAGATAGATCAGCGTTCAGGCTATCATCAGTTGAAGGTTGCTGATGAAGACATTCCAAAGACAGCCTTTTGAACACGATACGACCATTATGAGTTCCTAGTCATGCCTTTTGGTTTAACTAATGCGCCAACCCTGTTCATGGATCTCATGAACAGGGTATGCAAACCCTACTTGGACAAATTCGTGATAGTATTCATCGATGATATACTTATTTATTCACGAACCAAAGAAGACCATGAGCAACATTTGAGGTTAATTTTGGAGTTGCTGAAGGAAGAGAAGCTGTATGCCAAGTTCTCTAAATGTGAGTTTTGGATTCGAGAAGTTCATTTTCTCGGACATGTCACAAATGAGAAAGGTATACATGTAGATCCATCTAAGATCGAAGCAATAAAGAATTGGGAAGCGCCAAAGACTCCGTCAGAGGTGCGACAATTCTTAGGGCTTGCTGGGTATTATCGGAGGTTCATTGAGAACTTCTCCAGAATAGCGCAGCCATTGACGCTATTAACCCAGAAGGATGGGAAGTTTGACTGGACGGAGAAGCAGGAGAAAGCTTTTCAATCGTTGAAGGAAAAGCTCTGCAGTGCACCTATTCTTTCCCTTCCTGAGGGAAGCAATGATTTCATTGTTTACTGTGATGCTTCACGTTTGAGTCTTGGATGCGTTTTATGCAAAGAGACAAAGTGATAGCCTGTGCGTCCAGACAGTTGAAAGTGCACGAGAAGAATTACACAACACATGATTTGGAGCTAGGAGCTGTTGTGTTTGCTTTGAAGATCTGGAGACACTACTTGCATGGCACGAAGTGTACGATTTACACGGACCATAAGAGCCTGCAGCATATCTTCGATCAGAAAGAGCTCAATATGCGACAACGACGTTGGGTGGAGTTACTCAACGATTATGAATGTGATATCTGTTATCACCCAGGGAAAGCAAACGTTGTTGCAGATGCGCTCGGTAGGAAGGAACGGGAAAAGCCTCTACATGTGCGTGCTTTGGGTTTGACCATACAAATGAGTTTGACCGATCGAATTCGTGATGCACAGCGGGAAGCTTTGAAGGATGATGATTTGAGAAGTGAAGGTTTGAAGGGCTTAGAATGTAAACTGATATCGAAAGCAGATGAAGTAATGTACTTCATGAACCGAGTCTAGGTTCCGCTTAAAGGTAACTTCCGTGAATTGGTTATGGACGAAGCTCATAAATCCAAGTATTCCATTCACCCAGGTTCTACCAAGATGTATCAGGACATTAAGGAGTTTTACTGGTGGTCGAAGATGAAGAGAGACATTGCGGCCTACGTGAGTAAATGTCTAACATGCTCTAGGGTTAAGGCTGAGCACAAGAAGCCGTCTTGGCTTCTGCAGCAACCAGAGATTCCTAAGTGGAAATGGGAACATCTTACGATGGACTTTATCACCAAGTTACCCCGTACGTCGCGTGGACACAATATGATCTGGGTAATTGTGGATCGATTGACAAAGTCTGCTCATTTTCTGGCACCTAAGGAAACAGACAATACGGAAAAGATATCACAGCTGTACCTTAACGAGATTGTAGCCCGTCATGGAGTACCTGTGTCAATCATTTTGGATAGAGACGGATGATTTGACTCCAGATTTTGGCGATCTCTCTAGAAATCGCTGGGTTCTCGTTTGGATATGAGTACTGCATATCATCCTCAAACGGATGGTCAGAGCGAAAGGACCATTCAGACATTAGAGGATATGCTGAGAGCGTGTGCGATTGATTTCGGTGGAAGTTGGGATACTCATTTGCCTTTGGCAGAGTTTTCTTACAACAATAGTTACCACGCCAGCATAAAAGCCGCTCCGTTTGAAGCCCTGTATGGAAGGAAGTGTCGATCACCGCTCTGTTGGGTTGAAGTCGGCGAGAAGCATTTGACCGGACCCGAGATTATTCAGGAAACCACGGACAAGGTTGTCCAGATCAAGAATAGGTTGAAGGCTGCCGCGGATCGACAGAAGAGTTATGCAGATAACCGAAGGAAACCGTTGGAGTTTCAAGTTAGTGATAGAGTTATGCTAAAGGTATCACCATGGAAGGGCGTTGTTAGGTTTGGAAAAGGGGGAAAGTTGAGCCCGCGTTATATAGGTCCCTTCGAAGTCGTCTCTCGGGTTGGATCAGTTGCGTATAGGCTCAAGTTGCCACATGAGTTGATGGGAGTCCATAACGTGTTTCATGTCTCCAACCTGAAAAAGTGTCTGTCTGATGAGACACTAATTATACCCCCTGGAGAGGTTCTAGTGGACGATAAACTGAGATTTATCGAAGAACCAGTGGAAGTTCTGGATCGGAAAACCCAGAAACTCAGAAGGAGTAAGATTGAGTTGGTCAAGGTCCGTTGGAATTCTAAGCGTGGACCCGAGTTTACCTGGGAGCGACAAGACCAAATGCAACAAAAATATCCTCACCTCTTCCCACCGAGTGCGAAAACGAAACCTGTAAAGTACAATTTCGGGGACGAAATTCCCTAAATAGGGGGAGACTGTGACACCCGGCCTCTCAGGCCGTACCAGACAATCGTAATCTGTGTAGTAGACATGTAACATGACTATTTGTGACTGACTGTGATGTTAATATATGATATTTGATGTATTGTTAAATTTAGATGTGTATAAAAATTATGTTGGCAACGATAAAACTAACGCTTATCTCGTAACGTTTAAAATGCGAAACGAACGACGGTGACCACCCGATCAGTGTTAAAATCCTAAAAATTGTCTGTTATGATTAGAATAATAATTTTAATTCTATCTGTGTGGAAAAATAATTTAAAACGCTAAGAACCTCTATTTTTCGAGTTTGAGCGCGTACCGCGCGATACTGCGCGAATTAAACAAAATACTGTCAACACAGCCAGTCAAGGCAACTGGTAATTATTTCAATAATAATTTTGTGTTATTATGTTTATAGAATGATAAAAATAATTTAAAACGCACTAAAACTGGATTAAAATGCTAGATAAAATACCCGGTAATCAGTAAAATACCTGTTTTGAGCTAATTTACATATGATATGTGTATGTATATATATATATATATATATATATATATATGTCGTGAGAGAGGGACAGGGGGCGGCATTGTGGGCAGCCCACATGCTCTTGATTTTTTTGTTATGGACACATGTCCATGTATATATATATGTCGTGAGAGAGGGATAGGGGGCGGCATTGTGGGCAGCCCACATGCTCTTGATTGTTGTGTTATGGACACATGTCCATACATAGAGATTGGTGTGATGATTAAGCTTGTGCATGTCTCCAGAAACCTCCATATTCCAAGAACAAATTCAAAACTTCATCCTCTCTCTCTCTCTCTTGCATATTCTCGGCCGAACACCCCCCATAACACACCAACATTTCATTTCTCAATCCAAATCATGAAGAATCAAGGTCTTTACATGATGATTTGAAGCTTGTGAGAAGGTTTGGAAGTGATTTTGAGCAAGTATCAAGCAAAATCAAGCCTCATAACATCATCTTTTAGTAAAAACCCATCAAAATCCTTGAAGGTATGACATATTTCACTAAACATTGTTCTTGATTCATATTGATAAAGAAGTTAGTAAAAGGTTTCTCTTGATTCTTGAATCTAAACATTAACTTGAAACTAACAAACAAATGAGTTTTGAATAAAATAAAAATGAGTGTGTGCATGTATGTGTATATGGCCGATTGTATGTATATACATATGTATAAGTTGTATTTTGATTTTTGATGAAAAAGTTCTTGATTATTTGCTTTCTTGAAAAATATGATGATTAAAGGGATTTTTAGATATCATGCAAGAAGGTTCTAAAAGATCTAAAATTTGAAAGTGATGTGTTGAAAAGTGAAATTTTGAATATATATGTGTGTATAAATTTCGTGTATATGTGTGTGTATATATGTATGCATGCATGTGAAAATTGTTATAAAAGTGAAAGATCTAAGCATGAGTGAACATGAATGATTTTAAAGATTATTGTGTTATGTGTAATATTTGTAAGAATATTATGTTAGTGAAGTTTTGAGCATGATTAGATCTTGAGTGATGATGATGATAATGTGTGAGTCCATTAGATGCACATATGTGAATTTACATGATGATGTGAAGGCATGAAATGATCATATGTTTATAACTTCATAAAAATTAGATCTAATCAGAATATAAACACTAAAATAAGATTATTTTGAAGTGTTTAATGATATATAACTTTGTCATATTGTTTGCTAGCTTTGCATGTTGTACTTGGTGCATTAAAAGTTGTAAAATACGTGAAATCGCATGATTTATGTGACTTACACAAAAACTGCACTAATCTGATTATAACAACTATTTTAATCAATGAATAACATGTATTGTGTTAAAATATCAAGTCGTTTCGAGTTGGGATGGTTATAGTAACGTTTAACGCAAAACTATGCGTTAAAACGGTCAAAAATCGGCTTTTCGAGTGATTTTTGTAAAACTACGTTAAATCAGTAAATAAACTAATGTTTTTAGTTTAAAAATAAGTATTTTAACTAATTTTAAGTTTACTTGGTGTTTGGTTGGTTATACGTGACTTCCGACGCCCGAAAACGTTACCGAATCACTAAAAGACGCATTTTTCGATGAACACTAGTATCGGTAAATTTTGAGTGAACCTTGTGTGATAAAATGTGTTAAGTGATTTAAACGTGTAAATGTGATAATATGTTAAGTGTTAATTGGATAGTGGGAAATTTAGATTATGCATGTATGCATATACGTTTTGTGCGGTAGAAACGGTAAAATTTCGTTAAATGTGTAACTTGTTTGTCGAGCATGAAATTTGATACATATATGATATATTATGTATGTTTGCTTTAAAAATGACAAAAATAGATAAGTTAGTAATATTTCGCTTGTTTCGGTGTTAAATGATATGAACGTTTATGTATATATATTACGACGCGCAAATCGTAGATATATTGCGTATAAACGAGAGAGTTAACGGATTTACACAATAATGGTCACCAATAAAATCGTTCAAGTCGCAAAAATCATAATATATATATATATATATATATATATATATATATATATATATATGTGTGCCAACATAATAAAAAATGACAACTTTTCGAGAAAATCTCAAAGTTATGTGATAATTCTAAGAAACAAAGAAACTTAGGATTTTTGTGTTATGTATAACGATTTAGAATCGTTCCTATATTAGGGCGTGTAGAAAATCAATCTCTGGGATTGCGATATTTAAAATACGCACCCAAAGGTGAGTGTCACTAAACCCCTCTTTTTAGTGTTTTGTATATATTTTGGGGGTGGAACACATCGTTAAAAGGGTTTAATAATGTTTTCGAAATAAAACATACCTTTTAATATAAAATATATATTTTCGCTAAAAATATATGAATTTGATAAGTTATACGTTTCGAAGTAAAACGTTTTTGAGGAATGAATATTGTATGTGCGGTATTTCTTAAGTGAAACGAGACCGTACGGATTGGGGATGAATTCCGGACTGAGTCTCAACATTTGAGTGACAGGGGAATTCGTAAATCGTAGTATATTAAATTGTCATATTAGTAGGATATATATATTGTACGTGAGGCAGACATCATATTGTTCTTCGAGAAAGAACCCTACGCCCATGATGTCGTTTAATCAGTTAAGTATTGTACGCGATGAATTGTTGGTAGATCTATCGGGTTGACAACCCCGTCGTGACCGGTCGCCCCGTGTCAATGTCAAACGACGAATTAATATTCTGTTTATTGTCTAGCTTTGATTATCCCTTCATGGTTAATATATAGTTCGTATCGTCTAGCTAACATACAAGTCTGAAAGTTGACGCAATAATTTAATATACAAAACTTTGGCAGTAACAATATTGTCGGGTTCGAGAAACTGCGACAGAAGGCCCATGGATTTTATTAAGAAAGTAAAATGGACTTTCTAAAAATTAAATGGATGTTCTTAAATAAACACCCAAACAGAAAGTTTTCCTTGGAATAAAATCTATTAGTAAACGAATAAGTGAACTCACCTTCCTTTGTGTTGACACTTGATTTTAACGTGTTCTACAGGTAGCTGAGTTCGGCTTCGGGAAATCATGGCGTATCTTGTGTTTGATGATGCATGTTGTTATGTTTAAATATGTTGGACAACTTTTAAATTATCTGGGATGTTTGTATTAAGATCCGCGAGGATCAAAACAACTTAACTTATGTGGTTGTGTCGTGACTTTTAAAATGTAATGTTTAATAATTATGTTTTAAAATATGTTAAAATGTCCAACAAAAGAGTGTATCGTCTGACAAGGTATAAATGGGCACCAACTTCCGTCACCACTACGTTTTATATTATGCTGCGACGTTTTTGGGGTGTGACAACATTAGTGTCAATGAAGGGCGTTTAGGATAATTAGCAGTCTATTAGGATGATTGATAGATCAATTAGAACAATGGTGGTCAGCTAGGGTTGTTTATGCTAAATTTTTGTTAATGAAAGATGATTAGGATGATCCGTAGTCCAATAGGATGATTAATAGGTTAATTAGGGCAGTGGTGGTCAACTAGGGTTGTTCATGTTCCATTATTGTCAACAAAGGGCGTTTAGGATTATCAATGGTCCATTCAGATGGTTGATGGGCCAATTAGGGCCAATGATGATCAACTAGGGTTGTTCATGTTCCATTATTGTCAACGAGGGGCGTTTAAGATGATCAATGGTCCATTAGGATGATTGATAGGCAAAATAGGGCTAGTGATGGTCAAGTAGGGTTGTTCATTCTAAGCGCATTAAGGATAATGAATGATCCATTAGGGTGATTGATAGACTAACTAGGGCCAGTAATGGTCAACTAGGGTTGTTCATGCTACATTAATGTTAATGAAGGTTGTTTAGGATGATTAATGGTCCATTAGAATGATTGATAGATCAATTAGGGACAGTTGTGGTCAACTAGGGTTGTTCATGCTACATTTTTGTTAATGAAGTTCGTTTAGGATAATTAGTGGTCCACTAGGATGGTTGATGGGTTAACTAGGGTAAATGGTAGTCAACTAGGGTTGTTCATGTTCCATTGTTGTCAACGAATGGCATCTAGGATGATCAATGGTTCATTAGGATAGCTAATGGGCTAATTAGGGCCAATAATGGTCAAGTAGGGTTGTTCATGCTCGATTTTTTTAACGAATAACGTGAAGGATGATCAATGGTTCATTAGGATGATTGATGGGCCAAGTATGGCCCTTGAGTAGAGAAGTTGGGTGTGTGGTGATAAAGAATGAAGAATACTCATTGATCTAAGAGGATAAACAAGAAGATATGAATGAAAAGCAATTTCATCATCATAGATTCATTAACCCTGCATGGATTTTGTATCCATGGAGTTCTTACATTAAAGACCCGTGACGATACAAACCGATCGATACCCATCGAATGTCTTCGGTGGCAACGTACCACTGCAAATTCCCAAATTCTCAAAATTTTCCTCTAAAATACCCTCACCCTCCCAAAACCTAATCGACATTCACCAACACCTTCTCCATAAACACCCTGGTGATTCAACGATACTTATTGCAGCGCCACCATCTGAGACTGCCATTGTCGGTCACGGAACAACCACAGCGAGAATCGTCACCGCCATGCACAGTTTGACACGACAACTATTTTCGTCTTCTTCTTCCGCTCCTCCCGTCGCTAAGCAAAGTGTGCCAAAGAATTGTCTCTATTTTTCACCAATCCTTCTCGTTAGTTTATTTTATTTGAATATCTAGGGTTTAGTTTATGATATATGATACCGCATCTGGATGGGGGGTTTCAACCGATTCAATCATTGATGTGTATGAGAATAATTTAATTTTTATTGTTGTCATTTTTGTTAATATTTTTTCCTAATTCGGAGTAAATATATATTTATATATAATTAGTGATATTCTTTTAATATTAATAATTGTTTCAAGTTTTTGGAGGTGGCTTTGTGTAAGGCTTTCTTACATTTATACCAAGATCAAAGGGTCGGAAATCAACAAACAAAAGAGACATTTTGGAAATAAGTTATCACGATGATTGATAAAATTGGAGGAAATGTGGTGGCATCTTGTGATCGAATGATTGTTTAGTGATTGAGTGATGTAGTTATGGATGTCCCTTCCCCTCTTACACTGATGTATCTAAACCGATAACAATGACGCATCAGACTACTACAATAGTTCGTCTAGTTTCCATTGTATATGACGTATATAAATAAATATAAGATTACTACGGTACGTCCAACCTAGGTGGTATATATTGCATGTTATAACGGCTCTTTCTAAAATCAATTACAAAACGGACGCAATATATTTGTCATAAAACTTCACAAAGGATTAAATAAAATTAAAGAGTAAAGAATTTAACTTAAATGATTTTAATCATCTCAAATCATTATGTGTTATAAGGTGCTTGATCGCTTTTTTAAAGACTAGTTGGTTGTATAGAATACTAAATTTGTGTCTTGTACATTATAAAGTTTCATTATCATAATAAAATAAATCCATTATAATGGCGTGTTGGTGATATATAAATATAACTATCGGTATGTGCTTGTAAATCCTTTTACATTTGCGCATCAGCGAACGGTGAGTCGATTTTATTACAATAATGCTTCAGTGTTGTTAATTATATGACAAAAACCAAACCTCATGTATTAGGTTTAAATTCATCGAGGCAAAGTATATAAACCTTAAAAATACTGAAAATAATATCTAAATCCTACTAGCAAAACCTTAATTACGTGATAAGAAATTAACAAAAATCAAACACCAGTTATTTGGTTTATATTTATTGGGACAAAATATATATAAAGCTTAAAAGATATAGGGTATGTTTGGCAAAAGTAGCTGGTGGCTGGAAGCTGGTAGCTGGTGACTGTAGCTTTTTAGATATATTTAGGTGTTTGGCAGAGTAGCTAGAGCTTTTAATAAAATGTATAAAAGGCCCAGATAAACAGAAAAATAACCCACCATTTCACAATACCAGCCCACAATATACACAAAACTACTGTACAAACAAAAGATGCGGAAAGTACAAGAAATACTTGAGAGAAAAGATAAAAATAAAAGTGGTTTAAACCACTGTCCAACTTGTAAAGCAAACTGTACAACTTATGAAGCGCCACAATGTTGTAAATTATATATAATATAATATAATATAATATAATATAATATAATATAATATAATATAATATAATATAATATAATATAATAATAAATAAATTACTTTCTTATTATAAATAAATTACTTTTTTATGATTACAAATATTTCTTTATTTTATTATTGATTTACCGTGTATACGTACATACTTAATTATTTATATGTATTATGTATGTGTTAGTCTATGTATATGTCTACATATCGATCTTATGTGGTAGCAAAGTGGTTGAGACTTGTTTAAGGGTGCGAGAGATCATGGGTTCGACCCGGCCTCCTCGCATTATTCGCTGCACCATTCCTTTTGCAGTTGATCACCATATATAATTAAATACACTTTAATGGTGATTTCCGGCAAGGCGATATCCGACGAGATTTAAATACACTCCGAACAACTGGCTCGACGATTTTAAGATTAAAGACATATAGCAGGTGTGGTTTAGTCGATTCACTACTGTGGGGGTCTTGGTTTCCATCCTTTTCTTCTAATCATCTTTCTTGTTTCATCCATTCGCTGTCTATTCCGATTCCGGTGAAAACTTAAATCTCCGAATAGCCGGCTCGACGATGAAGATTTAAGCGGATTAGCAAGGAAAGCAGTTTCCGGATTCATATCTCACTCGTGTTTCTTGACATAACACTCTTTCTATATTTCTCTTCTGTTTCAATCCATTCGCCGGTTGTTTCGGTCCTTTCAAAAAACATAAGACACTTTGAATCCTGGTTTTGATTGCTTAGTAGGTCTGTCATTGATCGCGGCTAACGAGTATATCAAAGCACAACAATGGTGGGATTTCAATTTCAATGTGTAGGTGAACGCTTTTGGTTTTCTTTCTATGTTTCTTTTTTTCCGGTTTGTTTTTTCTTTTGTATTATGTTTCAGTTTCTGGCTGAGAACATTTTGGGCATCAATCTTTTATGAATGAAAGTTCCATTGGCTATTCAAAAAAAAAAAAAAATATGTCTACATATCGACATATCATTAAATGGTTAATAAAGTAGGGTTTAAATATATATCGACAATCACGTGCATGATGCTTAAACATATAACAATGATGGTCAACTAAGGTTGTTCATGCTAATTTTTGTCAAGGAAGGTTGCACTAGCTCCGTTGTTAACATGCCTAATGAAAAGCGCAATCAATTATTCAAAAAAAAAAAAAAAAAAAAAAAAAACCAAAGGATTGCTTATGGTCATTTTTTGTCCTTAAAATTTAGTTACAACTACATTGAATTCGATTCACGTGTTATAATTTGTGTAGAAAATGAAAAGTTACTTTCTAAAAAAAATAGTTTTATAGTTATCATATACCCCTATGAAAATAATTGATAAGCATTTAATCCATACAAAACTTTAGAAAAGAATTGGTTATATAATTTAATTTAGAAACTACTATTGCGAAAACGTCCACAAAATCATCAACATCATTGTAACTATATAAAAGTTCATGCAAGTGAACAAATGGTACCAAATCCGAAAACCGAATTGGAACCAGTACGGAATTATCGTACCAAATCATTTTCGGTACCACTTTGTTACCCACTTTTTGGCGTTTTTAGGATCAGTACTTTCGGTTCGGTACAGGTTCGATACGATACCGGTATTTTATTAATTTTTACCTTCAAATACCGTACCGTACCTAGCATTTTCGTTATTGGTATTGGTATCCAATTTTAGCAACTTTTGGAATCGGTACATTTGATACCATTATCAAGCTCGTCCCTAATTTAAAGAGCTCACGTAATAGAATTTGAATGTAAATGTCTGTATCTAAATGTAAGCTTAACTAGAAGTCTAGAACCTGAAATAAATTTTATGAACTAGGATTATAGACCCGTGCATGTTGTTGCGAATTAACATAGTAAAGACTTCATAAAATAAAATCAAAATTTTTACATAGAACCACAACGTCAAACTGTACAAAAATGAAATTTATATAAGATGCTACTTTGAAAGTTGTAAGCTTATGTGTATAAAATAGCCACAACTACATTTACCGGAGAAACTCACGAACGAGCACATGCTGTATCTTTGATTCTCCGTATGTTTGTACGATCCCCTGACTCCTATAATCGTGTGTGTTGAGAATCATAATTCCTACGAGAACTGAATAATTAATCTAGAACTAGAATTGCTGGATAACTTAAAATTAACAGAAGTAACGGTTACATTTTTTTTTTCTAAAAATCATTATTTTCTCAAAATCGTATATCTCGCACTTAATTTTTTTCCCTTTCTATAGTTTTATCTAAAATCAAATCACTGATTTTTGGGAGAGAAGTAACGGTTACATATTTTTTTTTTAATTCTGGCAGTTTATTTTGACTTGGGCATGTAAATACATAACTGCCATGATACTAATCAATAATTATTAAAGACGTATTTTAATTCATAAATACAAATATTTTACTTTTTACTATTATAAATACGTACATCTTGTTGATTCATACCACTACAAACCCTTTTCTTACCCGAAAACATTCTAGTAGTAACCATGCCTTCATTGTCAATCTCAAAAATCTTTTTCGTTTTCTCGGTTGTTTCGGTTACGGTGATATCAAATGCGGAATTGGTTGACGATGTTTGTAAGAAAATAGGAAACGAGCAATTCTGCTTGGCGGTTTTAAAATCCGATTCAAGGAGCAAGTTTGCAAAAGACATAACTACCCTTACAACGATCGCAGTCGATGTGGCATCAAAAAACACAACTGCGACCCGAGATTACTTCCTCAGTGTGAAGACCGGTCCTCCGGCTGTGTTGACATCTTTGAAAGATTGTATCGATTCATATAATGTTGTGATCGCGGATTTCAGGAATTGCCTAAAGGAACGGGATTGTTCTTTGACCGGTTATGACATTCACGATGCTGGAGACGAGGTTAGACGTTGTCAGGCTATTGCGGATTCGAACGGGGCTCACAATTCGTTTATAACTACTAGTAACAGTGTCACCCTAGAATTTTGTGGGCTTGGTGAATCATTGGTCAGCCTTATGTGTGACAAAAGAGGTGCTTGATCGCTTTTTAAAGACTAGTTAGTTGTATGGAATACTAAATTTTTGCCTTTACATTAAAAGTTTGGTTATCATAATAAAATAAAACCATTATAATGGCGTGTTGGTGATGTATAAATGTAACTCTCGGTGTGTGCTTGTAAATCCCTTTACATTTGTGCATCAGTGTACAGTGAACGGTGAGTCGATTTTATTACAATAATGCTTCAGTGTTGTTATATGACAAAAACCAAACCTTATGTATTAGGTTTAAATTCATCGGGGCGAAGTATATAAACCTTAAAAATAGTGAAAATAATATCTAAATCCTACCAGCAAAACCTTAATTATGTGACAAGAAATTAACAAAAATTAAACACCTGTTATTTGGTTTTATACTTATTGGGACAAAAAATATATATAAAGCTTAAAAGATACAGTGAAAATGATATCTGAATTCTACCCACAAACTCTTAATTATGTGACAACTCAAAATACGAAAAAGTTACACTTGTTCGATTAACGTGGACTTT
The DNA here is from genome assembly GCA_030545235.1 of Helianthus tuberosus. NCBI lineage: Eukaryota > Viridiplantae > Streptophyta > Magnoliopsida > Asterales > Asteraceae > Helianthus > Helianthus tuberosus. Next base: position 171,665,556 of record CM060367.1, on the reverse strand, counting down.
GATAAAAAAATATTTAAAATAAAGAGAGCGATAGAGTTTTGTAGAGACGTCGTCCGCCTAATTTAGAATTATGACAATGCTCATTTAATAATCAAGTCAGGACCAAGCTTGCCCTAGCTCCGTTGTTAATATGCGTAATGAAAAGCACAATTAATTATTCCAAAAATAAAACTTTGGTGAATAGGGTTTCTCCGAAAACTTCGGAATGCGGTGCGATAACACAGACGAATGGCAGGATGTACCGATCAAATGGCGTGGGAACAGGCAATCTGATCATTCATCTAAGAAGAAGGATAGGTTAACCAAGGTATTTGTGTCTAATCTTGCGGGTAAGTGCTCATCTAAGGATTTGTTCGATCTTTTGAAAAGGTATGGGGAGATTGATAACACGTATATAGCTAGGAAGTTGGATAGGCTCGCTAAACGATTTGGTTTCGCCACTTTTCGGAATGTTTCTGATCCGAAAAGGTTAGAAGGGGATTTAAAGGACGTGTGGATTGGGTCTTACTAACTTTTTATTGTTCTAGCGAGATTTGTGGATGGGGAAAAGTGCAGTATGAGCATTCTAATTATACAAGTCACGAAGAAGGAAAGAAACCGACTGAAGAGATGAAGACGCAACAGCCGGTAGGGGATGCTGGAATGGGTAATAGGTCGTATTGTGATACAGTCGCTAACAAAAAACACAGTTCTGATGTGGTGACATTGAGAATTGATGGTAATGCTCGTAGTTTTGTTCATTGGTACGATAAGGCGTTGGTAGGACGGGTTATAGATTTCAAGATTCTTACATCCCTTAGGAACTTATTGAATGATTATGGTTACGAGAGGGTTAATATCAAATACTTAGGTGGCTTTTGTGTTTTGCTACTATTTGAGGATGAAGAGATTATGACTTACTTTCGAGATATAGACGAGAATTGGAAGGCATGGTTTGGGAGTCTGGATAGTTGGAACGGCCAGGAAATTCAGTTTCAACGTCTTGCATGGATCAAAGTGCATGGAGTTCCCTTACACTTAGTAATGGATCATGTGATTAATGTTATTGCTAGTAGATTTGGCAAAGCTATTCAGGACGCTCAGATTAATGATGACGTGGGTGATTTATCATATGCGTATGTTGCAGTCTTATGTAGTAATCCTGGTCGAATTAATGCCAAGGTTAATCTTCAATGGAATGATTCTGTTTATAAGGTGTGGGTGGAGGAGGTTGTTGGCGAATGGATACCGGACTGCATTGTGGATATAGGTGTAGAATTGGTGCAGTCGATGGGTGAAGATCATACATCGGAAGTCGATCGAAACACAAATGTTAACCTTGATGGTCTGGGTAGTCAGTCCAATGATGAAACTTTGGAAAGTAATGAAAATATTGCTAATAATCCGGAAGATCATGTGTCTGAGGAGATTAATCCCCATAACGATTTACGAGATGATCGGTCACCTTCTAATGGTAACCGGAGGAATAGGAGGAAAGGATTTTGACGAAAAGGTGGAAGACAGTCGGTTCACTCTTCGGTGGGTCAGGAAAGACCTAAAAAGAGGGCCAGAAGTGAGATGGACCCGTTCGACATTCATAGATTTATCGGGATATTATCTGTTGGGCCTAGTAATGTTGGTAATAGAGAAGAGATGGAAGGGAGCCCAAACAATTTTTTGACTCTAGATTTAAAGAAACATTGTGTGCATGATGAACCTGGGAACACTGGAGTTGCCGTGAGTGCTGCTGACATTACAATTTCGTCTGACACCAACGTTGACTAAGTTACAGGCAACCGTTCAGAATATGTGGATAAGGAAGCGACCGAGACTGTTCAGTTGGGTACCGTTTTAGGAGCTCAGAATTTGAGTAAGTTTAAAGTGCAAGTACGTAAGTTGGTAGAGGATGAAGGATTTCAAGAGGTGAATCCATGAATTTACTCTCTTTGAATGTGCGAGGGAGGGGGGTGGAAGGTAAGGCAGGGTGGTGTAGGAAACTATGGAAAGAACATGAGGTTAATTTCATTCTCTTTCAAGAATCGCTTTGTACGGGAATTGAGGATAAGGTTTTGGAAACGTTTTGGGGTAGGGGTGCTTTTGGCGCTGAGGTTGTTGACCCTACAGGGAGGTCGGGTGGCATTTTCACTATATGGGACTGTAACTTTTTTGAACTCTCTTCAGTGACTAAAGATAGATCATTCTTGTTGACATCCAGTACTTTAAAGGGTAGTGGGGATATTGTTAATGTTCTAAACATATTTACCCCACAAAAATCGGTTGACAAAAGGTGTTTGTGGGATACTCTTCTAGGGATTGTGTCGTCGAAGGAGGGATTATGGATTTTGGGTGGAGACTTTAATTCGGTTAGGTGTATGGATGAAAGAAGAAATTCCAGGTTCAATGTTGCTGCCGCCAACGATTTTAACCTATTTATCACTGAAGCTGGTCTGGTGGAGTTCGGATTGAAGTGTGGTAAATTTACTTACGCAGTGGGTAACAAGCTTAGTAGGATTGACAAGTTTCGTGTATGTGAGAATTTTGTTAAAAAGTGGCCGACTTCAGTTTATAAGATTCTGCCAGAAAGTCTGATCATAATCCGATTTTATTGCATTTGTTTTCATGCAATTTCGGTCCTAAACCATTTCGATTTTTTAACTATTGGATGGATCGAAATGACTTTAAGGAGGTTATTGTTAAGGCGAATGAAGATTTTTCGTTTGTTGGCCCTTCGGATGTTCGGCTTATGCACAAGTTTAGATGTTTGCGGCAGGCGATCACTACATGGAGAGATGAGGTTAATGCTATGGAGAAGCAGGAGGAATTGATTCTGGCTCAGGAGATGACTTTTCTAGAGAAACCTTTAGAGGTCAGTGATTTGGAGGAGGAGGAGCAGGTGTGGACATGGGAGGAAGGGAAGAATAGACTAGCGCAATTGGAGTTCTATCGTAGTAAAGACTTAAAGCAGCATGCTCGTAGTAGATGGGCTAAGGATGGGGATGCCAATAGTAAGTATTTTCACGGTTTGATTAACAAGTGACACGCCTCCAACTTTATTCCAGGTATTTTTAGTAATGTGGTGTGGAAGTCGAAACCAAAGGAAGTGAAAAAAGTGGTTTTCGATTTTTAGATCAAAATTCATGGAAGATATGACTAATAGACCGAGACTAGATTGTTATGGATTGAAGACATTATCTGAAGATGAAGCGACTTTTCTTTCTAGTAGCTTCACCAATGAAGAAATCAAGATTGCTGTTTTTTAGTGTGGGGAGGATAAGGCTCCAGGGCCTGATAGTTTTAATTTTCATTTTATTAAGACCTTTTGGAGTTGTTTTGCAGGTGATTTTTCAGATCTGATGCGACAGTTTTTTGAGAATGGTTGCATTAATGAAGGTGTGGGATCTTCTTTTATTACGTTGATCCCTAAAGTTAAAGACCCATCATCCCTTGGTGAGTATAGGCCGATTACATTAATTGGGGTTATTAGCAAGGTTAATTCAAAGATTCTGGCGAATAGATTGAAGACGGTGCTTGGTAATATTATTTCTGAGGCACAATTTGCTTTTCTGGGAGGCCGATTTATTTTGGATGGTCCAATTATGCTCAATGAAATTCTTTCGGCTAAGAAGATGGGTAAGGAGTTGTTTCTTTTCAAAATTGATTTCGCTAAGGCCTACCACAATGTGAGTTAGGCATTCGTTATTGATGTGATGAATCAAATGAAGTTTCCCCCGATTTGGTGTAAGTGGATAAGTGGTGTTTTAGCCGCCTGTAGAGCATCTATTCTCGTTAATGGATCTTCTACGTTCAAGTTTGGATGTTCTAAAGGCATTAGACAAGGTGACCCATTATCGCATTTTCTTTTTATTATTGTTATGGAGGCACTCTCAGCAATGTTTAGGAAGGCTGAGGCCATTGGGTCTTTTGATAGTATTCGTTTACCAAATGGAGGTTTGCAGTTATCTCATCTCTTGTTTGCGGATGATGTTATGATTCTTGGCTAGTGGTCCGTGTTTAACTTAACCAAATTGAAAAGGATGCTGTTAGGGCATGGATTTTATGCTAAGGATCATCTATCCTGAGACTGGGCATGGATCACGGATCCTTAACGGATTATGCAGGGAGTCTGAGGATCCAGAGTCTGAGGATCCAGGATCCTTAACATTACTTATGATTTCTAACAATTGTCACGTTTTTAATGTTTATATACAGGTAATGGACGACATGGACTTAGTCTATGCTGGAATCTCATAGAATATGCTTCATAGGCACGTGCTTGATGAAAAGTAACTGTTTTGGAGAACATGGGTGACTTCCACATTTTTCGGAAAGTTGGTTACTAGATATTTTTCTATCTTTAAAGGGGAAAACAACTCATTTTAGGCATAATTCGAGTACAACACACACAAACACACAACTCTCTGCAAACACTTAGCGAAATACACACACTTACACTAGCAATCCATTGTATTGAGCTTGTTTTCTTCTGAAGTTGTACAAGGATCATTATTGTTTTTGCAATATAGTTGGTGATCGGTAGTTTCCATCACCCGAGGTTTTTTATGCCGGAGATCATTCATTGATCAAGGGCTTTTTCCTTGTATAAATCCCCTGTGTTCATCACCTTTCTTATTCATACATTGTTCATACATTTGTCCATTCATTCAAGCATCACACCTCACAAAATCGGATTTGGTTGTATTATCCTTGTGTGATTTTTGACCAAAACAGTTTGGCGCCCACCGTGGGGCAATTGGTGCTTCAATTCTGAAAATTTTGTTCATTTCATTCATTTCGGTTCATTACCTTCAACCACATGGATTCTCAGGGAAAAACCACTTCAAGTTCCATGTCGGCGGTTACCTCATCACAGGGCATTCCGCCTTTGCATCCTCTCCACCCTGCATTCCAGAAGAATGCTGAGAATGCTCCGAAGAAGACAACCCCTGTTTTCACAAAACCAACTTTTGTTTCTTCCTCTACACCTACTAACAGTGATCTTTATACTTTGATTTTGCAGATGAGAGGATACATGCAATAGCAGGACGAAACTAATGGCAGGATCCTTCGCGAAATTGATGAAATCAAGAAATTGAAAAAATCAGCAGAGGATCACTCCCCATTGATGCCCAGGTCGTTGGATTTTACTACTCCATCATCAACAATCCAGTTTTCCAAAGGATCCAGTGTCCAGATTCAAGAATCCTCTATCCTTCGGCAAGGATCACCGGAGTCAGCGCAGCCTCAAGGATCCTACTTCCAGCCATGAAGATCCTCTTTTCAGCCTCAAGGACCCTCATCTCAGCATCAAGGATCCTTATTTAGTTCAGGAGGATACATGGGGACGCTTTCAGATCGAGGATCCTACCCTCAGTATCAAGGATCCTCGTCGCAGATTCAAGGATCCATGGAATATCCTCCAAGACCTTCAGCTCCAATGTATCCTAGATCCAACATCTTTCAGGATTAAGGATCCTCAGGGAGTCAACAGCCCAGAAGTTCAGAGATTCATGTGGGAGACTTCATTCCCATGCAAACTATCGCTCCATCCAGTCCCACTCTTGCACCAAAGTTGCTTCAATTTGGATTAACATCTGGAATCCCAACCGCGAACCAGTCAGGAGGTAACACTTTCAATACATCTTACAATACTAACCATGGTCTTGTGCAGGTACCAGGGGTCAACCAGGCCATGGCTAGGGAGTTGCAAAAACTCAAGGATATGATATCCAGTGTCCCAGGAGTGATTAAACCCATTCCTGAGATCCCGGATGGGAGTCACAAGGTGTCTAGCTTTGCACCACCCATATGTAATGCGGAGACACCAAAGCGATTTCAAACACCAAATATGAAGCTCTATGATGGCACAACTGATCCAGAAGAGCATGTAGCTCAATACCGGGAGAGAATGGAGATCAACCCCATTCCTGAAAGGTTAAAGGAAACATGTCTTTGCAAGGGTTTCGGATCCACATTGACAGGATCAGCTCTTAAATGCCTGCTAAGTCTTCCCCCTTACTCTATTACTTCATTTTCTAATTTAGTTAACTTGTTCAATAGTCAATTTTCCTCTAGTAGAACTTTTGAAAGGTTAACTAGTGACTTATATAGGATCACCCAAGGTCATAATGAATCATTAAGGGATTATATAACTAAATTTAGTAGAGAATCCTTAGAAATCCCTAACTTAGATATTGCTATTGCTGTTGAAGCTTTTTAAATGGGTTTACTTAAGGATTCTCAGTTCTATGATGATCTTGTTATGACACCTTGCAGGAACCTAGATGAGGTAAGGAACAGGGCCCTTAGGTTCATCCGTTTAGAGGATGACAAAAGGATCCAGGAGAGATTGTCAGGATCCTCAAAGCAAGACAAACAAGGATCCTATTTCAAGAATAATTGATCCAAGCAATACTCCAAGCATGACAACCAGAACGTGTGTGGAACAAGAGGAAGATGATGAGGATTATCCTCCTATTTCTGAATATTGTTTTTCTGCTGATAATAATGAACTAATCCTTGCTATGCACAATTTAGGTGACAAGGCTATGTGGCCAAGGAAGAATGACAAACTGCCTGCTACCAAAGACAAATCAAAATGGTGTGCTTACCATGAGGATTTTGGTCATCTCACAGATGAGTGCATAACATTAAGGAAGGAGATAGGTTATCCTTTGGGCAAAGGATACTTGAAGGAATTGCTTGGAAGGAGAAAGTCAAGGATCCAGGATTCTGAGAAAGTTCCTGAAAAAGCTCCTCCCTTACCAGCTGATGTTCAAATCATCCATTTCATCTCCGGAGGTTCTCAGCAGCTAAAAGACATGCAAAGGAAACAAAGATAGAGAATGGGAACAGACCTGTTCGAACTTCCATGCTTACCCAGGAAAAAGTCATATCCTTTGATGGGGATGACCGTGTGGACATACAGGATCCTCATTATGACGGTTTGGTTATTACATTATTTATATCTAACCATTTCGTTCGCAGGATTCTCATTGACGGGAGAAGCTCAGTGAACATAATCCAGTTGGATGTCCTTAAAATAATGAACATTCTTGAATCTGATATTGTCCCAGGATCATCTATCTTTGTGGGATTCAGTGGAGAGACAAAGAATACATTGGGGGACATCAAACTTCCTATTTCTATAGAGGGAGTGAATTATGTTCAAAAATTCTATGTTATTGATTGCTTATATTGTTGTAATGTTATCGTTGGCAGTCCATGGGTACACGATATGAAGGCAGTCCCCCTCAACATATCATCAATGTGTCAAGCTCCCAACTCTATGGGATGTGGTGAAGATAGAAAGTGATCAGCAGGAGGCAAAGAACAGTTACACTTCTTCAATTAAGCCAGTCTCCAAAGAGCAAGACGTCATGGAGGCAAGAGAGTAAGACATCAAGGATATTCTGTTGAACCCAGAGGATCCTGAATCCAATTTTTTATAGGATCCGGGATCCTAGACAGTATTGAGCAGGATTTAATATCCTTCTTGAAAAGAAGAAAGTCTACCTTTGCTTGGAAACATGAAGACATGACAGGTATATCTAAGGATGTTATTACTCACAAACTTGGTATTGACATGTATTTCAAGCCAATACATCAAAAGAGGAGAAACTTTGCTCTTGAAAGGAATGTGATTATCCAAGAAGAGGTAGACAAATTGCTCAAGGCAGGTAAGACATATTGAGGAAATATAGAATCCTAACTTGGATTCTCTGGTATGTTATATTCTAATTTTTTAAAGCTGCAAGTTGTCTCTTGTCCTTTTTGGTTAAGGATTATTGATCCACATTTGTCCAAACACTTCAAGTTTTCTGTTAAAAGTTTAACTTTATCATCAGATTTCCAATAACTTTCCAGTTGTTTGGCGATGAAATCTTTGAAAATAGAAAGCATACATGAAAAATAAAGAGGGAAGAAACAACAACAAATATAGCTAAAAAAGGTTTAAAGTTATTACCCAATCATTATGTATCAAAATCATCTGGCCTGGATTTCACCAGCAAAACCGTGGACCATCCACCCAGGCCGGATAGGGCTATCTAACAGCTAAAGTGTCTATGCATAAATTAAAGTGCGGGAAGGTTAATAGTGAACGGTGTAGAAGGATTCATTCTCCACAAATAGAGGGATCTTCTTATCTGTAAAGGCATTTGAGGAATTATCTCTACCTCTATATTTTGCAATGATGATTGTTAGGGGAGGATTTTCCAATCCTAAGGATCATGGATCCTCAAGTACTGCCAGGATTATGGATCCTTAATTCTGTTTGAATTCAGGATCCTTGGAATGTGTTGTAGGACCAGGATTCAGGATCCTCATTGTTATTCTTACACTAACGGTTGTCTACCTTGTATGTGAGCTTGTTTTGCATGAATATGTGCATGGATTTGGTCTTGCCGATATTCGTGGAGCATATTCCCTCAATATTCCGCACGTGCTTGGCCCTTGTAAACGTTATGGAGATCGTGGGAGACTTGCACAATTAGCGGACAATTAGTTAGTTTAGTTATTTCTAATTTTAAATAGGGGATAACAAGCTTGAGTTAGAACACTTGGCTAATTTTAGCAAAACACACACTCTCAAACAGCTCTAGACAGTTCACTTGACGATTTCATACACTTTAACACTTTTGCACACTAGTGATCCTTGTAACAAGCTTGTTATCATCCCGAGTTGTAACCATTTTACTATTTAATCTTAGTTGGTGATCGGTAGTTTCCATCACCTGAGGTTTTTTATGCCGGAGATCAACTCTTGATCAAGGGCTTTTTCCTCGTATAAATCCTTGTGTCACCTCTTTATTTGATTTGCAAGTTGTTCATACAATTGTTCATAGATTTAAGCGTCACACCTCACAACAAAAGATTTGGTTGCATTATCCTTGCTTGATTTTTGACCAAAGAAGTTTTTGTTTTTGCGATCATTTCGGTCCGTTACAACCAAGCAGATGGCTTCTTCAGCAAAGAATACTTCAAGTTCAATGCCGGCAATCAGTTCTTCACAGGGCGTCCCACCTTTGCCTCACCCACCTTCTGGATCCTAGAAGAATGCTGAAAATGCTGCAAAGAGACAAAGCCCCATTTTTCCAAAACCACCAACTTCTTCTGTTTCCTCTAATCCTACTACCAGTGATCTTTTTACTTTGATTTTGCAGATGAGGGATCACATACAAGAGCAGGACAAGACTAACGAAAGGATCTTCTGGGAGATTGGTGACATCAAGAAACAGAAGAGATCAGGGGAGGATCACTCTCCTCTAATACCGAGGTCACTGGATTTCGACACTCCAGCTATAACTGCCCAGCAATCTGCAGCCTTAGATATCCAGTACCAAACTGAACCATTAGGAAGGCGTTATGGAACGACAACTATGAGTCAGGCTTTTGGGTCTCACTTTCAGCCTTCGGGATCCTCTTTCCAGCATCCGGGATCCTTCGTCAGCTCAGGAGGATATATGGGAACGCATACGGTTCAAGGATCCTCACAGGTTCAAGGATCCTCTCAGGTTCAAGGATCTTCTCAGGTTCAAGGATCCTCTCAGGTCCAAGGATCCTCTCAGGTCCAAGGATCCTCACAGGTGCAAGGATCCTTTCAGGTTCAAGGATCCCCCTTCCAGGTTCAAGGATCCAACATCTTTCAGGATCAAGGATTCTTGAGAAGTGTACAACCCCCAAGCACAAATGTTCATCAAGGAGACTTCATTCCAATGCAGACCATCGCCTCTTCTTGTCCTTCAATCATACCAGAATCCCGTCAATATGGATTCACATCTGCAATTCCAAACTTGAATCCTCTGGGAGGTAACACTTTCAATAATTCTTATAACACTAACCATGGCTCTATGCAGGATACATGTATCAATCAAGCCATGGCTAGGGAATTACAGAAGCTGAAGGATATGATATCCAACGTTCCAGGGGTGGTTAAGCCCATCCCTGAAATTGCAGATGGGAGCCACAGGATATCTCGTTTTGCACCACCTATTTGTGATGCTAAGATACCCAAAAGGTTCCAGATACCAACTATGAAGCTGTATGATGGTTCAACGGATCCAGAAGAACATGTAGCTCAATATAGAGAAAGGATGGAGATCAATCCAATTCCTGAGAGGTTAAAAGAAGCATGTCTATGCAAGGGTTTTGGATCCACACTCACGGGATCAGCTCTTAAATGGCTGCTAAGTCTTCCCCCTTACTCTATTACTTCATTTGCTAATCTAGTTAACCTGTTTAATAGCCAATTCTCATGTAGCAGAAAATTTGAACGATTAACTAGTGATCTGTATAGGGTAACACAAGGTCAAAATGAATCACTCAGAGATTACATCACTAAGTTTAGTAAAGAATCCTTAGACATTCCTAACCTGGATATAGCCACGGCTGTGGAAGCCTTTAAAATGGGTTTTCTTAGGGATTCATTATTCTATGATGATCTTGTTATGACCCCATGCATGAATCTTGATGAAGTGAGAAACAGGGCCCTTAGATTCATCCGATTAAAGGATGATAAAAGGATCCAGGAGAGATTGGCAGGATCCTCGAAACAGGAAAAGCAAGGATCCTACTTCAAGAATAACAAGTTCAAGTCCTACAACAAGTCTGACAACCAGAATGTCCATGCAGTAGAACAAGAAGAGGATGATTAGGATTATCCTCCAATTTCCGAGTACTGTTTTTTTGTTGATAACAATGAACTATCATGAGGATTTCGGACATCTAGGGGAGAAAGCAAGATGGCCAAGAAAAATTATAAACCAGCCGAGACAAAGGACAAGTCCAAGTGGTGTGCATATCATGAGGATTTCGGACATCTCACTGAAGAGTGTATTGCACTTAGAAAAGAAATTGGTTACTTGTTAAGCAAGGGGCACTTGAAGGAGCTTTTGGGAAGAAAGAAGTCAAGGACCTAGGATCCTGAGAGGATCCCAGAAAGAGCTCCCGCCCCTCCAGCAGATGCACAAGTTATAAACTTTATATCTGGTGGATCAGACATTTGTGGTACTTCCTTTTCAGCAGCCAAAAGACATGCCAAGGAGACCAAGATGGATAATGGAGATAGACCCATCCAGACCTCTACTGTTACACGGGAGAAAGTCATAACTTTTGATGAGGATGATCGTGTTGATGTGCAGGATCCTCATCATGATGGTCTTGTTATTACGTTGTTTATATCTAACCACTTTGTTCGCAGGATCCTGATAGATGGAGGAAGCTCAGTAAACATCATTCAGCTTGATGTCCTCAAGAAGATGAACATCCCTAAATCGGATATTGTACCAAGATCCTCAGTTCTTGTGGGATTCAGTAGAGAAACCAAGAACACATTGGGGGACATCAAACTCCCCATCTATATTGAAGGACTTCATTCTTATCAAAAATTTTGTGTTATAGATTGCTTATCCTGTTGCAGTGTTATCCTTGGCAGGCCATGGATACATGACATGAAGGCAGTCCCATCTACCTATCATCAATGTATAAAGCTTCTTAGCCCACGGGGGGTGGTGAAAACTGAGAGTGATCAACAAGAAGCTAAGAATTGCTACACGTCGTCAATGAAGCCAGCCTCAAGACCAAGGGAGCAATAGCAATTAAAGCATCCTCCAAGAGATGTCTTGGAGGCAAGAGAACAGGATGTGAAAGAAATCCTTATGGATCCTCATGATCCTAAATCCATAGTCTTCATAGGATCAGGGATCCTCAACAACATTGAGAAAAACTACCTTTGCCTGGAAGCATGAGGACATGGCAGGTATATCTAAAGATATAATTACTCATAAACTTGGCGTTGACAGGTCATTCAAGCCAATTCATCAAAAGAGGAGGAAGTTTGCACCTGAGAGAAATGCCATTATCCAGGAGGAAGTGGATAAACTACTCCGGGCAGGTATGATAAGAGAGGTTAAGTATCCAAGGTGGTTAGCCAATGTGATTGTTGTTCAAAAGAAAAATGGAAAGTGGAGGGTATGTGTCGATTTTACTGATTTAAACAAGGCATGTCCCAAGGATCCTTTCCTATTACCCCACATTGACTCCAAGGTGGATGCTACCGCGGGTCATGAGTTGTTGACTTTTATGGATGCTTCATCTGGATTTCAACAGATTCAGATGGAACCATCTGATCAAGAGGATACAACCTTTATGACCCCAACTGGTATATATTGTTATATTGCTATGCCATTTGGACTAAGGAATGCAGGTGCTACTTATCAAAGGCTAATCAATATGATGTTCAAGGAACAAATTGGACACACTATGGAAGTCTATATAGATGACATGGTGGTTAAGTCCAAGAAAGCTGAGGATCACCTTAGAGACTTGGAGGAAGCATTCGATATCCTTGATAAATTTAATATGAAACTAAATCCTTCCAAGTGTCACTTTGGTGTTAAAGTAGGTAAATTCCTAGGCTATATGGTGACAAAAAGAGACATTGAAGCAAGTCCAGACCAGATTAAGGCTATTGTGAATATCAAATCTCCTGCAAATGCCAAGAATATGCAAAGGCTAACAGGGAGAATCGCGGCCTTGAACAGGTTCATATCCAAGTCATCATAAAAGTGTAAGGAATTCTATGACATTTTGAGAAAGAACAAGAAATTTGAGTGGACTGAAAAGCATGAAAATGCTCTCAAAGCCCTTAAGGATTACCTATCCTCAGCTCCTGCCTTAATGAAACTAGAAAAAAGGGATATAGTATCCTTATATCTGGCGGTATCCTCTAAAGCAGTAAGTGCAGTCCTTGTTAAGGATCACCAAGGTGTTAGGGGAGGATTTTCTAACAATTAGTGATCCTTATTCGTTATCCTAATTAATGATCCTTACTTCTGTGACAGGTGGTGATCCTCAGAAGAGCTTCAGGATCAGGATCATGGATCACTTTAAGGATCCTCATACTGACGATTGTTTGTTTGTGTTTTGTGTTGCTTCGCAGGAGTAACAAGCTTGACTTGGTCTTGGCAACGTTACTATGGAATATTCCACGGGTATTTCGCACACGTTTGACTGGAAATGGACGTTGTGGAGAACGTGGGAGCTTGGCACAAAAGTCGGATAGTTAGTTATTATAGTTAACTTCTATTTTTAAAGGGGTGACGAGCTAGAATTAGAACACTTAGCCATTTTCAGCTACACACACTCTCATATAATCGCACTCTTGAAGCTCTCGACGAACACTTATTAGTTTTCACTCACTTTTACACATTTCACGATAGTGATCCTTGTACCTAGCTCGTTACTATCCGAAGTTGTAAACATTTATTGATTTATTTGAGCTTGGTGATCGGTAGTTTCCATCACCCGGGGTTTTTTGTGCCGGAGATCAACTCTTGATCAAGGGCTTTTTCCCCGTATAAATCCTTGTGTTGTTTGTGCAATTTACATTGAAGTGATCCTTGTCATTGTTCTACATTTCAAGCATCATACCCCGTAACAGAGAGTTTGGTTGCATTATCCTCATCAGATTTTTTGACCAAAACAGTTTGGTGCCCACCGTGGGGCAATTGGTGCTTCACTCTTAGAAAAATTCGTATTTCTGTGCTCATTTCGGTTCACTACAACCAAGCAGATGGCTTCCTCAGTGAAGAATGCTTCAAATTTGATGCCCTCATTCACTTCTTCACAAGGCGTTCCCCCTTTGCCTCCACCACCTTCTGGATCCCAGAAGAATGCTGAGAATGCTGCGAAGAAACCAACTCCCATTTTCTCAAAACCTCCAACTTCTTCTGCTTCTTACACTCCCACTACTAGTGACATGTTTACTTTGATTTTGCAGATGAAGGATCATATACAGCAACAGGATAAGACCAATGAAAGGATTCTCAAAGAAATCGGAGATCTCAAGAAACAAAAGAAAACGGCAGAGGATCATTCCCCACTGATGCCCAGATCTTTGAATTTTGACACTCCGATGATTACTTCTCAGCCATCAGTGGTTCCAGATGTTCAATATGTGGGTGGACTAAAAGTAGTGCACTACGGAACAACAGCAATGACCCAGGCATCGGGTTCCTATTTCCAGCCAGCGGGATCCAATCCTCAGCATATGGGATCCCTCATGAATTCAGGAGGATATTCGGGAGCGCAGCAGATTCAAGGATCTTCCTTTGTTCCAGGATCATCCCAGGTTCAAGGATCTTCCTTTGTTCCAGGATCATCCCAGGTTCAAGGATCCTCCTTTGTTTCAGGATCATCCCAGGTTCAAGGATCCTCCTTTGTTCCAGGATCATCCCAGGTTCAAGGATCCTCCTTTGTTCCAGGATCATCCCAGGTTCAAGGATCCTCCTTTGTTCCAGGATCATCCCAGGTTCAAGGATCCTCCTTTGTTCCAGGATCATCCCAGGTTCAAGGATCCTCCTTTGTTCCAGGATCATCCCAGGTTCAAGGATCCTTCTTCATCCCAGGATCGTCCCAGTTTCAGGGATCCTTCCAGATGCCAGGATCCTTGAGGAGTTTGCAAACAGGAAGTTCAGATGTCCATCAGGGAGATTTTATTCCAATGCAGACCAATGCTTCTACTGATCCCTCGATCATTCCAGAGCCCCAACAATATGGATTAACATCCATTCTTCCTAATTTGAATCCAATGGGAGGTAACACTTTTAATAATTCTTATACTACTAACCATGGTCTTATGCAGGATCCAGGTATCAATCATGCCATGGCCAGAGAATTGCAAAAGCTAAAGGATATGATATCAAGTGTTCCAGGAGTGGTCAAACCTATCCCAGAGATCGCAGATGGGAGCCACAAGATATCTCGTTTTGCACCACCAATCTGTGATGCTGAGATACCCAAGAGGTTCCATGTGCCAACAATGAAGCTGTATGATGGTTCGACGGATCCTAAAGAACACATAGCACAATATAGGGAGAGGATGGAGATCAATCCAATCCCAGAAAGGTTAAAGGAAGCATGCCTGTGCAAGGGATTCAGATCCACTCTTACTGGATCAGCTCTCAAATGGCTGCTAAGTCTTCCCCCCCTACTCTATTACCTCATTTGCTAATCTAGTTAACCTGTTTAATAATCAGTTTTCTTGTAGTAGAAAATTTGAACGATTAACTAGTGATCTATATAGGATAACCCAGGGTCATAATGAATCATTAAGGGATTACATTACCAAATTTAGTAAAGAATCCTTAGACATTCCCAACTTGGATATAGCCACGGCTGTTGAGGCCTTTAAAATGGGATTGCTTAGGGATTCGTCATTCTATGATGATCTTGTTATGACACCATACAGGAACTTAGATGAGGTAAGAACCCGAGCACTTAGGTTCATTCGGCTAGAGGATGACAAGAGGATCCAGGAGAGATTAGCAGGATCCTCAAAGCAAGATAAGCAAGGATCCTCATTCAGGAACAACAATTTCAGATCCTACAACAGATCTGATAACCAGAACGTGCATTCTGTTGATCAAGAAGAGGATGATGAGGATTATCCTCCAATTTCTGAATATTGTTTTTCTGTTGATAACAATGAACTAATCCTTGCGATGCAGAATCTAGGTGATAAAGCTAGATGGCCCAGAAAAAATGATAGGCCAGCTGCAACTAAGGATAAATCAAAGTGGTGTGCATACCATGAGGAGTTTGGGCATCTCACGGAAGAATGCATTGCACTAAGAAAGGAAATTGGATACTTGTTGAGCAAGGGGCATCTAAAAGAATTGTTGGGAAGAAAAAAGTCAAGGACTCAGGATCCTGAAAGGATCCCTGAGAAGGCTCCAGCCCCTCCAGCAGATGCACAAGTAATAAACTTTATTTCTGGAGGATCAGACATTTGTGGCACATCCTTCTCAGCAGCTAAAAGGCATGCAAAGGAAACTAAAATGGATAATGGAGAAAGACCCGTTCGAACATCAAGTGTCTCCGAAGGAAAAGTCATAACCTTTGATGAGGATGATCGTGTTGATATCCAGGATCCTCATCACGATGGTTTAGTTATTACTCTTTTCATTTCTAACCATTTTGTCCGCAGGATCCTTATAGACCGAGGAAGTTCAGTGAACATTATCCAGCTTGATGTTCTAAAGAAGATGGGTATCCCTGAAACAGATATCATACCAAGATCCTCCGTGCTCGTGGGATTTAGTGGCGAAACTAAGAATACCCTGGGGGACATTAAGCTCCCTATATACATCGAAGGCCTACACTCTTATAAAAAATTTTGTGTTATTGACTGTTTATCTTGTTGTAATGTTATCCTTGGCAGGCCCTGGATACACGATATGAAGGCAGTCCCATCTACCTACCACCAATGTGTGAAGCTCCCTAGTCCTTGGGGAATAGTGAAGATTGATAGTGATCAGCAGGAGGCTAAGAATTGCTATACTTCATCGATGAAACCAGCCTCAAAGTCAAGGGAGCAATAGCAATCAAAGTATCCTCCAAGGGATGTCTTGGAGGCAAGAGAGCAGGATGTGGTAGAAGTCCTCATGGATCCTGATGATCCTGAATCCAAAATCTATATCGGATCAGGGATCCTTGGCGGTATGAAAGAAGACCTCGTATCCTTCCTCAAAAGGAGAAAGACTACCTTTGCATGGAAACATGAAGACATGACAGGCATATCTAAAGATGTAATCACTCACAAACTTGGCATTGATAGGTCTTTCAAACCGATCCATCAAAGGAGAAGAAAGTTTGCACCGGAAAGGAATGCCATTATCCAAGAAGAGGTAGAGAAGTTGCTCCGGGCAGGTATGATTAGAGAGGTCAAGTATCCAAGATGGTTGGCCAATGTGGTTGTTGTTCAAAAGAAAAACGGAAAGTGGAGGGTATGTGTCGATTTTACAGATTTAAATAAGGCATGTCCCAAGGATCCTTTCCCATTACCCCACATTGACTCCATGGTGGATGCAACTGCGGGTCATGAACTGTTAACTTTTATGGATGCTTCATCTGGATTTCAACAAATCCAAATGGAACCATCCGATCAAGAGGATACAGCATTCATGACTCCAACTGGTATATACTGCTATATTGCTATGCCGTTCGGACTAAGAAATGCAGGTGCAACATATCAAAGGCTGGTGAATATGATGTTCAAGGATCAGATTGGACAAACTATGGAGGTTTACATAGACGATATGGTGGTAAAATCAATAAAGGCTGAGGATCACCTAAGGGACTTGGAGGAAGCATTCGATATCCTTGACAAATATAACATGAAACTTAATCCTTCAAAATGTCACTTTGGTGTTAAAGCAGGTAAATTCTTAGGATATATGGTGACAAAGAGAGGCATTGAAGCTAGCCCGGAACAAATCAAAGCTATAGTGAACATCAAATCTCCGGCCAACGCTAAGGATGTACAAAGGCTAACAGGCAGGATAGCAGCTTTAAACAGATTTATATCCAAATCCTCAGAGAAGTGCAAAGAATTCTATGATATCCTAAGGAAGAACAAGAAATTTGAGTGGACTGAGAAGCATGAAAATGCTTTAAGAGCCCTCAAAGATTATCTATCCTCAGCCCCGGCCTTGATGAAACTAGAAAAAGGCGATGTACTATCCTTATATCTTGCAGTATCCTCAAAAGCAGTAAGTGCGGTCCTTGTTAAGGATCACGAAGGTACACAACATCCTGTCTATTATGTAAGTAAAAGTTTACTTGATGCCGAATCCAGGTATTCACACCTTGAAAAGCTTATTCTTGCATTAATTATGGCATCTACTAAGTTGAGACATTATTTTGAAACTCATGTTATTGTTGTTAAAACTAATTTCCCAATTAAGAATGTCCTCAGGAAACCAGAGATGTCAGGAAGGATGGCTAAGTGGGCAGTGAAGCTAAGTGCATATGATATAAGATATGAGCCTAGGACAGCCATCAAATCCCAAGCATTAGCTGACTTTGTGGCTGATTTCAGTAGTGATTTACAAAAAGAAGCTGAGTTAGAAGTCCAGCAGCTAGAGGAGACTAAGGATCCTTGGATACTCTATACTGATGGATCCTCAAATGTCAAAGGCACAGGGCTTGGAATACTACTAAAATCGCCACAGGGGGACATAATACCCCACTCTATAGCTTGCGAGTTCCAAACCACTAACAATGAGGCTGAATATGAAGCCTTAATTGCTGGTTTGCAAATTGCAAAGCATATGGGGATCAGGTATCTTGAGGTACATGTAGATTCATTGTTAATTACAAACCACTTTAATGGATCCTATGCGGTTAAAGGTGAAAAGCTAACCAAATATTTAGAGATAGTCAAAAATTTGGCACTCTCTTTTGTTTCCTTTAGTTTGACGCAGGTACCAAGGGAAGAAAATACGGAAGCTGATGCATTGGCTAACTTAGGATCATCCTTGAAGATCCCAGAGGATATCAAGATCCCTATTATCCATATCCTGACCCCGGCTATCGAGGATCATGTGGCTATGGAGATAGGAAATGATTCTGCAATTATCCCTAGTGAGGATACTCAATCCCATTCAGGATCAGGATCATGGATCTCACCAATTATGAGATACTTACAACATGGAGAGATTCCTACAGGAGAAAACCCTAGGGCTTTCAAATCTAAGGTATCTCAATTCACAATTTTAAATAATATGTTGTATAGACGATCTCTTGCAGGACCATACTTGAGATGCATTGAGGATCTTGAAATCCAAGAAGTTTTAAAAGACTTCCATGAAGGAGATTGTGGAAACCACACTGGGGGCAGGGCATTATTCTCAAGGATCATGAGGACAGGATACTACTGGCCAACCATGAAGAGAGATGCTGTGGAGTATGCTAAGAGATGTGATCCTTGTCAGAGACACAACAATATCCTTCATCAACCAGCTGAATTACTGCATCCTATATCCTCCTCTTGGCCATTTATGAGATGGGGTATGGATATAGTTGGTAAGCTCCCTAAGGCACCTGGTGGAAAAGTGTTCATGCTTGCTATGACTGATTACTTCTCCAAGTGGATAGAGGCTGAAGCTTTTGCACAAGTCAGAGAAAAGGAAGTTATATCCTTCATTAAAAGAAATATTATAACTAGATTTGGAATTCCTTCTGAAATTATATGTGATAATGGTTCCCAATTTATTGGGGGCAGAACCACTAACTTTTGTGACAGCTGGGGGATTAAGATGATAACATCAACACCAGTCCACCCACAAGCTAATGGTCAGGCAGAATCATCCAACAAGATCATCATCAACAATTTGAAGAAGAAGCTTGGATCCAAGAAAGGGAAATGGGCAGAAGAACTACCTTATGTGCTTTGGGCTGATAGGACAACCCCTAAGAATGAAACTGGTCAAACACCATTCTCTTTGGTGTTTGGGGCAGAATCGGTGATCCCAACAGAAATGGTGGTTCCAACTGCTAGAACAAGTACCCGTGATCCTGAGGAAAATGATGAGAACTTGGCTCAAGACCTGGATACTATTGAAGAAATCAGGGATCTGGCTAGGATAAGGATGGCCAGTTATCAACAAAGAATGGCTGGTGCTTACAACAAAAATGTCAGGATCAGGAAGTTTCAAGTTGGAGATATGGTATTAAGGAAAGCATTTCAGAATACCACCAATCCTGCTGATGGAAAATTGGCTCCAAAATGGGAAGGCCCTTATTTGATTGAAGCTGAAGCAGGAAAGGGGGCATATAGATTGCTAACCATGGAAGGTGATTTGCTACCAAGAGCTTGGAATGCTGTCCACTTGAAGAAATATTTCATGTGAGTGGGATCCTCATGGCACAGATGATCCTCACGTTAGGGGTATCCTTAAAGGATCCTTAAAGTATCAGTGATCCTTACTTAGGTAAGTGATCCTTACTTAGGTAATATCCTAATCTTGAACTATTTCATTTCTTTATTTTCTCATATAAGGATAAGGATCATGTGTCCTTTATCCATCTCTCACGTGAGTTTAAGTTTTGAAAGTTCAGGTATCCTTAGCATAACATTGATTATCTACAGAAGCAGTCCGTTCCTTGGGTTTAACCCTAGTTATTTGGGCTTGACCCCAGTTCCGCCTGTAGCGCATGATGATCCTGGTATAGTTCAAGGCAGTGGGACCAGTACTCGTTTTAGGGGCTGATAATTCCATTGTACTGGCTATGCCTAGGATCCTACGTATAATGGTAGACGTACCATACATCCGTTCCTAAGGTTTCCAACGTTTTCACGTTAGCTAAGGTTTCTAACGTTTTCACGTTAGCTAAGGTTTTGGCATTTTCATGTCACTAAGTTTGGATAGTCGCCAGTTAGGGCCATACTCCAGTTTACATACGATCCTTGGGCTTGTCCCCAGTTATCCTTGGGCTTGTCCCCAGTTATCCTTGGGCTTGTCCACAGTTGCTAACTCTTATCTTATATTGGCTTAGTTCCAAGTTATGATCTATTTCAGGTCCTTGAAGATAAGCAACTAGGGATCCTTGATCCTTACTTCTCTCTAAGGTTTATCTTATAGTTATCCTTATTATGGTTAGGATCCTAACTTGGACCCTCAGATATGATCCTTAACTATTTTTAATTCTATTCATTATTTATTTGAATAACCCTTAAAATTTGACAACTAGACTCGTGATCCTTAAAACATATTGCTTTTTGGGATTCTTTAACTATAGGATATTTGATCATGGATCATGTCCTAAATGTTTTCAATATGACTTATTCAAAATTGTTTATCCAATAAGTGTGCATCAAAACAAAGGAGAATTAAAGAAACAAAAGGATAACAACACAAGATAAGCGACACAAGGTTAAGATTTTATTTATTAACAAAAGACTAACCCTTAAAAGGTTGTCAAAATTACCTACCCCGAGCATCTACCAGCAAAACGTGGCCCGTCCGCTGGGGTAGGTAAAAGGTGTCCATGATAATAAGTTCAAAGATAGTGCAGGAATATAAAGGCGGCAGGATCACAATGGCTTCATCCCCCAAACAGAGGATCCCTCCACCATTTGCAATCCTGCCTATTGTCCAAAGGATCATACATGATCCTTAATCCTAAAAAACTATTGTTCAGTACAAACCATTAAATTGTTCAACATCACAACCACAAAAAACTACTACCAAATTTAAAAATTGGGCTCCGGCTGCGTCTAGGAATGTCCATCATCGCCCAATTGTGCAGCCTACACCTTTGCTGCATCCACTTCCCCTCCAGCAGCGGTATCCTTCATCAGATCCTTCCCACTACCTCCAGTCTCGATCGCCAAAACCTCCTCAGTCTCCTCATCATCCTCAAGATCGGCCAACCTTGCTTTCCAGCCCTCAACATCCCAGCTGCTTTTGTCAAAGTTAGGATCTTGAGCTTCCTGAGCCATCTTCAGTTTTGTCTGATACATTGTGATGGCAGCAGAGACCTTTGCACCTTCTATGAGGTCATGCTTCTCATAGTCAAGGTCAATCAGAAGTTTAGCCGTCTTAGTCTTGGCATCTTGGAGTTCCTTCTGAAGATCAGCAATTGCAAGGTCCTTAAGCACTGCAACCTGTTGGAGGTCAGCAATCTTCTTGTCCTGCTCCTCGACGTTCCCCACATAATCTTCAATCTCAGCAAATTTCTGCAAAGAAAAGGATAAAGCAGTTCAAGATCAGGTGATCCTCATACGAGTAGGATACCTAGGCAGAATTGGTGATCCTTACATCATTGAAGTATTCAAGGAACTGGTGGCGGATCAGTGGTAGGCCTTGAAGGTCCTCAGTGTCAGAAGTTTTCCTCTTCTTGCCACCCTTTCCTTTAGTGGGTGCCTTGGGAATGGAGATGCTAGGACTGGTAGTGGACCTCTTCTTCCTGGATCGAACAACATCAAGGTCAGCCGTGTTGAACTGGGATACAGGCTTGGCAGATTTTCCGGCACCTACACATTCAAAGCAAGATAAGTATCCTTATCCTATTTCAATTTACTTATTTATTTTAATATTCAAACTATGCAAAAGGCAGGATACTTACTTGACATGGTGATGGAACCTGAGGATACTTCTTGTGAGTCTTGGGTGTCTATCTTGAATGTCCTTGTTTCAGGATCAAGCTTCCAAAAAGCAGCAAGCCTATCCTTGGTTGCAGGTGTTGTGATGATGTGTGAGACAGAAATAGCTGCATAACACAAGACAAAAAGGGGTTAGTGATCCTTATACAAAAACAAGACTACCTGGTGATCCTGCACAGGATCCTCTGGCCTACCATGGGTGGACCATGTCCTTGGTAGATCCTTTCCTTTTGGAATGGTATCCCTCCTGACAAAGAAGAAGCGACGTTTCCAATTTGTGTCATTCTTGGTGACTTTGAGAAGGGGATGTTCTCCGCCGGGTTTTCGTTTGAACAAATAACGATGAGAACCAAAGGTAGTAAGATCATACATCTGTGTCAGCTCTGACATTCCTAAATCAATGCCTTCCTGTTCGATGATCCTCTCCAGGGTGTACAAAACCCTCCAAATCATCGGCATGGCTTGGATGTAAGAGATGCCGGTAAGGGAAAAGAAGGATTGTGTAAATTATGGGAAAGGATAGGTGTATCCTATGGCGAATGGAGTAACTGGAAAGGCAACCCATGTTTCTGAAACATAGTCGCTCAGAATAGTAGGATCGAAGGGTTTGAAAAAGGCACTCGCCGGAAAACAGTGACGAATCTTGTCTATTTGAGCATCGTTAAAGCAACACCTCTCATTTGTGGAGTCTTTGATGATCTTTTGACTCTTCAAGGGACTATCCTTCTGGTGATCCTTGGCGGGGGAGGACCGAAGCATCATTCTTGAAGAGATGACAGAAAGAAAGAAAAACAGAGCAAGAGAAGGAAGAAGATGAAGAGAGAATACATGTTTATCTTCGGAATGCAGTTATAAAGGGAGTCTTTCTGAAATTTTAAATGCATTTGATCCTATCTCTATCTCCTATTTATAATCATGATCGTGCAGGGTTGTCACTTCTGTGACGTCATGGTTGCAACGGATAGTTCCACAATAACGGCTATATTTACGATAGTTAGTTGCGGATAAGATCAGGAAAATATAATTCGCTTATTTAACATATCACTCCTTATATTTTGGGGGCAATTGTTAGGGGAGGATTTTCTAACAATTAGTGATCCTTATTCGTTATCCTAATTAATGATCCTTACTTCTGTGACAGGTGGTGATCCTCAGAAGAGCTTCAGGATCAGGATCATGGATCACTTTAAGGATCCTCATACTGACGATTGTTTGTTTGTGTTTTGTGTTGCTTCGCAGGAGTAACAAGCTTGACTTGGTCTTGGCAACGTTACTATGGAATATTCCACGGGTATTTCGCACACGTTTGACTGGAAATGGACGTTGTGGAGAACGTGGGAGCTTGGCACAAAAGTCGGATAGTTAGTTATTGTAGTTAACTTCTATTTTTAAAGGGGTGACGAGCTAGAATTAGAACACTTAGCCATTTTCAGCTACACACACTCTCATATAATCGCACTCTTGAAGCTCTCGACGAACACTTATTAGTTTTCACTCACTTTTACACATTTCACGATAGTGATCCTTGTACCTAGCTCGTTACTATCCGAAGTTGTAAACATTTATTGATTTATTTGAGCTTGGTGATCGGTAGTTTCCATCACCCGGGGTTTTTTGTGCCGGAGATCAACTCTTGATCAAGGGCTTTTCCCCGTATAAATCCTTGTGTTGTTTGTGCAATTTACATTGAAGTGATCCTTGTCATTGTTCTACATTTCAAGCATCATACCCCGTAACAGAGAGTTTGGTTGCATTATCCTCATCAGATTTTTTGACCAAAACACAAGGTACACAACATCCTGTCTGTTTTGGTCAAAAATCAGGCTAAGATAATGTAACCAAATCTTTGTTGTGAGGAATGATGCTTGAATCAACAAATAATGTGAAGGATAACTCAGAAATGTAATGAACAAATGACACAAGGATTTATATGAGGAAAAAGCCCTTGATCAAGAGTTGATCTCCGGCATAAAAAACCTCAGGTGATGGAAACTACCGATCACCAACTAAAATTAATCAAAAGAAGTTTACAACTTGGGATGATAACAAGCTTGTTACAAGGATCACTAATGTGCAATGTGCAAAAATGTGTGAAATCGCCAAGTAGTATTTGAGAGCTGATTGAGAGCTGTTACGAGGGTGTGTGTATTTGCTAAAATTGGCCAAGTGTTCTAACTCAAGCTTGTTATCCCCGTTTTAAATTAGAAATAACTAAACTAACTAACTATCCGCAAATTGTGCAAGCTCCCCACGATCTCCATAACGTCCACAAGAACCAAGCACGTACGGAATATTGAGGGAATATGCTCCAGGAATTTCGGTGAGACTTGGTCCATGCCTTTGTTCCTGCAAAACAAGCTTACGTACAATGAAGACAATTGTTAGTATAAGGATAACAATAAGGATCTTGAATCCTGATCCTGCAACACCTACTGAGGATCCTTAATTCAAACAGAATTGAGGATCCATGATCCTGGTAGCACATGAGGATCCGTGATCCTTAGGATTGGAAAATCCTCCCCTAACAATTGCCCCCAAAATATAAGGAGTAAGGTGTAAATTAGCGAGTTATATTTTCTTGATCTTATCTGCAACAAACTAACGGATATATAGCCGTTAGGATCTAACTATTCGTTGCAGATCCTACGTCATTGAAGCGACATCCCTGCAGAATCATCATTATAAATTCAAGTTAGAGATAAGGGTTAGGAAGCATTTAAATTCGTGTGTTACACCCTTTAAATCCTCATTCGAAGATCAAGCAGGTACTTCTCTCCCCTTTCTCTCTTCTCATTCTTACTCTGTTCTTCTTTGAAAACCTTGAATCACAATGAAGTTACGATCATCCCCTTCCAATGATCACCAGAAAGATAGTCCTTTGAAAAGATAATGGATCATCAAAGATTCTCCGAAGGAACGTTGCTCCTTTACTGATCCTGATATCAACATGATTCGTCATTGTTTCCCGGTAGACTCTGTCTTTAAACCTTTTGACCCTACCGCCTTGAGTGACTTCGTTTCTGCAACATGGGTTGCTTTTCCGGCTACCCCATTTCTGATAGGATACTCCTATCCTTTCCCTGCTTTTACCCAGTCTTTCTTCTCCCTTACCGGCATATCCTATATCCAAGCTATGCCAATGATGTGGAGGGTTTTATATACCCTCGAGAGAATCATTGAGCAGGAGGATATAGAGTTTGGAATGTCTGAACTTGCTGAACTGTATAACCTTGTGAGCCATGGTTCACACCACTTTTTACTCAAACACAAACCCGGTGAACCTCATCCAATCCTGAAAACCACCAAGAATGACACCAACTGGAAGAAACGTTTCATCTTCGTTAGGAGGGATTCTATCCCGGATGGGAAGGATCTCCCCTTAAAGTGGACCACTCATGGGAGGATAGAGGATCCTTATAGAAGGATCATAGGGTAACCCTGTTCCCATTGAGGATCACTAACATCTTTTTGTATCTTTTGTGCAACTATCTCTGTTTCTCATATTATTCCATCACCTGCAACCAAAGAGAGGATCACCGCTTTCCGGAATCTTGATCTTGCAGTAAGGTCATTTCAAGCAAACACCAAGGATTCTCAAGAAGTATCCTCAGGCTCCGTTACAATGTCAAGTAAGTATCCAAGTTTATATATGGTTAAATGTTGAAATGCAGATAAAACAAGAATACTTATCTGTTGTTTTGGATTGATAGGTGCTGGAAAATCCTCAAGGTCAGCCTCCCGCTTTAGTGTTAGTGATCTCAGCACTGTGGCTCCCCGTTCCGGAAAAAAGAAAACTGCTGCTAGCCCAAGTACCATAGTCCCCAGGCCTGTCATCTCCAAGGGGGGAAAGAAGAGGAAAGCTACTGAAGCTGAAAATCTTGAAGGCTTGCCTCTTATCCGCCACCAGTTCCAAGAATACTTTGCTGATGTAAGGATCACTAACTCTGCTTGATTATCCTGCCCACTTGAGGATCACGGATCCTGAACTTTACCTTGTCTTTTTTGAAGAAATTCGCTGAGGTCGAAATGCTGTTTGATGCATATGTTGAGGAGGTGGAGCAGAAGCATGTGGAGTTCCAGAAGATCTTCTTGGCCAAGGATCAAACCATCTCTCGCCTTGAAAAGGATCTTGCCCTTGCAAAGCAGCAGGTGGTCATGGCCCAGATAAATGCTGATCATGAGAGGCACGACCTGCTGGAGGATGCTAAAGTCTCTGCTGCTATCACCATGTATAAGATCAAGCTGCAAATGGCTCAGGAGGCTGAGGATCCTGACTTCGACAGGACCACTTGGGACAAGGAGGGCTGGAAGGCGAAGCTGGCTGAGCTAGACGATGAAGAGAAGGCTACAGAGGTTTTGGCGATTGAGGCAAGCAGCAGCGGGAAGGATCAAGCTGGTGGTGATGATGCTGGTGGTGATGCAGCCAAGGTGTGAGCTGCAGAAATGGGCGATGATGGACATTTCTAGACGCGGCCGGAGCCCATTTTTTAGGATTTGAAAGTTTTTTGGTTGTGATGCTTTGAAACAATGTTTGGTTGTACTTTGAACAATAGTTTCTAGGATTGTGGATCATGGATCCTTAGACAATAGGTAGGATAATAGGTGGTGGATGGATCCTCTGTTTGGGGGATGAAGCCACTTGTTATCCTGCCATCTTTTATTTCCTGCACTTTTAAGACCTGTTAACAATGGACACCCTTTGCCAACCCAAGTGGACGGGCCACGTATTGCTGGTAGAAACTTGGGTTGGCAATTTTGACAACCTTAAAAGGGTTTAACTTTTGTGAATAAATAAAACTTTAACATTTTGGCTATTTCTCGTGTTGGTATCCTTATGAATTCTTTATTTTTCAACTGTTGTCATATACTTTGTTATCCTATAGTCGACAAATTCAGAAAAGTTATGTAACTTAAGGATCATTAGTTCTGTTGTCAAAGGATAAGGGTCACTTATATAAATAATGAATAAAATTAACGTGATTAAGGATCATACCTGAGAATCCAAGTTAGGATCCTAACCCTTTAACATTTATAATCAGGATAACCAAAAGACAAACCTTAGTAAAAGGTAAGGATCAGGAATCCTTAGTTGTTTACATTCAAAAACCTGGAACAGAACATAACTTGAGACTAAGCCAATATAAGAGAAGAGTTAGTAACTGGGGACAAGCCCAACAATTCTGGGGACGAGCCAAATATACTCGGGACAAGCCCAAAGGATAACTGGGGACAAGCCCAAAGGATAACTGGGGACAAGCCCAAAGGATCTTGTGTAAACTGGAGTATGGCCCTCACTGGCGACTATCCAAACTTAGTGACATGAAAATGCCAAAACCTTAGCTAACGTGAAAACGTTAGAAACCTTAGGAACGGATGTATGGTACGTCTACCATTATACGTAGGATCCCGGATACAACCAGTACAATGAAATTGTCAGCCCCTAAAGCGAGTACTGGTCCCATTGCCATGAACTGTACCAGGATCATCGTGCGCTACTGGCGATACTTGGGACATGCCCAAATAACTGGATACTTCTGTGGATACTCAATCCTTTGTTAAGGATACCTAAACCATCTGCAAAACTCAGAATCAAGTGAAAGGAGGATAAAGGATCCAGGATCCTTATCCTTGTATATAGGATAATTAAAGAATGAAATAGATTGAGATTAGATCATTAGCAGGATGAGGATCACCAATCTTCTAAGGATCCTTCAAGGATACTTGTTATGAAAATGGCTAAGGATCATAGATCCTTATCACATGAAGTATTTGTTCAAGTGGACAGCATTCCAAGCTCTTGGTAGCAAATCACCTTCCATTGTTAGCAATCTATATGCCCCCTTTCCTGCCTCAGCTTCAATCAGGTAAGGGCCTTCCCACTTTGGTGCCAACTTTCCATCAGAAGGATTTGTGTATTTTGAAATGCTTTCCTTAATACCATATCACCAACTTGGAATTTCCTGATCCTGACATTTTTGTTGTAGGCTCCAGCCATCCTTTGTTGATAACTAGCCATCCTTATCCTTGCCAAATCCCCGAGTTCTTCTATAGTATCCAAGTCTTGAACCAAGTTTTCAGCATTTCCTTCAGGATCATGGATGCTTGTTCTTGCAGTAGGAACCACCATCTCTGTAGGGATCACTGATTCTGCTCCAAATACCAAAGATAATGGAGTTTATCCAGTAGCATTCTTGGGAGTTGTCCTATCAGCCCATAATACATAAGGTAGTTCTTCTGCCCATATTCCTTTCTTGGACCCAAGCTTTTTCTTCAAGTTGTTGATGATGATCTTGTTGGATGATTCTGCTTGACCATTAGCTTGTGGGTGGACTGGTGTTGATGTTATCATCTTAATCCCCCAGCTTTCACAAAAGTTAGTAGTTCTACTCCTAATAAATTGGGATCCATTATCACAAACAATTTCAGAAGGAATACCAAATCTATTAATAATGTTTCTTTTAATAAAGGATATCACTTCTTTTTCTCTGACTTAAGCAAAGGCTTCAGCCTCTATCCACTTGGAGAAGTAATCAGTCATAGCAAGCATGAATACTTTTCCACCAGGTGCCTTAGGAAGTTTACCAACTATATCCATTCCCCATCTCATAAATGGCCAAGAAGAGGATATAGGATGCAAAAGTTCTGCTGGTTGATGAAGGATATTACTATGTCTCTGACAAGGATCACACTTCTTGGCATAATTCACAACATCCTTCTTCATAGTAGGCCAATAGTATCCTGCCCTCAAGATCCTCGAGAATAATGCCCTGCCCCCAGTGTGGTTTCCACAATCTCCTTCATGAAAATCCTTTAGGACTTCTTGGATTTCAGGATCCTCAATGCATCTTAGATATGGTCCTGCAAGAGATCGTTTATATAACATATTATTCAATATTGTAAACTGAGATACCTTAATTTTGAAAGCCCTGGGGTTTTCTCCTGTAGGAATCTCTCCATGTTGGATATATCTTTTGATTGGAAGGATCCATGATCCTGAATGGGATTGGGAATGGGATTGGAAGGATCCATAATCCTATCTCCATGGATACATGATCCTCAATAGCAGGGGTTAGGATATGGATAATAGGGATCTTGATATCCTCTGGAATCTTCAACGATGATCCTCGGTTGGCCAATGCATCAGCTTCCGCATTCTCTTCTCTAGGTACCTGTGTCAAACTAAATGAAACAAAAGAGAGTGCCAATTCTTTGACTATCTCTAGATATTTGATTAGCTTTTCACCTTTAACAGCATAGGATCCATTCAAGTGATTAGTAATTAACAATGAATCTACATGTACCTCAAGATACCTGATCCTCATATGCTTGGCAATTTGCAAACCAGCTATCAAGGCTTCATATTCAGCCTCATTATTAGTAGTTTGAAACTCACAAGCTATGGAGTGGGGTATTATGTCCCCTTGTGGCGATTTTAGTAGTATTCCAAGTCCTGTCCCTTTGACATTGGAGGCTCCATCAGTGAAGAGTATCCAAGGATCCTTACTTTCTTCTAGCTGTTGGACTTCTAACTCAGCTTCCTTTTGCAAGTCACTACTAAAATTTGCCACAAAGTCAGCTATGGCTTGGGATTTGATGTCAGTCATTGGTTCATATCTTATATCATAAGCACTAAGCTTCGCTGCCCACTTGGCCATCCTTTTTGACATTTCCGGTTTCCTGAGAACATTCTTAATTGGAAAATTAGTCTTAACAATAATGGCATGAGTTTCAAAATAATGTCTTAATTTAGTAGATGCCATAATCAAAGCAAGAATAAGTTTTTCTAAATGTGAATACCTGGATTCAGCATCAAGCAAACTCTTACTTACGTAATAAACAGGATGTTGTGTACCTTGGTGATCCTTAACAAAGACTGCACTTACTGCTTTAGAGGATACCGCCAGATATAAGGATAATATATCCCCTTTTTCTGGTTTCATTAAGGCAGAAGCTGAGGATATGTAATCCTTAAGGGCTTTGAGAGCATTTTCATGCTTTTCCGTCCACTCAAATTTCTTGTTCTTCCTCAAAATGTCATAGAATTCCTTGCATTTTTCTGAGGATTTGGATATGAACCTGTTCAAGGCTGCGATCCTGCCTGTCAATCTTTGCACATCCTTGGCATTGGCAGGAGATTTGATATTCACAATAGCCTTAATTTGCTCTGGACTTGCTTCAATGCCTCCTTTTGTCACTGAAGAAACACTAGATAAATGGTCGGAACCGAGATATCTAGGGGGTTTGAATCTGCATAAAAGGGTTGGTTTCCACTCGATCGATTCAGGTCCAACTGACCTTCTTCTCCGATAACTCTGCAAAAAAGAACACCATTAGCCTCGCCAAGGGGAGAAGAGGGTTCTCTCCTTGACCCGACTCCGGTGTGAGAATAAGTATTGGTAATGAAGAAGAAGATGTATATGAGAAGTGTGAGTAACTTGAATTCATACCTGAGTTTTCTCATATTTATAGCCGAGAGTCGTTTTTAGGCGGGAAATCCCGTTAGTGAAAAGAGGACGGAAGATGCTAACCCCGTAAGCGGTTACATTTTCGTCCGTTACTGCTCCTTGATTCGACGTGATAGCACACGGATCGTGGTTTAGATCTAAGGCTAGGGATTAACCACGTGTAAAGTGATTAAGTGGATATTACTCTTCACTTGCATGCCCTCGTTGTGAATTCAGGGATGATTGATATAATGACACGTGTCCAGATGGTTGTAACCGTCTTGGTGGTGCACGATTGTATTTCTTCTAGAAGATTACTGCTGTAATCTGGTGTGACACCTTATTGTGTGGAGACAGGTGAATAAACCCCAAGTCTGGGTAAATAATATCCAAATCTGGATTTTAAGCGGAAGTACCTTAATTCAGGATTTTTACCCTTTGCTTTTGTGGGAGGAAGCGCAAGGACTTATGATTTCCTTTGGGCGCGCAAGTGTTGACTGTTGTAGGCCTTTTAAGCCTTTCTTTTTGTGAGACCAGTGCGCGGCCGCGCAAGGTGCAAGGCTGAAAGTTAAGGTTGTGGTATGGTCCCAAGTATTTATTATGAGGTTTTTGGGACCTTACCCCTTCAAGTCCCCCCAGTCTAGTGTTGTACTTATGCAAATAAGTGGAACACTGGACTTATGAGAGGGAAATGCTTCTGGGCGCGAAAAAATAAGAAAACTTCTGGACGAAGATTCATTTTGATTTTTGTAAAGATTTTTGAAAATCTTTGACTTTTAACGAGACTGGTACAGAAAATTGAGTGACAACCTGTCATTGTCAGTTGTTTTTACTGTCCGTGTCTTACACGCTCATGTATAAACGCGTGTGTATTTGATATTTACTTTTCCTGCTGCTTAGAGAACTGTGATATCCGAAAAAATTGCTGTGACGGTTACCGATGCTATTTATTGCGATGAGTATATATAACGTTTGGGTAACCTCCTCTGTGCAATCATTGTTTTGCTGAAAAACTTTCCCCATTCCTTTTTTCTAAGAAAAAATTCCATCATTCTTCCTCTTATGTCAACCGGAGAACATCAAGAAGATCTTGCTGAAGAAATGTCGACTGAACTTCCACCGTTGAAGTGGCCTAGAGCATCTTTTGATGGTTTAATTCAGAATCTCAAATTCCCGGAAAACTGGGGTGCTCTGTATCCTGAAGAGGGGCAGACGGTGGCGGATGCTCCGGCTGGGTATATTACCCTCTTTTGGGATTTTTTCTGTGATGGTAACTTTCGCTTGCCTGTTACTAGATTTTTTCTTGAAATCCTTGGGTTTTACAACCTGCATATCTCCCAACTTCACCCTATTGGCATGGTTAGGGTTCGACATTTTGAATTCGTGTGTCGGACAATGCATGTTGAACCAACCGTTCCCCGATTTAGGGTTTTTCATCAGATGCATTGTACCCAAGGGTTCTATTCGTTCGTTCAGAGGGCTTCTGCAAAGAAGATTCTACTGCAACCCCCAAAATCCTTCCTTGATTGGAAGCAAAAATTCTTCTTTATCAAGGCCGGAGTGATTCCGGTGAAGATGGTTCTAAGGGAGAAGGACGATGTTCCGATTGAAACGCTTCAGACCCCTGTTGATGAGAACTGGTATCAAGATCTGAAAGATGTGCCCAATATTGCGTTGCCGGAGAAAGATCTTGTTGGAGCCGGCATGAGTTTGAACTGGAAGATGGAGCTTGATGACAAACCCGTATACACGGAGGATGGTCATAGTAAGTTTGGGGTTCTTCCCCCCCCCCCCCCCATTTTTTTTGACCTGCTGCTCTCTTCGAATGTAGTTGTTTCTCTGTATGTTGTTGCCTTCAAGAGGGAAGGCGGAAGAATGGGTACTATCAAGAAAAAACCTGAAGAGGAGCTTTGGTACCACCGTATCGTAAGAAATTTTGTTCTTCCACGGGATGCGGATCTATCTGTTCAACCAGCTGCTGGTGCTGGTAAGTTATATCTGTTTTTTTTTCCTTTTTGCGCTTTGTGGGTAAGTTTTTATTTTGCGCCTTTGTAGGTGAATTGTTGAATTTGGGCATAGGCCCTGAAAAGAAAAAGCGCGCAACGACTTCTACTTCTGCGCCGAAGAGAAGTGAGGCTGTTAAAGTTCAACCTTTGAAGGCGAAGAATGTTGGAGAGAAGAAAGGTACGCGCCGTTCCTCTGACTCCAGGTGTGATTATGTGGTGGTTTCTGACTCTTTGGAGGGTCTTACTCTTGCAGTAACTGTACGAGAACCGAAGCCTGAACCGAGGGATTCTGCTGATATTCCCCCTTCCAATCCAAACGAGCCTATCGATTTGGATTCTAGTCCCGAACATTTGGTACATAGGAAGGTTGGTAAAAGGAAGCAAACTGATACTGATGCGGAGGGTCAACCTCCTAAAAAAGTTCAGAGGAAGAAAATTACCAGAAAAGGGAATCTTGATGCCTTTGTTTCGGAATCTGTTCCTGGTAAGTGTCGTCTTTCCTTGTTTCCTTTATGCGGACTAAATCCTTACAGATTTTTATTTTTCCAGAAGTTCCTGTTTCTCCTATTCCCACAGAACTGCAATCTGTGGTAAATGAAGGACTTCCCTCCACCCCTCCGCACGCTTCTGTTGTTGACCAGCTGGAGCCTACAGAGGTCCCTGATGATGGTGTGGAGAAGACTGTTGAGGCTGAAAAGCCTGTTGATACTGTCATAGAGACTGAAAAGGTTGTTAATTCGGGTATGGTGGATGGTGCTGACAGTCTACAAACCCCTGAAACTGTTGCTCGAGATTTGGGGAAAGAACCAGCTGCTTAAAAAACTTCAACTTCTTCCCCTAAACCTTCTGATGCAATGCCTGAGCGTGTTGAGAAGGTGACGGTTGAGAAGCAAGATTCGTCTGCTGGTATTGGTAAACATTCTCCAATCCGTCCAGAAGAAACCTTGGGAGATTACTACTACCGGACTTATACGGAGAAAGATGCTGCTGACCTGCACGCCCCTGTTTGGAATTTAAAGAAAGGCGATACTTTCTCGGATTGGCGTGTGTGCCAAGATTGGTTGCAGGGGATACTTCCACCTGGAGAGATCAAGTTTCAGGAAGGTCAATCTTATGAGCAGACCTATCAGTCTTATCTTGCAGAAACTGCTTCTCATGTCTCTACCATTCACCGCATAGTACGTGAGTGGTATAGTATGCATAAGGAGCAGGAATCTTTTATGGCATCTCAAAAGAAATTTGCCAAAGATGAAAAACATATAGCTCTGTTGAAGGCCAAATTAGAAGCTGAGCAGGCCAAGTTTGAGGCTGAGCGTAAGACTGAGGAATGGTCTGTTGCTGGTTGGAAGAGAAAAGCGGAAGCTGAAGCTGCTCTTCTGTCTGAGGAACGCAAAAATTGGAGGAGAATTTGCAAGAAAGATAATGCTGAGAAGGCAAACCTTCGTAATATCATTAATAACCTCAAGGCTGAGGTTGAAAAATTGAAGAATCAGGATGCGGAGGTAGAAAGGTTGAAGAAGGAGAAAGCTGATGCAGAAGCTGTGCTAGCGGAGGCGCGTTCTCATAGGGAGCGTAGTGAGCAACGAGAGGTACAAGCTTTTGCCACTCTTGCCCTTAGAGATAAAGAGTTAGAAGAACTTACTTCTTTGGTTTCTGGCCAGGAACAACTTAAGAAGGATCTAGAGCTTGCGCATTCCGAGAATACTGAAATTTCCCGCCATTTGTCTGAAGTTGAAGAAAAGTTGGAAAATTCAAAAACGGCGCGGGTTACAGCGGAAAGTGAGCTTGAGCCTTTGAAAAATGATATGGCTTGGTTAAAAGATCGCGGTATTGCATGCGTAAGTTTCTCCTCTCCTTTTCGTGTGGGATCATTAATGCGCTTTTCTTGATACTCATTTTTACTTGATTTTATAGGTTGCTGAATCTGTGTTAAACTCTGAAGAGCTGGATAAAACTGTTGCTAATTTAATGGTTGCTGCGCGACGAGATGGGTATGCGCAAGGATATGCTGAATGTTCCCAGCATGTGAACAGCGCATTAAAGGTTAACTGGGATGATAGTAAGTCTGCAACTTTTGGCGTAAATACTGGCGCCGCGCTTGCTTCCATGAAAACAGAGTTTAATAATTTGCAACTTCCGGTCATGGACCTGATAAACGTGGCGCTGCAATCGGACGATCACGTAGCGCAGCTAAAAGAAATCTTTCCGGATGAGGGTGAAGATTTAGAGTAGTTTGAAATTGTATTGAACAATTTTCTTTGTAATATTTGGGATGTAAATCCCTATTTTGTTGGTGCGCTGTTGCGCAAGTAACTTAAACACTGCTGTGTTTTGAAAGTTCTTTAGGGCGTATCTGTACGCTAAGTATGATGTTTCTATTTGTTTGTTTACAATATTTTTCATGAGTACGATTACTTTTTATTGAGTAAGGCAAATGAAGTTGGTATAAAGCTTATGCTTGAACTTATGGCCGTTTGTGATATGATCACTGACCATTCATGAAGCTTATTTTGAAACTACCATAATGTTTTTGCGCTTACTAAAAGAAATTGCATGCACTTTGTAAACACAGAAATAATAGAAACTTTGCAATATTATTTACGGATAGAGCACAGAGGCTTTACAAAGTTTTTGCTAATAATTATGTAGAACTTAACTTAATATTTCCGCCTTGCTTGATGGATCATGTCTTTCCGCGAGAAACTTATAGAGCCGTCTTTCAGACTTTTGCCCGTTTGCTTGGGCCCTCCTCTCCCCGGGTTATCTGCTTAATCTCTTTGCGCACATTTTGGAGTAAATGTGTGAGTTCGCCGCTCTTAAGGGCTTTCTCTATTTCTGTGCACAGAGAGATGCAGTTGTTAGTGGTATGCCCGTTGTCTTTGTGATATTCGCAGTATTGCGCCGGGTCTTGTCCACGTTTATTTTTCATTGGGATCGGAGGTTTGAATTGATAGTCTTCAGTACTCAGAACCTCCGCCGGGGTCTTTGTTAGGGGAGTCCACTGCCTCTCCCTATTTTCTTGTTTGTTCTCCCTCTGCGCGGAGAGTTTGTTAATTGTTGTGCGAGCGTCTTCAGATGATCGACTTCCTGATCCAGATTCACGCCATGACTTCTTAAACCTTCTCTCGCCGGTTGAGCTTAAGTCCGCGGGCCTATTGTGTGGTGGTGGTGGCCTGTTCGTAGTAAGGTTTTTCTCAGTTTGCGCGTAAACCTTGGCCGCCGCCATTATCTTCTCCCAACTTTTTGGAAGGCCCTCTGTTCCAAATAAGACTTTAACCATGTCATCACACCTAACCGCGTACTTGAATTGAGCACGGATTAGTTGTTCGTGAACACCGCCAATCTCCAATACTTCTTTATTGTATCTGGTGATGAAATCCTCCAGATTTTCGTCATCACGACGCCAGATGTTCATGACGTCGGATGTGTCCCGAATGGAACGCCGCTGCTGGCTGAAGTGTGTCAAAAACTTTTCACGCAGATCTTTCCATGATTCGATCTGTCCAGTTGGTAGGTTGCCAAACCAGATTCGCGCTGGGTCAGTTAATGTTTGTACAAACAAATGACACCATAGTGGGAGGGTCCAACCTCCAACCAATCCTGCGCTGGTAAACACTCTCAGGTGATCATCGGGGTCTGTTAACTCATTAAACTTCCCTATGTTGGATGGTAATTTAGCCTTCTCCAATGGAGCTAAAGCTATTTCCAGTATGAACTTTGAGTTTTCCGCTGCTTCTGCAGGGCGGTAAACCAAGTCATAATTGTGTTCTGCCTCAGGGTTATAAACCGCTCTAGGCCTGCACTTGTTATAGTTTGGCTGTAGTCGATTGAACACACTGGTCTTTGTACTTAAACGGTATGTCGGATCAGATTCATCGGAGTGGGCATCTCACTGAGAACCCAACCTATCATGAACCGATTGTCTTCGGTGTGTTCTACCATGATTCTCTCTCTGGTGACTTCCTGTCTGAGTGTGTTGTGACGTAGATCTGGCATAAACTTCTGTACCTTCATAAGTTGATTCTTCCAGTTGGGAGGCATGAGCACGAGATCCCGGTCTCCGTGATTGAGTCAGGGGAGCAGTTTGAGCACACAACTGTGTGTATACTGCGTTTAATGCTCCTTGAGACCGGACATACCAGGATATCGGAGTTTCTCCTGGTGGTAAAATTGATTGAGCAGGGTTTGCTGGTAACATTCCTGGAGTGACAGGATCATTTGCTCGATTGGATTGAACCTCGTTATCGTCCGAGGCATCTTCCAGGATTCCTTCTACTTGTAAATTGTTCCCGACGTTTGGTCGAGGACCGAGTTGCCGGTGAGATGGCGAATTTTCTGCCATGTGCAAAACAGAAAATGAAAAGAACTAAATCGAAACGAGATGAAAACTGGAAAAAACAGAGGAATCGGTGGGCGCCAATGAAGAAACACTAGATAAATGGTCAGAACCGAGATATCTAGGGGGTTTGAATCCGCATAAAAGGGTTGGTTTCCACTCGATCGATTCAGGTCCAACTGACCTTCTTCTCCGATAACTCTGCAAAAAAGAACACCGTTAGCCTCGCCAAGGGGAGAAGAGGGTTCTCTCCTTGACCCGACTCCGGTGTGAGAATAAGTATTGGTAATAAAGAAGAAGATGTATTTGAGAAGTGTGAGTAACTTGAATTCATACCTGAGTTTTCTCATATTTATAGCCGGGAGTCGTTTTTAGGCGGGAAAACCCGTTAGTGAAAAGAGGACGGAAGATGCTAACCCCATAAGCGGTTACGTTTTCTTCCGTTACTGCTCCTTGATTCGACGTGATAGCACACGGATCGTGGTTTAGATCTAAGGCTACAGATTAGCCACGTGTAAAGTGATTAAGTGGAGATTACTCTTCACTTGCATGCCTTCGTTGTGAATTCAGGGATGACTGATATAGTGACACGTGTCCAGACGGTTGTAACCGTCTTGGTGGTGCACGATTGTATTTCTTCTAGAAGATTACTACTGTAATCTGGTGTGACACCTTATTGTGTGGAGACAGGTGAATAAACCCCAAGTCTGGGTAAATAATATCCAAATCTGGATTTTAAGCGGAAGTACTTTAATTCAGGATTTTTACCCTTTGCTTTTGTGGGAGGAAGCGCAAGGACTTATGATTTCCTTTGGGCACGCAAGTGTTGACTGTTGTAGGCCTTTAAGCCTTTCTTTTTGTGAGACCAGGGCGCGGCCGCGCAAGGTGCAAGGCCGAAAGTTAAGGTTGTGGTATGGTCCCAAGTATTTATTATGAGGTTATTGGGACCTTACCCCTTCAGTCACCATATAGCCTAGGAATTTACCTGCTTTAACACCAAAGTGACACTTCGAAGGATTTAGTTTCATATTAAATTTATCAAGGATATTGAATGCTTCCTCCAAGTCTCTAAGGTGATCCTCAGCTTTCTTGGACTTAACCACCATATCATCTATATAGACTTCCATAGTGTGTCCAATTTGTTCCTTGAACATCATATTGACTAGCCTTTGATAAGTAGCACCTGCATTCCTTAGTCCAAATGGCATAGCAATATAACAATATATACCAGTTGGGGTCATAAATGCTGTATCCTCTTGATCAGATGGTTCCATCTGAATCTGTTAAAATCCAGATGAAGCATCCATAAAAGTTAACAACTTATGACCCGCGGTAGCATCCACCATGGAGTCAATGTGGGGTAATGCGAAAGGATCCTTTGGATATGCCTTGTTTAAATCAGTGAAATCGACACATACCCTCCACTTTCCATTTTTCTTTTGAACAACAACCACGTTAGCTAACCATCTTGGATACTTAACCTCTTTTATCATACCTGCCCGGAGTAGTTTATCTACTTCTTCCTGGATAATAGCATTCCTTTCAGGTGTAAACTTCCTCCTTTTCTGATGAATTGGCTTGAATGACCTGTCAATGACAAGTTTATGAGTAATTATATCTTTAGATATACCTGTCATGTCCTCATGCTTCCAGACAAATGTAGTTTTTCTCCTTTTAAGGAAGGATACTAGGTCCTGTTCAATGTTGCTGAGGATCCCTGATCCTATGAAGACTATGGATTTAGGATCATGAGGATCCATAAGGATTTCTTTCACGTCATGTTCTCTTGCCTCTAAGACATCTCTTGGAGGATGCTTTAATTGCTATTGCTCCCTTGATCTTGAGGCTGGCTTCATTGATGA
The DNA here is from genome assembly GCA_030545235.1 of Helianthus tuberosus. Taxonomy (NCBI): domain Eukaryota; kingdom Viridiplantae; phylum Streptophyta; class Magnoliopsida; order Asterales; family Asteraceae; genus Helianthus; species Helianthus tuberosus. The sequence continues at coordinate 171,626,983 of CM060367.1, read as the reverse complement.
CGTGTAGCAATTCTTAGCTTCTTGTTGATCACTCTCAATTTTCACCACCCCCCATGGACTAGGAAGCTTCACTCATTGATGATAGGTAGATGGGACTGCCTTCATGTCATGTATCCATGTTCTTCCAAGGATAACATTACAACAGGATAAGCAATCGATAACATATAACTTTTGATAAGAATGAAGTCCTTCAATATAAATGGGCAGTTTGATGTCCCCCAATGTATTCTTGGTTTCTCCGCTGAATCCCACAAGAACTGAGGATCTTGGGACAATGTCTGATTCCGGAATGTTCATTTTCTTGAGGACATCAAGCTGAATGATGTTTACTGAGCTTCCTCCATATATCAGGATCCTGCGAACAAAGTGGTTAGAAATAAACAGAGTAATAACAAGACCAACATGATGAGGATCCTGAACATCAACACGATCATCCTCATCAAAGGTTATAACTTTTTCCTTCGTGACAGTAGAGGTTCGAATGCGTCTGTCCCCGTTAACCATCTTGATTTCCTTAGCATGTCTCTTGGCTGCTGAAAAGGAAGTACCACAAATGTCTGATCCACCCGAAATGAAGTTTATAACTTGTGCATCTGCTGGAGGGGTAGGAGCTCTTTCTGTAATCTTTTCAGGATCCTGGATCCTTGACTTTTTTCTTCCCAAAAGCTCTTTCAAGTGCCCCTTGCTTAACAGGTAACCAATTTCTTTTCTAAGTGCAATACACTCTTCAATAAGATGCCCAAAATCCTCATGATATGCACACCATTTGGACTTGTCCTTTGTAGCAGCTGGTTGATCACTTTTCCTTGGCCATCTTGCTTTCTCACCTAGATTCAGCATTGCAAGAATTAGTTCATTGTTATCAACAGAAAAACAGTATTCAGAAATTGGAGGATAATCCTCATCATCCTCTTCTTGTTCTACTGCATGCACATTCTGGTTATCAGACTTATTGTAGGACTTGAACTTGTTATTCTTGAAGTAGGATCCTTGCTTTTCCTGTTTTGAGGATCCTGCCAATCTTTCCTGGATCCTTTTATCATCCTCTAATCGAATGAATCTAAGGGCCCTGGTTCTCACTTCATCAAGATTCCTGCATGGGGTCATAACAAGATCATCATAGAATAATGAATCCCTAAGCAAACCCATTTTAAAGGCTTCCACAGCCGTAGCTATATCCAGATTAGGGATATCTAAGGATTCTTTACTAAACTTAGTGATGTAATCCCTGAGTGATTCATTTTGACCTTGTGTTACCCTATATAGATCACTAGTTAAACGTTCAAATTTTCTGCTACATGAGAACTGACTATTAAACAGATTAACTAGATTAGCAAATGAAGTAATAGAGTAAGGGGGAAGACTTAGCAGCCATTTAAGAGCTGGTCCTGTGAGTGTGGATCCGAAACCCTTGCATATACATGCTTCTTTTAACCTCTCTGGGATGGGGTTGATCTCCATCCTCTCTCTATATTAAGCTACATGTTCTTCTGGATCCGTTGAACCATCATACAACTTCATAGTTGGTATTTGGAACCTTTTGGGTATCTCAGCATCACAAATGGGTGGTGCAAAACAAGATATCCTATGGCTCCCATCTGCAATTTCAGGGATAGTCTTAACCACTCCTGGAACACTGGATATCATATCCTTCAGCTTCTGTAATTCCCTAGCCATAGCTTGATTGATACCTGTATCCTGCATAGAGCCATGGTTAGTGTTATAAGAATTGTTGAAAGTGTTACCTCCCAGGGGATTCAAGTTAGGAATTGCAGATGTGAATCTATATTGACGGGATTCTGGTATGATTGAAGGACCAGAAGAGGCAATGGTCTGCATTGGAATGAAGTATCCTTGATGAACATCTGTGCTAGGGGGTTGTATACTTCTCAAGAATCCTTGATCCTGAAAGATGTTGGATCCTTGATGTTGAGAGGATCCTTGAACCTGAAAGGATCACTGAGGCTGAAAGGATCCTTGAACCTGAAAGGATCCCTAAGGCTGAGATGATCCTTGATCCTGAAATGAGGATCCTTGAACCATGGAGGATCCTTGGACCCTAGAGGATCCTTGAACCTGAGAGGATCCTTGGACTATGTGCATTCCCAAATATCCTCCTGAGCTGATGAAGGATCCCTGATGCTGTAAAGAGGATCCCGAAGGCTGAAAACAGGATCCTTGAGGCTGGAAGTGAGACCCAAAAGCCTGACTCATAGTTGTTGCTCCATAACGCCTTCCCAATAGTTCAGTTTGGTACTGGATGTCTAAGGCTGCAGATTGCTGATCAGTTATAGCTGGAGTGTCGAAATCCAGTGACCTTGGTATCAGAGGAGAGTGATCCTCCCCTGACCTCTTCTGTTTCTTGATGTCACCGATCTCCCGGAGGATCCTTTCGTTGGTTTTGTCCTGCTCTTGTATGTGATCCCTCATCTACAAAATCAAAGTAAAAAGATCACTAGTAGTAGGATTAGAAGAAACAGAGGAAGTTGGTGGTTTTGAAAAAATGGGGCTTTGTCTCTTTGCAGCATTTTCAGCATTCTTCTGGGATCCAGAAGGAGGTGGAGGCAAAGGAGGAGCGCCCTGTGATGAACTCATTGCCGGCATTGAACATGAAGTGCTCTTTGTTGAAGAAGCCATTTGCTTGGTTGTAATGAACCGAAATGATCACAAAAACAATAATTTCTTAGGAATGAAGCACCAATTGCCCCACGGTGGGCGCCAAACTGTTTTGGTCAAAAATCAGGCTAAGATAATGTAACCAAATCTTTGTTGTGAGGAATGATGCTTGAATCAACGAACAATATGAAGGATAACTCAGAAATGTAATGAACAAATGACACAAGGATTTATACGAGGAAAAGGCCCTTGATCAAGAGTTGATCTCTGGCATAAAAAACCTCGGGTGATGGAAACTACCGATCACCAACTAAAATTAATCAAAAGAAGTTTACAACTCGGGATGATAACAAGCTTGTTACAAGGATCACTAATGTGCAATGTGCAAAAATGTGTGAAATCGCCAAGTAGTATTTGAGAGCTGATTGAGAGCTGTTACGAGAGTGTGTGTATTTGCTAAAATTGGCCAAGTGTTCTAACTCAAGCTGGTTATCCCCATTTTAAATTAGAAATAACTAAACTAACTAACTATCCGCAAATTGTGCAAGCTCCCCACGATCTCTATAACGTCCACAAGAACCAAGCACGTGCGGAATATTGAGGAAATATGCTCCAGGAATTTCGGTGATACTTGGTCCATGCCTTTGTTCCTGCAAAACAAGCTTACGTACAATGAAGACAATTGTTAGTATAAAGATAACAATAAGGATCCTGAATCCTGATCCTGCAACACCTACTGAGGATCCTTAATTCAAACAGAATTGAGGATCCATGATCCTGGTAGCACATGAGGATCCGTGATCCTTAGGATTGGAAAATCCACCCCTAACACTGTCTATTATGTTAGTAAGAGTTTGCTTGATGCTGAATCCAGGTATTCACATTTAGAGAAACTTATCCTTGCTTTAATTATGGCATCTACTAAATTAAGACATTATTTTGAAACTCATGCCATTATTGTCAAGACTAATTTTCCAATTAAGAATGTTCTCAGGAAACCTGAAATGTCAGGAAAGATGGCCAAATGGGCAGTGAAGCTTTGTGCTTATGATATAAGATATGAACCAAGGACTGCCATCAAATCCCAAGCCTTAGCTGACTTTGTGGCAGATTTTAGTAGTGACTTGCAAAAGGAAGCTGAGTTAGAAGTCCAATAGCTGGAAGAAACTAAGAATCCTTGGATACTTTTCACTGATGGAGCTTCGAATGTCAAAGGAACAGGACTTGGAATATTACTAAAATCGCCACAAGGGGACATAATACCCCACTCCATAGCTTGTGAGTTTCAAACTACTAATAATGAGGCTGAATATGAGGCCTTGATAGCTGGTTTGCAAATTGCCAAGCATATGAGGATCAGGTATCTTGAGGTACACGTAGATTCATTGTTAATTACTAATCACTTTAATGGATCCTATGCTGTTAAATGTGAAAAGCTAATCAAATATCTAGAGATAGTCAAGGAATTGGCACTCTCTTTTGTTTCTTTTAGTTTAACACAGGTACCAAGGGAAGAGAATGCAGAAGCTGATGCATTGGCCAATCTAGGATCATCCTTGAAGATTCCGGAGGATATCAGGATCCCTATTATCCACATCCTAACCCCCGCTATTGAGGATCATGTAGCCATGGAGATAGGAGAGGATTCTGCAATCATCCTTAGTGATGATACACAATCTCATTCAGGATCATGGATCCTTCCAATCAAAAGATATATCCAACATGGAGAAATTCCCATAGGAGAAAACCCCAGGGCTTTCAAAATTAAGGTATCTCAATTTACAATATTGAATAACATGTTATATAAACGATCTCTTGCATGACCATATCTAAGATGCATTGAGGATCCTGAAATCCAAGAAGTCCTAAAGGATTTTCATGAAGGAGATTGTGGAAACCACACTGGGGGCAGGGCATTATTCTCAAGTATCCTGAGGACAGGATACTATTGGCCTACTATGAAGAAGGATGATGTGGATTATGCCAGAAAGTGTGATCCTTGTCAGAGACATAGTAATATCCTTCACCAACCAGCAGAGCTCTTACATCCTATATCCTCTTCTTGGCCATTTATGAGATGGGGAATGGATATAGTTGGTAAACTTCCTAAGGCACCTGGTGGAAAAGTATTCATGCTTGCTGTTAGGGGAGGATTTTCCAATCCTAAGGATCACGGATCCTCAAGTGCTGTCAGGATCATGGATCCTCAATTCTGTTTGAATTAAGAATCCTCAGTAGGCGTTGCAGGATCAGGATCCTTATTGTTATCCTTATACTAACAATTGTCTACCTTGTACGTAAGCTTGTTTTGCAGGAGCAAAGGCATGTACCAAGTCTTACCGAAATTCTTGGAGCATATTCCCTCAATATTCCACACGTGCTTGGCTCTTATGGACGTTATGGAGATCGTGGGGGGCTTGCATAATTTGCGTATATTTTGTTAATTTAGTTATTTCTAATTTAAAATGGGGATAACAAGCTTGAGTTAGAACACTTAGCTAATTTTGGCATACACACACTCTCATAACAGCTCTCTATCAGCTCTCAAACACTACTCGGCGATTTCATACATTTTTGCACAGTGCACACTAGTGATCCTTGTAACAAGCTTGTTATCATCCCGAGTTGTAAACTTCTTTTGATTAATCTTAGTTGGTGATCGGTAGTTTCCATCACCCGAGGTTTTTTATGCCGGAGATCAACTCTTGATCAAGGGCTTTTTCCTCGTATAAATCATTGTGTCATTTGTTCATTACTTTTCTGAGTTATCCTTCATATTGTTCATTGATTCAAGCATCATTCCTCACAACAAAGATTTGGTTACATTATCTTAGCCTGATTTTTGACCAAAACAGTTTGGCGCCCACCGTGGGGCAATTGGTGCTTCATTCCTAAGAATTCTTGTTTTTGTGATCATTTCGGTTTGTTATAACCAAGCAGATGGCTTCCTCAACGAAGAACACTTCAAGTTCAATGCCGGCAATCACTTCTTCACAGGGCGTTCCTCCTTTGCCTCCACCACCTTCTGGATCCCAGAAGAATACTGAAAATGCTGCAAAGAGACAAAGCCTCATTTTTCCAAAACCACCAACTTCTTCTGTTTCTTCTAATCCTACTACTAGTGATCTTTTTAATTTGATTTTGCAGATGGGGGATCACATACAAGAGCAGTACAAAACCAACGAAAGGATCCTCTGGGAGATCGGTGACATCAAAAAACAGAAGAGATCGGGGGAGGATCACTCTCCCCTGATACCTAGATCAGTGGATTTTGACACTCCAGCCGTAACTGCCCTGCAATCTGCAGTGTCACACCCACAAAATACCACCTGCGAAAACCCCCGCGAGGCGTGTGACATACAAGGATCCAAGCCACCAATCACATTGAACTCAGAATTATAATTAAATAAAACTTTCATTTATTACCATAAAGCGTTACAATCGTTAGAAATGTTATATGTCATTCATTGTCATAGCGGGAGCATAAATCATTTGTTAAGTGTTTAGTAAACCAAGAGTATATAAACCATTGAGCTTGTATTGAGATTCCATGTATTTCGACCCATGACCACTCCAGCTTCCCAGACAACAAGTTCCAAATAATATAAGCATATAGACCTGCAAGGCATGTAACAACGAGTCAACAACAAAGTTGAGTGAGTTAACAGTTGGTTGTTTAGTTTTACCAGTTGTTTTGAAATCATAAGTTGTTTCGTATTCTACGAGTTAACCAGTAACCTTTGTTTCCCAAACCATAACCATAATCAGTGGGGGCTTCCCATGTGAACCACTAAACCGTACCATATCGACTACTAATGAAAAATAAGTTGTGCCCTACACCAGTGTCTATTATCACTGACAGTTTTCCATAGTCCATTAGTACATGCCCGTTCGAACGACACGGTGTGAGGTTTGTCAAACCTAATAGCGCTATTAACTAATGACCCGCTCGCCATCGGCCTCGGCGATTAAGTCGATATAAGAATGAGGGACTTCATGATAGAGTTTTGTCTAGTAAGTTTAAGGTTGTTGTCCTACCCAAGGAGGACGAACGTACGTAGTTCTACCCAAGGAGAATACGCAGGATTTATGGTGGCATCCTACCCAGGGAGGATGGCCGTACATATCCTACCCAAGGAGGATATGTAGGTTCAGTTTTAGCTTATTAACCCATTCCCAAACCACCGGGAATCCCATGCCTTGTAGAAAGTGTGTGAACTCACCTCGGTTTTCTCGGTAAGATTAGTTACTTGTTTACGTTTACAGTTGGTCAACGATATCCTAACATAGTTACCAACAACAATCAGTCATATGCACAAAAAGCACGTATTCCATACACATACTGCACTTGCAGCGTACACGGATTGCACAAATCATTATACAAGTCACTATAGTAATTCATATGACATACTAGTTCATTATCATCACATAATCACCTAGCAAGTAGTTGGTTCAGTTATACATTCACATTACAACTTCATACCTCACAAAACATATACTAACAGTTCGGTTCTCATACAAATAATCATGTATGTTCACAAATATGAAGTAGTTTAATATTCTAGTACATCGATATTCAAGTGTGGCCCATTAGGGGCGGCCCATGTCCTACAAGCCCAACTAGTACGAATCTCACAGGCTGTGTAATCCATATACCGTGCGGCCCATAAAAGCTAGGACCCAATGGACCATACGATTCATGTCAAGCCCATTTTCTTTTACTTGTGCGATTACACTTTAGTGGATGGCTGTGATTTATATGGTTCACAAAACTCTAATTATTTCCAAACAGTTTCATGATTAAAGCCATCATTCCAAACCGATCGACCAATATAATTATTCTAGCCATGTGCTCAAAATCATTGTTTAGCAGCAATTAATAACATACCCACCTAACTAACAAACCCTATTGCATATCCTTCCCAAAGCTATCACACAATCTCAACAGTATGCATCACAAGGAACACGTCAATTATAAATTGCATGCCATGATTACACATGTCAACAGGTGTCCATTATTATATTTGTACCTATCATAAACACACATATTATCTTGTCATTCCATTCAGTAATTAAATAAACATGTATTAAAAAGAACTCCACCATTAACCAATCTTAGATCTCAAGTCGATCATCATGATACCCCTACAGTGGTAGACATGTTTCGTCCAAGATCGGCACATAAAATATAACAACCTACATAGTCTCATGCATACTAACAGTATAATCACATGTTCATCATTGCATCAGTTAGCATGCATGTATAACAATTCGGTCACAAGTCGTGCTCAAGAAACTATAATCAATCACAAGTTAAAAATAAGCATTACCTACAAACTGCTGAATTACTGTTTCGAAGGAGGGGGCTGCCACTACCGTACGTGCAAGAGATGTAGGAGTAGGGTTTGTTGTATTTTGTGTAACTTATAAATAAGTTACGTATACATATAAGGAGAAGGGGGTTGGGCCAATTGTGGTCATTAATAACACAAAGTGGATTGGGCCGAGTGTCTTCGTTGGCGGAATACCAACTTTCGCCAAGATAGTGGGCGACGAAACTTCCATCTTTCGTCGGGTGAATTGGGCCACTTCGTCGAGCCCATAAAATGTCACATATATTGTTTTCATTACTTACATCATATCAGTGGTCCAATTAATATGCAAGTAGCAGTCCACTAAAACCAATCGGTCCAATAGGCTGGTAAGTTTCATTTAGTTGTTGGCCATTAATCAAATTGCATGTGCTGGCAGACTGTTATAATCATCTCGGCCCATGTGACTTTCTTATGAATGTCAACCACTGTTGTAGCCCATGTGATTTAATAGCTTTGACCCAATTAAAATTGACATTAAAGTTGTTTGTCGGACTTGGTTAATACTAATCCTAAGTAGTTAATAAATAACTACACATATAATACTTCAATTATTCAAGCACAAGTTACAACACAACCCGAACTATGAAGACATGATTGCGAATAAGTAACACGTAAAGGAAAGATCTTGAAATCCCAGGTTGTCACATCATCCCCAACTTGAAAGAAATTTCGTCCCGAAATTTAGTACGTAGTTACTGAGGAAGCTAGTTAGGTTGCGTAGTTTTTCCTGGGGTGTCACATTATCCCCCCGTTGGTTTGGAATTTCGTCCCGAAATTCCGCAGTAGCTTCAGCCTCAGTAATGGTTTCATTGTTCTCTGACAACTGGGGATATTTGTGTTTCATTTGGTCTTCTCATTCCCAGGTAAACTCTAGGCCACGACGGGAGTTCCAACGAACTCGAACAATAGGTATCCTGGTGCGTTTGAGAATCTTGACCTCCCGGTCCAAGATTTCCCCTGGTTCTTCGACAAATCACAACTGATCATCGATGGTGAGCTCCTTGAAAGGAACTGTGAGGGTTTCATCTGACAGACACTTCTTCAGATTCAACACATGGAATACGTTGTGAACTCCACTGAGTTCTTCGGGTAGATTCAACCTGTAGGCCACCTTACCAATTCTCTCAGTGATTTCGAAAGGTCCAACATATCACGGGTTGAGTTTGCCTTGTTTACCAAAATGAACTACACCTTCCCAAGGTAAGACTTTAAGTAGCACTCAATCCCCAACCTAGAACTCGAGTGGTTTCCTGCGCTTATCAGCGTAGCTTTTCTGACGGTCACGAGCTGCCGCCATTTGTTGTCGTATATGAGCAATCTTCTCTGTTGTGTCTACGACGAGCTCTGGGCCAGTGATTTGGATGCTTCCAACTTCTGCCCAACAAAGAGGTGATCGGCACTTCCGTCCACACAATGCCTCGAACGGAGTGGTCTGGATGCTGGTGGGGTAACTGATGATATACGAAAACTCCACTAAAGGTAGATGCCGCTACCAGCCGTTACCAAATTCGATTACACATGTTCGAAGCATGTCTTCAAGAGTTTGGATGGTGCGTTCAGTCTGCCCATCCGTCCGTGGATGACATGTTGTGCTCATGTCTAGACGTGAGCCGAAGGATTTGTGCATCGCTTGCCACAAATCGGATGCAAATCGTGGGTCGCGATCAGAGATAATGGAGGTTGGCACCTCGTGCCTAGTAACCACTTCTTTCAGGTAGATAACTGCGAGTGTAGAAGACTTATCCGTTTCCTTAGTAGCTAAAAAGCGTGTTGGTCACGTGAGACAATCAACGGTCATCCAGGTGATATTGTTTCCGTTTCGAGTTGTAAGTAGACTAGCGACCAAATCCATGGTAGTCTTTTTTCGCTTTCCATATAGGTGTTTTTGGTTGCTAACACTTCACCTTGACTTCCCTACAAGTCAAACATCATTCCCATACCTAGCTAGGTGGGCCTTCATGCCCGATGACTAGTACAAGGTTTATAAATCCTAATGCCTCTCATCAAAACCCAGACGAATAAAACATCGAAGCCGGTGTGCTTTACTCAACACGAGTTCCCTTCAGTAGCCGTATAATGAGACCCACATTCGTTCCATGAGGTAATGGGTATCGTCCGACCGGTCACAGGTTACTTCTTCATGCCCCGCATGGGTTCCACTTGAACATCCTCTTTCTTTAGCTCTCCAGTTTGAACAGAGCGAGTCTGATCAAATAAGTTAGAGTCGATAGCGAGCCGCAGAGCTCGTATATGTTTAGGTTTCACAGTCGTTCCATCCAGCGATGTCATCACATGCTTTAGCTCTTTCGAACAGCGATACACGGGAGGCCCTTGTGATCGGTCTAGGTAACGCATTCGGTACCGTCCAAGTAATGACTCCAAGTAAATCCAAAGGCCACGGTTTCTACCACCGGTTGTGTCGTGCAGTTCCTCTTGTAACTCCATTACGTAAGTCATCACCCTCTTGTGTTGCGTCGACGTGTAACTGGGACTCTGATTCGAACTATAAGGATATACCACCGAATCACCCATACCCACGAGTATAGACGATGCTCAGAGCATTGCAGAGTCGGGATTCGAAAGCTGAAAAGACATCCTCCTGTTCTGTCTTTCACGAACACAGCTCCATGCTGTGCTAGAGAGATTTAAGCTGCGTGACCTTCGAAAATCCTGCGATTACCTGCGATAGTATCTAGCGAAGCCAAGGAATTGCTGCATCCCCGAAGAAATCTTTGGTGTCGATCAGTTTCCAACCAAGACGGATCTTAGCGAGATCCACGGGCATTCCCACTTCGCTGATTATATGTCCAAAAGGTACCTCTCGAACCCTGAAATTACATTTAACAAGACTTCGCACGTAATGGCTCCTCCCACAGAAGCGCTAAGATAGGATACATATGCCACCCGTGGTGTTCCTTTCTCCTGGTCATGATTCAGAACCTTGTCAATAAATACAGTCGATTCATGCGATCCCTGAAGCTGCTGGTGTGTTGATCAACACAATGATCATGATGTACAAAGTTGAAATGGCTGCATTGCGTTCGACATGCTGTTCTAAGAGCATTCTCCTCTTGGCGTTCCATCTGATGATAGTTCGTTCACTAGCCAATCCTCGAATGGAAGCTTGTTCTTCGCAACTGGTTAACAGGGTGTTACTACATGGTCAAAGCGAACGGTTCTTGACTGTCACCTTGCTAAGTTCTCGATAATCAGTACACATACGAAAACTCATGGATCTAACTGGGGCTCCCCAAAGCGAAAACTAGATCCGACCAAGCTCCTGTCCAACAGTCCCTGTTGTTGATTTGACAACTCTTGCAACCCTCCTGGTGCAAGACGGTAAGAGATATGAAAAATCAGGGCTACCTCTGGCGTAAGATCAAACTGAGTTCCTACCTACAGTTGTAGAGATGATCCTGGAAGTTCCTCAGGTAGCACATTGAGGGTAATCACGAACAACTGGTGGATCCTCGATCCTCTTTTTCCTAACCTACACCAATAACAGTTGCTAACATAGCGGGGTAATCCCTCCATAGACACTCCTGGCTTCCATTGTCAAAATGACGCTAACCGTTGCGCCACCCTGACGCGTTAGAACAGATAACACTCCTCCACTATGGAGAGGGATGTGTAGAATCTTCTTCTCATAGGGTACATCTATCAAGAACAACAGAAGAAAGGTCGATGTCGAACACTTGTCCCACTTGGTCGAGTTTGCATCCCAACGTTCGTATAAAGTTTCCAATGTCTTGCCATCAGCCGATTTCATAACAGGTTGGGTTTCAAGAAGCATCAGGGTTATATAGGACGGAGACGAAGTGATTCATCACCTAGAACGTGTATGCCACCATGTTATAATAATCCTGGCGTCGCCCTCGCCAATCCTAAATGCTCTTCCATGAGCATCATTTCCAGTGTTGCTGTTTTCATTACAATGATTTCAAGTACTGTTGTTGTTCCTCTGGTCGTTGTCCCCTTAATTTAACCACGTCCAATCCATGATGTAGGCACCTTTAGTTCCATATTGTAGGCTAGGGTTACGAATACCTTGTTGTCGCTGTGACTGCTGCTCCCAATGTCGTTGCTCGAAATGAAGCCCTACGGTTTTTCACCATCCAGGTCCATCTTTTCACATTCTGAGCCACGTCCTAAAGTGCTACTCACTGTGCTGGCAGTTACACATTCCACATTACAGTCGATTGTCATTGCTTAAGTCCTGATTGATTCGTAAGAGTTGACTCCCATGAGTCACTGACAAGGGTTAAGGATTCGAATGAAGCCAATTTGCTGATGCTCGTTTCCGGTAATCAGGGTCGGAAAAGTACTACGCTCATCCTCCTGTTCATCGATGTTGCTAGTTGTTTGAGTAATACACCGTCTGTTACGAGGGTATAGCAGAAGTGATCACACTTCGGGGTCTAAGATGTCAATACATGAGTTCCAGCAAACGAAGAGGAGTAAGAAAGGTATCGATCAATCATCCGACACTGCGACATCCAACTCAGGGACGTTCGTATAAACACCTAACCTTCTACATGGTTCGCTAAGTGTTCAGATGGGTGTTCAGGTAATACTCGATAGCATCGAGATTCGAAAGGATCCAGAGAGGAATGGAAAGTTCACGTTCGAGTAGGGGACAATCACTGCTATAACCCCTATAGGTTTGTTATGTTTCACAATGATCAAATAACGGAACGGAACCCCTTTTTCACTTGTTAAGCCTCACTGGGACTCGCATGCACCCCACATTATTATTATGTGTGCACCCACAACAATATTGTGATTTGCATGCTCATCTCAGCTCCTCTTAACTCATGTCAAATGGTTCCTCGAACTCGAGTAGCAAACAAAGAGCATCACAAATCGTAAGTCATGAAGGTTTAGGGAAATACCACCCTATCAGTCGCATAACAAATTCAAGTAATACATGATTTCATACTGTTGTGCTAAACGTGCAATCACATGCAATATCATATGTAAGTGTTCACTAGTTATGCAGTACAATGAGTATACGTGAGACAAACCTTGCAATCTGGAGCTGAGTGTCATGGTCGTATTCTTGTTGTCAAAACTGTTCGGTTATAGTCTGGTTTTATAAAAACGTTCTTCCCTTTTTAAAACCAAGTTCACTATAACCAATGGCTCTGATACCAATCTATCACACACCCAAAATAACACGTGCGGAAACCCCCGCGAGGCGTGTGACATACCAGGATCCAAGCCACTAATCACATTGAACTCATAATTATAATTAAATAAAACTTTCATTTATTACCATAAAGCGTTACAAATGTTACATGTCATTCATTGTATACAACGGAAGCATAAATCATTTGTTAAGTGTTTTGTAAACCAAGAGTACATAAACCATTGAGCTTGTATTGAGATTCCATGTATTTCGACCCATGACCACTCCAGCTTCCCAGACAGCAAGTTCCAAATAATATAAGCATATTTTCCTGCAAGGCATGTAACAACGAGTCAACAACAAAGTTGAGCGAGTTCACAGTTGGTTGTTTAGTTTTACCAGTTGTTTTAAAATCATAAGTTGTTTCGTATTCTACGAGTTAACCGGTAACCTTTGTTTCCCAAACCATAACCATAATCAGTGGGGGCTTCCCATGTGAACCACTAGACCGTACCATATCGACTACTAACGAAAAATAAGTTGTGCCCTACATCAGTGTCTATCATCACTGACAGTTTGCCGTAGTCCATTAGTACACGCCCGTTCGAACGACACGGTGTGAGGTTTGTCAAACCTAATAGCGCTATTAACTAATGACCCGCTCGCCATCGGCCTCAGCGATTAAGTCGATATAAGAATGAGGGACTTCATGATAGAGTTTTGTCTAGTAAGTTTAAGGTTGTTGTCCTACCCAAGGAGGACGAACGTACGTAGTTCTACCCAAGGAGAATACGCAGGATTTATGGTGGCATCCTACCCAAGGAGGATGGCCGTACATATCCTACCCAAGGAGGATACGTAGGTTACGTTTTAGTTTATTAACCCATTCCCAAACCACCGGGAATCCCATGCCTTGTAGAAAGTGTGTGAACTCACCTCGGTTTGCTCGGTAAGATTAGTTACTTGTTTACGTTTACAGTTGGTCAACGAAATCCTAACATAGTTACCAACAACAATCAGTCATATGCACAAAGAGCATGTATTCCATACACATACTGCACTTGCAGCATACACGGATTGCACAAATCATTATACAAGTCACTATAGTAATTCATATGACATACCAGTTCATTATCATCACATAATCACCTAGAAAGTAGTTGGCTCAGTTATACATTCACATTACAACTTCATACCTCACAAAACATATACTAACAGTTCGGTTCTCATACACATAATCATGTATGTTCACAAATATGAAGTAGTTTAATATTCTAGTACATCGATATTCAAGTGTGGCCCATTAGGGGCGGCCCATGTCCTACAAGCCCAACTAGTACGAATCTCATGGGCTGTGTAATCCATATACCGTGCGGCCCAATAAAGCTAGGACCCAATGGACCATACGATTCATGTCAAGCCCATTTTGTTTTACTTGTGTGATTACACTTTAGTGGATGGCTGTGATTTATATGGTTTTCAAAACTCTAATTATTTCCAAACAGTTTCATGATTAAAGCCATCATTCCAAACCAATCGACCAATATAATTATTCTAGCCATGTGCTCAAAATCATTGTTTAGCAGCAATTAATAACATACCCACCTAACTAACAAACCCTATTGCATATCCTTCCCAAAGCTATCACACAATCTCAACAGTATGCATCACAAGGAACACGTCAATTATAAATAGCATGCCATGATTACACATGTCAACAGGTGTCCATTATTATATTTGTACCTATCATAAACACACATATCATCTTGCCATTCCATTCAGTAATTAAATAAACATGTATTCAAAAGAATTCCACCATTAACTAATCTTAGATCTCAAGTCGATCATCATGATACCCCTACAGTGGTAGACATGTTTGGTCCAAGATCGGCACATAAAACATAACAACCTACATAGTCTCATGCATACTAATAGGGGCCTATAATCACATGTTCATCATTGCATCAGTTAGCATGCATGTATAATAATTCGGTCACAAGTCATGCTCAAGAAACTATAATCAATCACAAGTTAAAAATAAACATTACCTACTAACTGCTGAATTACTGTTTCGAATGAGGGGGGCTGCCACTACCGTACGTGCAAGAGATGTAGGAGTAGGGTTTGTTGTATTTTGTGTAACTTATAAATAAGTTACGTATACATATAAGGAGAAGGGGGGTTGGGCCAATTATGGTCATTAATAACACAAAGTGGATTGGGCCGAGTGTCTCCGTTGGCGGAATACCAACTTTCGCCAAGATAGTGGGCGACAAAACTTCCATCTTTCGTCGGGTGAATTGGGCCACTTCGTCGAGCCCATAAACTGTCACATATATTGTTTTCATTACTTACATCATATCAGCGGTCCAATTAATATGCAAGTAGCAGTCCACTAAAACCAATCGGTCCAATAGGCTGGTAAGTTTCATTTAGTTGTTGGCCATTAATCAAATTGCATGTGGTGGTAGACTGTTATAATCATCTCGGCCCATGTGACTTTCTTATGAATGTCAACCAATGTTGTAGCCCATGTGATTTAATAGCTTTAACCCAATTAAAATTGACATTAAAGTTGTTTGTCGGACTTGGTTAATACTAATCCTAAGTAGTTAATAAATAACTACACATATAATACTTCAATTATTCAAGCACAAGTTACAACACAACCCAAATTATGAAGACATGATTGCGAATAAGTAACATGTAAAGGAAAGATCTTGAAATCCCGGGTTGTCACATGCAGCTCCAGACATCCAGTACCAGATTGGACCATTGGGAAGGCGTTATGGAGCAACAACTATGAGTCAGGCTTTTGGGTCTCACTTCCAGCCTCAAGGATACTGTTCTCAGCCTTCGGGATCCTCTTTTCAGCATCAGGGATCCTTCGTCAACTCGGGAGGATATTTGGGAATGCATACGGTTCAAGGATCCTCCATGGTCCAAGGATCCTCTCAGGTTCAAGGATCCTCTTAGCCTCAGGGATCCTTTCAGGTTCAAGGATCCTCTCAGCCTTAGGGATCCTTTCAGGTTCAAGGATCCTCTCAGCCTCAGGGATCCTTTCAGGTTCAAGGATCCTCTCAGCCTCAGGGATCCTTTCAGGTTCAAGGATCCTCTCAACACCAAGGGTCCAACATCTTTCAGGATCAAGGATTCTTGAGAAGCGTACAACCTTCAAGCTCAGATGTTCATCAAGGAGATTTCATTCCAATGCAGACCATTGCCTCTTCTGGTCCTTCAATCATACAAGAATCCCGTCAACAAGGATTCACATCTGCAATTCCTAACTTGAATCCTCCGGGAGGTAACACTTTCAATAATTCTTATAACACTAACCATGGCTCTATGAAGGATATGGGTATCAATCAAGCTATGGCTAGGGAATTACAGAAGCTGAAGGATATGATATACAGCGTTCCAGGAGTGGTTAAGCCCATTCCTGAAATTGCAGATGGGAGCCATAGGATATCTTGTTTTGCACCTCCTATTTGTGATGCTGAGATACCCAAAAGGTTCCAAATACCAACTATGAAGCTGTATGATGGTTCAACAGATCTTGAAGAACATGTAGCTCAATATAGAGAGAGGATGGAGATCAACCCCATCCCAAAGAGGTTAAAAGAAGCATGTCTATGCAAGGGTTTCGGATCCACACTCACAGGATCTGCTCTTAAATGGTTGCTAACTCTTCCCCCTTACTCTATTACTTCATTTGCTTATCTAGTTAACCTGTTTAATAGTCAATTCTCATGTAGCAGAAAATTTGAACGTTAAACTAGTGATCTATATAGGGTAACACAAGGTCAGAATGAATCACTTAGAGACTACATCACTAAGTTTAGTATAGAATCCTTAGATATCCCTAATCTGGATATAGCCACGGCTGTGGAAGCCTTTAAAATGGGTTTGCTTAGGGATTCATTATTCTATGATGATCTTGTCATGACCCCATGTAGGAATCTTGATGAAGTAAGAACCAGGGCCCTTAGATTCATCCGATTAGAGGATGATAAAAGGATCCAGGAGAGATTAGCAGGATCCTCAAAACAGGAAAAGCAAGGATCCTATTTTCAGAATAACAAGTTCAAGTCCTACAACAAGTCTGATAACCAGAATGTGCATGCAGTAGAACAAGAAGAGGATGATGAGGATTATCCTCCAATTTCTGAATACTGTTTTTCTGTTGATAACAATGAACTAATTCTTGCAATGCAGAATCTAGGTGAGAAAGCAAGATGGCCATGGAAAAGTGATAAACCAGCTGCTACAAAGGACAAGTCCAAGTGGTGTGCGTATCATGAGGATTTTAGGCATCTCACTGAAGAGTGTATTGCACTTAGAAAAGAAATCGGTTACTTGTTAAGCAAGTGGCACTTGAAGGAGCTTTTGGGACGAAAGAAGTCGAGGATCCAGGATCCTGAAAGGATCCCAGAAAAGGCTCCTGCTCCTCCAGCAGATGCACAAGTAATAAACTTCATATCAGGTGGATCAGACATTTTTGGTACTTCCTTTTCAGTAGCCAAAAGACATGCCAAGGAAACCAAGATGGATAATGGAGATAGACCCATCTGGACCTCCACTGTTACCAAGGATAAAATTATAACTTTTGATGAGGATGATCGTCTTGATGTTCAGGATCCTCATCATGATGGTCTTGTTATTACTCTGTTTATTTCTAACCATTTTGTTCGCAGGATCCTGATAGATGGAGGAAGTTTGGTAAACATCATTCAGCTTGATGTCCTCAAGAAGATGAACATCCCTGAATCAGACATTGTCCCAAGATCCTCAGTTCTTGTGGGATTCAGCGGAGAAACCAAGTATACATTGGGGGACATCAAACTCCCTATCTATTTTGAAGGACTTCATTCTTATAAAAAATTATGTGTTATAGATTGCTTATCCTGTTGTAATGTTATCCTTGGCAGGCCATGGATACATGACATGAAGGCAGTTCCATCTACCTATCATCAGTGCGTGAAGCTTCCTAGTCCATGGAGGGTGGTGAAAATTGAAAGTGACCAACAAGAAGCTAAGAATTGCTACACATCATCAATGAAGCCAGCCTCGAGACCAAGGGAGCAATAGCAATTAAAGCATCCTCCAAGAGATGTCTTGGAGGCAAGAGACCAGGATGTGAAAGAAATCCTTATGGATCCTCATGATCCTAAATCCATAGTCTTCATAGGATCAGGGATCCTCAGCAACATTGAACAGGATCTAGTACCTTCCTTAAAAGGAGGAAAACTACCTTTGCCTGGAAGCATGAGGACATGACAGGTATATCTAAAGATATAATTACTCATAAACTTGGCATTGACATGTCATTCAAGCCAATTCATCAAAAAAGGAGGAAGTTTGCACCTGAAAGGAATGCCATTATCCAGGAAGAAGTAGATAAACTACTCCGGGTAGGTATAATAAGAGAGGTTAAGTATCCAAGGTGGTTAGCCAATGTGGTTGTTGTTCAAAAGAAAAACGGAAAGTGGAGGGTATGTGTCGACTTTACTGATTTAAACAAGGCATGTCCCAATGATCCTTTCCCATTACCCCACTTTGACTCCATGGTGGATGCTACCGCGGGTCATGAGTTGTTGACTTTTATGGATGCTTCATCTGGATTCCAACAGATTCAGATGGAACCATCTGATCAAGAGGATACAGCCTTTATGATCCCAACTGGTATATATTGTTATATTGCTATGCCATTTGGACTGAGAAATGCAGGTGCTACTTATCAAAGGCTAGTCAATATGATGTTCAAGGAACAAATTGGACACACTATGGAAGTCTATATAGATGACATGGTGGTTAAGTCCAAGAAAGCTGAGGATCACCTTAGAGACTTGGAGGAAGCATTCAATATCCTTGATAAATTTAATATGAAACTAAATCCCTCCAAGTGTCACTTTGGTGTTAAAGCAGGTAAATTCCTAGGCTATGTGGTGACAAAGAGAGGCATTGAAGCAAGTCCAGAGCAAATTAAGGCTATTGTGAATATCAAATCTCCTGCCAATGCTAAGGATGTGCAAAGGTTGACAGGTAGGATCGCAGCCTTGAACAGGTTCATATCCAAATCCTCAGAAAAATGCAAGGAATTCTACGACATTTTGGGGAAGAACAAGAAATTTGAGTGGACCAAAAAGCCTGAAAATGCTCTCAAAGCCCTTAAGGATTACCTATCCTCAGCTCCTGCCTAAATGAAACCAGAAAAAGGGGATATATTATCCTTATATTTGGCGGTATCCTCTAAAGCAGTAAGTGTGGTCCTTGTTAAGGATCACGAAGGAACACAACATCCTGTTTATTATGTAAGTAAGAGTTTGCTTGATGCTGAATCCAGGTATTCACATTTAGAAAAACTTATCCTTGCATTAATTATGGCATCTACTAAATTAAGACATTATTTTGAAACTCATACCATTATTGTTAAGACTAATTTTCCAATTAAGAATGTTCTCAGGAAACCTGAAATGTCAGGAAGGATGGCTAAGTGGGCAGTGAAGCTTAGTGCTTATGATATAAGATATGAACCAAGGACTGCCATTAAATCCCAAGCCTTAGCTGACTTTATGGCAGATTTTAGCAGTGACTTGCAAAAGGAAGCTGAGTTAGAAGTCCAACAGCTAGAAGAAACTAAGGATCCTTGGATACTCTTCACTGGTGGAACCTCTAATGTCAAGGGAACAGGACTTAGAATACTACTAAAATCGCCACAGGGGGACATAATACCCCACTCCATAGCTTGTGAGTTTCAAACTACTAATAATGAGGCTGAATATGAAGCCTTGATAGCTGGTTTGCAAATTGCCAAACATATGAGGATCAGGTATCTTGAGGTACATATAGATTCATTGTTAATTACTAATCACTTTAATGGATCATATGCTGTTAAAGGTGAAAAGCTAATCAAATATTTAGAGATAGTCAAAGAATTGGCACTCTCTTTTGTTTCCTTCTGTTTGACACAGGTACCCAGAGAAGAGAATGCAGAAGTTGATGCATTGGCTAATCTAGGATCATCCTTGAAGATTCCAGAGGATATGAGGATCCCTATTATCCAGATCCTAACCCCCGCTATTGAGGATCATGTAGCCATGGAGATAGGAGAGGATTCTGCGATCATCCCTAGTAATGATACACAATCCCATTCAGGATCATGGATCCTTCCAATCATGAGATATATCCAACATGGAGAGATTCCCACAGGAGAAAACCCCAGGCTTTCAAAACTAAGGTATCTCAGTTTACAATATTGAATAATATGTTATATAAACGATCTCTTGCAGGACCATATCTAAGATGCATTGAGGATCCTGAAATCCAAGAAGTCCTAAAGGATTTTCATGAAGGAGATTGTGGAAACCATACTAGGGGCAGGGCATTATTCTCAAGGATCCTGAGAATAGGATACTATTGGCCTACTATGAAGAAGGATGCTGTGGAATATGCCAAGAAGTGTGATCATTGTCAGAGACATAGTAATATCCTTCATCAACCAGCAGAGCTTTTGCACCCTATATCCTCTTCTTGGCCATTTATGAGATGGGGAATGGATATAGTTGGAAAACTTCCTAAGGCACCTGGTGGGAAAGTATTCATGCTTGCTATGACTGATTACTTCTCCAAGTGGATAGAGGCTGAAGCCATTTCACAAGTCAGAGAAGTGATATCCTTTATCAAACGAAACATTATTACTAGATTTGGTATTCCTTCTGAAATTGTTTGTGATATTGGATCCCTATTTATTGGGAGTAGAACTACTAACTTTTGTGACATCTGGGGGATTAAGATGATAACATCAACACCAGTCCACCCATAAGCTAATGGTCAGGCAGAATCATCTAACAAGATCATCATCAACAACTTGAAGAAAAAGCTTGGATCCAAGAAAGGAAAATGGGCAGAAGAACTACCTTATGTACTATGGGCTGATAGGACAACTCCCAAGAATGCTACTGGCCAAACTCCATTTTCTTTAGTGTTTGGGGCAGAATCAGTGATCCCTATAGAAATGGTGGTTCCTACTGCAAGAACAAGCACCCGTGATCCTGAAGGAAATGCTGAAAACTTGATTCAAGACTTGGATACTATAGAAGAACTCAGGGATTTGGCAAGGATAAGGATGGCTAGTTATCAACAAAGGATGACTGGAGCCTACAATAAAAATGTCAGGATCAGGAAGTTCCAAGTTGGTGATATGGTATTAAGGAAAGCATTTCAGAATACCACAAATCCTGCTGATGGAAAGTTGGCACCAAAGTGGGAAGGCCCTTACCTGATTGAAGCTGAGGCAGGAAAGGGGGCATATAGATTGCTAACAATGGAAGGTGATTTACTACCAAGAGCTTGGAATGCTGTCCACTTGAAGAAATACTTCATGTAATAAGGATCCATGATCCTTAACTATTTTTATCACAAGTATCCTCGAAGGATCTTTTGAGGATAGATGATCCTCATTTTGGTAATGTTCTAATCTCAAACTATTTCATTCTTTAATTATCCTATATACAAGGATAAGGATCCTGGATCCTTTATCCTCCTTTCACTTGATTCTGAGTTTTGCAGAAGGTTTAGGTATCCTTAACAAAGGATTGAGTATCCATAGAGGTATCCAGTTATTTGGGCTTGACCCCAGTTATTTGGGCCTGTCCCCAGTATCGCCAGTAGCGCACGATGATCCTGGTACAGTTCATGGCAATGAGACCAGTACTCGCTTTAGGGGCTGACAATTTCATTGTACTGGCTGTATCTGGGATCCTACGTATAATGGTAGACGTACCATACATCCGTTCCTAAGGTTTCTAACGTTTTCACGTTAGCTAAGGTTTTGGCATTTTCATGTCACTAAGTTTGGATAGTCGCCTGTAAGGGCCATACTTCAGTTTACATAAGATCCTTTGGGCTTGTCCCCAGTTATCCTTTGGGCTTTTCCCCATTTATCCTTTGGGCTTGTCCCCAGTTATCCTTTGGGCTTGTCCTCAGTTATCCTTTGGGCTTGTCCCCATTTATCCTTTGGGCTTGTCCCCAGTATATTGGGCTTGTCCCCAGTTACTAACTCTTCTCTTATATTAGCTTAGTCCCAAGTTATGTTCTGTTTCAGGTTTTTGAAGTTAAACAGCTAAGGATCCCTGATCCTTACCTATTACTAAGGTTTGTCTTTTGGTTATCCTGATTATAAATGTTAAAGGGTTAGGATCCTAACTTGGATTCTCAGGTATGATCCTTAATCACTTTGATTTTATTCATTATTCATATAAGTGACCCTTATTCTTTGACAACAGAACTAGTGATCCTTAAGTTACATAACTTTTCTGAATTTGTCGACTATAGGATATTTGATCCTTGATCATATCCTAAAACTTTTAAACATGATTTATTAAAAAAATTTTCTTTACTTACAAATTCAAAGAAAGTGAATAACAACAGTAGAAAAATAAAGAATTCGCAAGGATAACAACATGGGAAATAGCCAAAAAGTTAAAGTTTTATTTATTCACAAAAAGTTAAACCCTTTTAAGGTTGTCAAAATTACCAACCCAAGTTTCTACCAGCAATATGTGGCCCGTCCACTTGGGTTGGCAAAGGGTGCCCATTGTTAACAGGTCTTAAAGTGCAGGAAATAAAGGATGGCAGGATAACAAGTGGTTTCATCCCCCAAACAGAGGATCCCTCCACCACCTATTGTCTAAGGATCCATGATCCATAATACAAAAACCTATTGTTCAAAGTACAACCCAACATTGTTTCAAAACATCACAACCAAAAAACTTTCAAATCCTAAAAAAATGGGCTCCGGCCGCGTCTAGAAATATCCATCATCGCCCATTTCTGTAGCTCACACCTTGGCTGCATCACTACCAGCATCATCACCACCAGCTTGATCCTTCCCGCTGCCGCTTGCCTCAATCACCAAGACCTCTGTAACCTCCTCCTCATCGTCTAGCTCAGCCAGCTTCGCCTTCCAGCCCTCCTTGTCCCAAGTGGTCTTGTCGAAGTCAGGATTCTCAGCCTTCTGAGCCATTTGTAGCTTGATCTTATACATGGTGATGGCAGCAGAGACTTTAGCATCCTCCAGCAGGTCGTGCCTCTCATGATCAACATCTATCTGGGCCATGACCACTTGCTGCTTTGCCAGAGCGAGATCCTTTTCAAGGCGAGAGATGGTTTGATCCTTGGCCAAGAAGATCTTCTGGAACTCCAGATGCTTTTGCTCCGCCTCCTCAACATATGTATCAAACAGCATTTCGACCTCAGCAAATTTTTACAAAGAAGACAAGGTAAAGTTCAGGATCACATGATCCTCAAGTGGGCAGGATAATCAAGCTAAGTCAGTGATCCTTACATCAGCAAAGTATTATTGGAACTGGTGACGGATAAGAGGCAAGCCTTCGAGATTATCAGCTTCATTGGCCTTCCTCTTCTTTCCCCCTTTGGAGGTGACAGGCTTTGGAACCACGGCACTCGGGCTAGCAGCAGTCTTCTTCTTCCCAGACCTAGGAGCAACAGTAGTAAGATCGGTGACACTAAAGCGGGAGGCTGATCTTGAGGATTTTCCAGCACCTATTAATCCAAAACAACAGATAAGTATTCTTGTTTTATTTGCATTTCAATATTTAATCATATATAAACTTGGATACTTACTCGATATTGTAACGGAGCCTGAGGATACTTCTTGAGAATCCTTGGTGTTTGCTTGAAATGACCTTACTGCAGGATCAAGTTTCCGGAAAGCGGTGATCCTCTCTTTGGTTGCTGGTGTTGAAATGATGTGAGAAACAGATATAGCAGCACAAAATATACGAAAAGGGGTTAGTGATCCTCAGCAGAGACAGGTTATCCTATGATCCTTCTTTAACGATCCCCTATCCTACCATGGGTGGCCCATTTTCTGGGAAGATCCTTCCCATCCAGGATAGAATATCTCCTAACGAAGAAGAAACGTCTCTTCCAGTTGGTGTCATTCTTGGTGGTTTTCAGGATTGGATGAGGTTCACTGGGTTTGTGTTTGAATAGAAAGCGGTGTGAACCATGGCTCACAAGATTGTACAGCTCAGCAAGTTCAGACATTCCTAACTCTATATCCTCTTGCTCAATGATCCTTTCAAGGGTAAACAAAACCCTCCACATCATTGGCATTGCCTGAACATAGGATATGCTGGTAAGGGAGAAGAAGGACTGGGTGAAAGTAGGAAAAGGATAGGAGTATCCGATCAGAAATGGGGTAGCCGGAAAAGCAACCCAGGTTTCAAAGACGAAGTCACTCAGAGTGGTAGGGTCAAAGTATTTAAAGACAGAGTCTGCCGGAAAGCAGTGACGAATCCGGTCTACATCCGGGTCGGTAAAGCAGCAACGTTCCTTCGGAGAGTCCTTGATGATCCCATTGGCTCTTCAATGGACTGTCTTTTTTATAATACTTAGCAGGGGATGATCGTAACTTCATTGTGATTCAGATATTTCGAGAAAGAAGGAACAGAGCAAGAATGAGAAGAGAAAAAGAGAGAGAGAAGTACCTGCTTGATCTTCGAATGTGGATTTAAAGGGAGTATTGCTCGAATTTAAATGCACATTGATCCTTATCTCTAACTTGAATTTATAATGATGATTCTGCAGGGATGTCGCTTCAATGACGTATGATCGGTAACAGCTAGTTAGATCATAACGGCTATATATCCGTTAGTTTGTTGCAGATAAGATCAAGAAAATATAACTCGCTAAATTTACACTTTACTCCTTATATTTTGGGGGCAATTGTTAGGGGAGGATTTTCCAATCCTAAGGATCACGGATCCTCAAGTGCTGTCAGGATCATGGATCCTCAATTCTGTTTGAATTAAGGATCCTCAGTAGGCGTTGCAGGATCAGGATTCAAGATCCTTATTGTTATCCTTATACTAACAATTTTCTACCTTGTACGTAAGCTTGTTTTGCAGGAGCAAAGGCATGGACCAAGTCTTACCAAAATTCTTGGAGCATATTCCCTCAATATTCCGCACGTGCTTGGCTCTTATGGACGTTATGGAGATCGTGGGGGGCTTGCATAATTTGCAGATAGTTTGTTAATTTAGTTATTTCTAATTTAAAATGGGGATAACAAGCTTGAGTTAGAACACTTAGCTAATTTTGGCATACACACACTCTCGTAACAACTCTCTATCAGCTCTCAAACACTACTCGGCGATTTCATACATTTTGGCACATTACACACTAGTGATCCTTGTAACAAGCTTGTTATCATCCCGAGTTGTAAACTTTTTTTGATTAATCTTAGTTGGTGATCGGTAGTTTCCATCACCCGAGGTTTTTTATGCCGGAGATCAACTCTTGATCAAGGGCTTTTTCCTCGTATAAATCATTGTGTCATTTGTTCATTACTTTTCTGAGTTATCCTTCATATTGTTCATTGATTCAAGCATCATTCCTCACAACAAAGATTTGGTTACATTATCTTAGCCTGATTTTTGACCAAAACACTTGCTATGACTGATTACTTCTCCAAGTGGATAGAGGCTGAAACCTTTGCTCAAGTCCCAAGAATGCTACTGGTCAAACTCCAAGAATCCAAGAAAGGAAAGTGGGTAGAAGAACTACCTTATGTATTATGGGCTGATAGGACAACTCCCAAGAATGCTACTGGTCAAACTCCATTTTCTTTGGCATTTGGAGCAGAATCAGTGATCCCTACAGAAATGGTGGTTCCTACTGCAAGAACAAGCATCCGTGATCCTGAAGAGAATGCTGAAAACTTGGTTCAAGACTTGGATACTATAGAAGAACTCAGGGATTTGGCAAGGATAAGGATGGCTAGTTATCAACAAAGGATGGCTAGAGCCTATAATAAGAATGTCAGGATCAGGAAGTTCCAAGTTGGTGATATGGTATTAAGGAAAGCATTTCAGAAAACCACAAATCCTGCTGATGGAAATTTGGCACCAAAGTGGGAAGGCACTTACCTGATTGAAGCTGAGGCTGGAAAGGGGGCATATCGATTGTTAACAATGGAAGGTGATTTGCTACCAAGAGCTTGGAATGCTATCCACTTGAAGAAATACTTCATGTGATAGGGATTCATGATCCTTAACAATATTCATGATCCACATCCTTGAAGGATCCTTAGAGGATGGATAATCCTCATTTTGGTAATGATCTAATCTCAAACTATTTCATTCTTTAATTATCCTATATACAAGGAGAAGGATCCTGGATCCTTTATCCTCCTTTCACTTGATTCTGAGTTTTGCAGAAGGTTCATATATCCTTAACGAAGAATTGAGTATCCACAGAAGTCTCCAGTTATTTGGGCTTGACCCCAGTTATTTGGGCTAGTCCCCATTTATTTGGGCTTGTCCCCGGTTTTTTGGGCTAGTCCCCAGTTATTTGGGCCTATCCCCAGTATCGCCAGTAGCGCACGATGATCCTGGTATAGTTCATGGCAATGGGACCAGTACTCGCTTTAGGGGCTGAAAATTTCATTGTACTGGCTGTATCCGGGATCCTACGTATAATGGTAGGCGTACCATACATCTGTTCCTAAGGTTTCTAACGTTTTCACGTTAGCTAAGGTTTTGGCATCTTCATGTCACTAAGTTTGGATAGTCGCCAGTGAGGGCCATACTCCAGTTTACACAAGATCCTTTGGGCTTGTCCCCAGTTTTTTGGGCATGTCCCCAGTATATTGGGCTTGTCCCCAGAATTGTTGGGGGCTTGTCCCCAGTTGCTAACTCTTCTCTTATATTGGCTTAGTCCCAAGTTATGTTCCATTTCAGGTTTTTGAAGTCAAACAGTGAAGGATCCTTGATCCTTACTAAGGTTTGTCTTTTGGTTATCCTGATTGTAAATGTTAAAGATTTAGGATCCTAACTTGGATTCTCAGGTATGACATTTAATCATTTTAGTATTTATTCACTATTTATATAAGTGACCCTTATCCTTTGACAACAGGATTTATGATCCTTAAACTATACTGCTTTTTTGAATTTATCGATTATAGGATATTTGATCCTTGATCATATCCTAAAACTTTTTGACATGATTTATTAAACCCTTATCCTTTACTTATGAATTCAAAGAAAGTATATAACAACAGTTGAAAATTGAAGAATTCACAAGAATAACAACACAAGAAACTGCCAAAAGATTAATGTTTTATTTATTCACAAAATGTTAAACCCTTAAAGGTTGTCAAAATTGCCAACCCAAGCTTCTACCAGCAATACGTGGCCCGTCCAGTTGGGTTGGCAATGGGTGTCCATTGTTAACAGGTCTTAAAAGTGTAGGAAATAATAGATGGCAGGATAACAAGTGGTTTCATCCCCCAAACAGAGGATCCCTCAACCACCTATTATCCTACCTATTGTTCAAAGGATCCATGATCCTCAACCCTAATAGCTATTGTTTAGTTATTAAAGATCATCATTGTTTGAAATAAAAACATCATAACCAAAAAACCACTACCAAATCCTAAAAAATGGGCTCCGGCCGCGTCTAGAAATATCCATCGTCGCCCATTTCTGCAGCTCACACCTTGGCTGCATCACCACCAGCATCAGCACCACCAGCTTGATCCTTCCCACTGCCACTTGCCTCAATCGCCAAGACCTCTGTAGCCTCCTCCTCATCGTCTAGCTCAGCCAGCTTTGCCTTCCAGCCCTCCTTCTCCTAAGCGGTCCTGTCGAAGTCAGGATCCTCAGCCTCTTGAGCCATTTGCAGCTTGATTTTGTACATGGTGATGGCAGCAGAGACTTTAGCATCCTCCAGCAGGTCGTGCTTCTCATGATCAACATTTATCTGGGCCATGACCACCTGCTGCTTTTCCAGAGCCAGATCCTTCTCAAGGCGAGAGATAGTCTCATCCTTAGCCAGGAAGAATTTCTGGAACTCCAAATGCTTCTGCTCCGCCTCCTCAACATATGCATCAAACAACATTTTGATCTCAGCGAATTTCTGCAAAAAGACAAGGTAAAGTTCAGCATCTGTGATCCTCAAGAGGGCAGGATAATAAAGCAAGGTTGGTGATCCTTACATCGGCAAAGTATTCCTGGAACTGGTGGCGAATAAGAGGCAGGCCTTCAAGATTGTCAGCTTCAGTGGCCTTCCTCTTTTTTCCCTCCTTGGAGGTGACGGGCTTGGGGACTGCAGTACTTGGGCTAGCAGTAGTTTTCTTCTTCCCAGACCGGGGAACCACAGTGCTGAGATCACTAACACTAAAGCGGGAGGCTGACCTTGAGGATTTTCCAGCGCCTACCAATCCAAAACAACATATAAGTATTCTTGTTTTATTTTCATTTAAACATTTAATTATATATAAACTCGGATACTTACTTGACATTGTGACTTAGCCTGAGGATGCTTCTTGAGAATCCTTGGTGTTATCTTGAAATGATATTGATGCAGGATCAAGTTTCCGGAAAGCAGCAATCCTCTCCTTGGTTGCAGGTGATGGAATGATATGGGAAACAGAGATAGCTGTAAAATAGAAACAAAAGGAGTCAGTTATCCTCACAAGAACTGGGTTGTCCTATGATCCTTCTATAAGGATCCTCTATCGTACCATGAGTGGTCCACTTTAAGGGGAGATCCTTCCCATCCGGGATAGAATCTGTCACACCCCGACCACGTATAACATACAAAACGTGGCAGAAAACGTCGGGGAGTGTTGTAACAGAATTAATTGTTTCATAACCATGGCATACAAAGTTGTATTTTATTTATCAACATGAGAGTTACATTGTCTTAAACAGGAAATAAAGAGTTTATAACATAATTAAACATAGTCTATCTTCGTTTTAAGTCTCTAAGGCACAGGTCCGCCCTAGTGTCACGATCATCATCCTACGGAAAAGCTCCTGAAAACACATGTGAAAATAGGTACGTCAGCATAAAAATGCCTGTGAGATACATAGGTTTTGTGAAAATAGGATTCATGACTGAAGTTTAAGAACTTGTTTAATAACAGTCAGTCATGAACCTTGTAAATTGTTTTGTCTTGTAAATCATTTGAAAAGTGATAAAATAAGATGATATGTATAAATAAGATCATAAAGTATGGTTAAATAAATAACCAAGTAAAATGAGTTTGTATAAGATAAGTTGTTTTGTAAAACAATGTCTTGTGAAAAGTATGTTATTTGAATAAAATGTCATATGTCTAAATTGAAATGATTCAAATAACGCTACAATATGTAATACCATACAAACACTTATATATAGGAAGTACTAGCGCCGTATCCACCATGCTTGTATCATATTACACATGCCTCGTTACTTAAATCACTTAAACAAACCACCAATGTATAAAGTCTATGTTTAAACCAATAGTCAAAAGTCCTTGTATAAGCCATATCAAATGTTTATAAGTCCAAAAGTAGTCAAGTAATGTGTAACAAATGTTATGTATTGTAAGTAAAGTATTGTCACATAGTCAAAAATGTATAAATGTATAAATGTACAAAACAAAGTATTTTGAATATATCAAAAAGTTATGTTTTGCAAAGTAATGCATGTTACATTGATACAAACATTTATGTGGTAAGTTAACGCATACATTCAAGCCTTGAGACAGTCGGATAACCCTTTCAGTCAAGGTTATCAAAAGAAATGTTTTCGGATTCAGTCATTCCTTACATCCAAACAAACCCGGGATGTCAGGAATGGGATTTGTCAAGTCCTATGGTACCAGTACTTACTACCGAGCGTCGTAGCAAATGTTAATAAACGTAATAAAGACCCGTTTGTGCAAACCAAATGTCATAGCAGTTGTATACATGTCATATGAAAACAATGTACTAAGTATGCTAAGTTAACATACAAAGCAGAAAAGTCTTGTAAATCAATGTGCTAGCATGCTATCAGTCAACATACATAGCAGAAATGTAATGTAAAACAATGTACTAAGTATGCACACAATGGACATACATAGCATGAAATGTAATGAAATCATGTACTATAATGTACTAACAAACATAGCCGATATATGATGTTCAAACAGGAAAGCATGAAAGTAACAAGTAGGCACATGTGTTTCACCCCAAAACAGTTTGGAAAACAGTAAAAGAGGGGTTCTATGTACTCACTTGAGATTGCTCAGAAGTCCTAAGATAACCACCAAGCAATGCTAGAGATCACGGATATCAAACGGCACCTAATATAGGTAACTATGTTAATAAACCGGACCTTTATTGGAGGATCGGATAGAATGAGGGTTCATAAACCAAACGAGTATGGAGACTCGTGTAACATGGTTTAACAAAGCCCACATACTAAAACGAAACTTAACCTAAGTGTTTGTGACCCATTACGATCCGTTTAGGTAGCTTATGCTACTTTAACGTGTCGTTCGCGTAAAACGCGTTCGGAACGCCTAACTAGTCCTATGACAAGTAAAATATGCCTTAACATGTCTAATATGGTTGTTAAATCAGTTTAGATGTCAAAAGTTATGTTACATATGTTAAAAATGAATTTTGGCATCAAAGGGGTATTTTGGTAATTTACCTAAGGCATATAAACTACCTATCATACAACTATTTAAACGAAGCGACCATAAGGTATAACCTCGGAAGGTTATTCCCTATATACTATGGTCACCTAACGTGTTTGGTCGGATCCTAATGATCGACCAAATGGGTTGGGTTCGAAGGTATAAGCGATTTATTAGATCGTTTACCCTACGACCCTAGACAACGTGGTAATCAGTAGGCATAGTCCCAAGGGACTATAACCATCGTGATTACAATCACGTTGCGAAGTTCAAATGAACTTCGCATTGACCATAAACTGGTCAACGCAGAAAGTCAAACAAAGTTTGACTTTCAGACTCGAAAAGACTCGAAAAGCAATAAAAGAACGAAGGAACACTTACGAAAGGTCCCTGAATGCTAATCTAGATCCAAATAACTCAGGTATGAAACAATGGTTCCAACTTAGAGTCTTTTAGATCAGATTCTAGTGAGTTTGAAGCAAATGGGGGTGGGGTATTTATAGTTTTCGGGTAACCGTTAAGATCGTTTCATGGAAACCGTGCTCAAATCTCATGCGTACACTTGTTGGAAAGTTAAGGTGACTAAAAATGGCCCATAATCAGCTGAAAGGGCAAGTGTGAGCATGTGGTTGAGGATTAAACAGCTGGAATCTGCTGATTAAGCGATCTTATCTGATCAGAGAGGCTGATGCGGCCCGCTTCAGGATCAGACAAAGCTCAGGCGGGCCGCCTGGAGCTTCTGATCAGAAAACACTTAGTCTATGCTAGAATCTCGTAGAATATGCTTCATAGGCACGTGCTTGATGAAAAGTAACCGTTTTGGAGAACATGGGTGACTTCCACATTTTTCGGAAAGTTGGTTACTAGATATTTTTCTATCTTTAAAGGGGAAAACAACTCATTTTAGGCATAATTCGAGTACAACACACAAAAACACATAACTATCTGCAAAACACTTAGCGAAATACACACACTTACACTAGCAATCCATTGTATTGAGCTTGTTTTCTTCCGAAGTTGTACAAGGATCATTATTATTTTTGCGATATAGTTGGTGATCGGTAGTTTCCATCACCCAAGGTTTTTTATGCCGGAGATCATTCATTGATCAACGGATTTTTCCTCGTATAAATTCCCTGTGTTCATTACCTTTCTTATTCATACATTGTTCATACATTTGTCCATTCATTCAAGCATCACACCTCACAAAATCGGATTTGGTTGTATTATCCTTGTGTGATTTTTGACCAAAACAGATGCTAAGAATTTTTTGTCTTTGTTTGGGCCTCAAAATTAATCTTAGTAAGTCTATCATGATGGGTGTTAGTGTGGATTACCAGGAAGTGAAAAGAATTGCTGAGACTATGGGCTTTAAGGCGGGGCCGATTCCATTTTCGTATCTTGGTGTTAAAGTTGGGGCTAATATGAATAGGGTGGCCAATTGGCAACCGGTAATAGTACGGTCAGATGTCGGTTGAGTAAATGGAAGTCGGATACTCTATCTATTGGAGGTCGGATCGTGTTGATCAAGTCGGTTCTGGAAGCTTTACCTACATATTATTTTTCTATTTATAGAGCCCCCTTGAAAGTTATTGATGATTTGGAAGCGCTTATGAAGAAGATCCTTGGGGGGGTAGTGGGGACGTTAAAAAGCTTCATTGGGTGGCTTGGGACACAGTTGCTTGTAGTAGGGATAGTGGCGGTCTGGGTTTGTCTCGCCTATTTGATTGCAACCGAGCGCTTATTTCTAAATGGCTTTGGAGATATATTTCTAAAAGGAATTCTATGTGGAAGAAGATCATTGAAGCCATTCATTAGTCAAAGCGTAAGAGGGATATGTTCCTGGTTAATAACGCAAACTCCAGTAGTTGGGCCAATATTGTTAAGGGGCCAATATTGTTAAGGAAGGTTATAAAATGAAGGTTAAAGGGTCATCATTTATTCGCTTATTGAAATGTGAAGTGGGCAATGGGGATAATACTAGATTCTTGTTAGATAATTGGACACATGATGGGGTTCTAAAGGACATGTACCAGGAGCTATTTAAGATGGAAAATGTCAAGTCTTGTGTTGTGGCTGATATGGTTATCAAGGAAGAGCCGTTCTTTTTTTCTTGGTAGTGGAAGAGGAAAATTTATTCGTTGGATCTGTTGGGTCAGATACAAAACATAATGTCTGATGTCCAGCAAATTCGGCCGAAAACTGGTACGGATGTTTGGAGGTGGGACGGTGACCCGGGGGCATTTTTCGATTGCTGCTGTCAGAAAATGGTTGGCGGCTACGCGTCTACGTTCGAACACCCCGAATTTCGATTGGTGTGAATGGGTTCCGCTTAAGTGTAACATTTTCATGTGGCGTCTTATGTTGAATCGTTTAACCACCAAGTTAGCGTTATTGAGGAGGAATATTAGTGTGGAAAGCACGTCGTGTATTTTTTGTGGGGATGGTGAGGATGAGATTGATCATATTTTTACAGGTTTTATTTTTTCTACTAGCGTGTGGAATGGGATTTTAAAATGGCTTGGCATGCCGAATTTTTTTGCTTTCAGTGTCGGAGACATTATGAACATTCACAAGGTGGACGGTTTAAGAGCTTCCCGCAAAGATATTATTAAAGGTACGACTATGATAAGTTGTTGGCGTATCTGGAAAGTTAGGAATGATGGTATCTTCCGGAAAAAGCGTAGCAATGTTGTTGAGATTGTGAAGGATATTAAAGTTTACGGTTTCCTTTGGTTTTCGAATAGGCATAAAGATTTTGTAAAGGATTGGAAATGTTGGTCCAATGTGATGCTTTTGTGATGTTTTTCGCGGCCTTCTCCTCTCCACATTGGAGAGTAGGAGGTGTTCACGGTTGTTAATGAAGTTCTCCTTTCAAAAAAAAATCAATTATTCCAAAAAAAAAGCACAGGATTGCTTTTGATATGTCATTTTTCCTTATAATTTAGTTACAACTACATTGAATTCGATTCACATATTATAATTTGTGTAGAAAATGAGAAGTTACTTTCTAAAAAAAATAGTTTTATAGTTATCATATACCCCTATAAAAATTCTAACTTTTAGTTCTATACATAAATAATTGATAGGCATTTAATCCATACAAAACTTTAGAAAAGACATGGTTATATAATTTAATTTAGAAACTACTATTGCGAAAACGTCCACAAAATCATCAACATCATTGTAACTATATAAAAGTTCATTTAAGTGAACAAATGGTACCAAATCCGAAAACCGAATTGGAACAGGTACGAAATTTATCGTACCAAATCATTTTCGGTACCACTTCGTTACCCATTTTTTGGCGTTTTCGGGATCAGTACTTTCGGTTTGGTACAGGTTCGACACAATACTTGTATTTTATTAAGGCCCTAACTATCTGCACACTCAGTTTGCCTATCTGCACACTTAGGGTTTAAATACGATGCGTATTGGTCAATACGCAGCGTATAGGGTTAACCCTATACGCTGCGTAGTGATCTATACGTAGCATAGGTAGACCATAGATCTCAGTGCCTGATAACCAATCATTTGCACAGAAAACAAGGTGTATATACGCTGCGTATTGGTCAATACGCAGCGTATATAAAACAGCTGCAAATTTGGGGTCATTTTGGTAGGTTTGAAGTGTCAAATTTTTGCTAGGTTTATATACTCTGCGTATAGGTCAATACGCAGTGTATATAAAACTGAAAATTTGGGGTCATTTTGGTAGGTTTACGTAGGTTTGAAGTGTCAAAATTTTTCCCGGTTTATATACTTATACTTATAATTATTATTATTAGTATTAACGTAACTTTTTTTTAGCGTTTCATGTCTCTAACAATTAACGTAATTGTTACCCGCCGATCAGGGACCGTTTTTGTAAATTTTCGAAACTTCAGGGACCGTTTTTGTAAATTTTCGAAACTTCGGGGACCGTTTTTGTCAATTTTCGAAACTTCAGGGACCATTTTTGTAAATTTTCGAAACACCAGGGACCATTTTGTAAATTTACGAAACTTCAGGGACCATTTGTGTCAACTTTCAAAACTCCAGAGACCATTTTGTCAATTTTCAAAACTCTAGGGACCATTTTTGTAAAAATTGAAACTTCAGGGACCAAAGTGTAAATATATCAAAAATCGGTAAAAAGGGGGTCTTCTTTAAAGAACCGGCCCTTGCAAGGATCGAACTCGTGACTTCGACAGGACCGTATGTCAGACTGATTGGTCAATACGCAGCGTATATAAAACAGCTGCAAATTTGGGTCATTTTGGTAGGTTTGAAGTGTCAAATTTTTGCCAGGTTTATATACGCTACGTATAGATCAATACGCAGCGTATATAAAACTGAAAATTTGGGGTCATTTTGGTAGGTTTGCGTAGGTTTGAAGTGTCAAAATTTTTCCTTGTTTATATACTTATAATTATAATTATTATTATTAGTATTAACGTAACTTTTTTTAGCGTTTCATGTCTCTAACAATTAACGTAATTGTTACCCGCCGATCAGGGACCATTTTTGTAAATTTTCGAAACTTCAGGGACCGTTTTTGTAAATTTTTGAAACTTCGGGGACCGTTTTTGGAAATTTTCGAAACTTCAGGGACCATTTTTTAAATTTTTCGAAACACCAGGGACCATTTTGTAAATTTACGAAACTTCAGGGACCATTTGTGTTAATTTTCAAAACTCTAGGTGCCATTTTTGTCAATTTTCGAAACTCTTGGGACCATTTTTGTAAAAATTGAAACTTCAGGGACCAAAGTGTAAATATATCAAAAATGGTAAAAAGGGGGTCTTCTTTAAAGAACCGGCCATTGCAAGGATCGAACTCGTGACCTATCGTTTAGAACCGCAACGCCTTAACCAGTTTATCCTCCTACTAGGAGCTGTTAGAATATGAAAGGGGTGGTCAACAGTCAAACCTAGTGCCATGCCAAATCAGTCTGACATACGCTGCGTATTGACCACTACGCAGCGTATAGAGGTAACCCTATACGCTGCGTATTGATCAATACGCAGCGTATGTCAGACTGATTTGACACTGACGCGATGTTGTCCAGGCACGTGAATAAAGTAATACGGGGAGTAGAGAGCTATACGCTGCGTATTTCAGTAAAAAGTCTATTTAGCACTGCTTTCTTTTCATCTTCATTCACGGTTAAAATCATTTGTTTTGTTTTTTTTTTCATCTTCATTCACAGCGTATAGGTTTTGCTAGCAATGCTTTCTTTTCATCTTCCATTCATTCTTCTATTTTTCATATTCTTCTTCAGTAAACAATTTACACCCCAAACCAAAATCATTTGTTTTGTTTTTTGCTCAATCTTGTTAAAATGTCATCATTTTGGTCCGAGAATTATTTCGGTAATCACTATTCTAACGATACATGGGGAGCAAATGATGCCAATGAGGAGGAGGAGGTTGTGTCTGGAGTCCCTGTTGATAAAAAAACACAGTTGCCAGACTTGAACAAGACTCCCACTCCACCTGTTGATGAACCAAATTACCCGGCGCATCAAGTGTATCCGGATTACGGATACGGGTATGAATCTCCGTACGTGCAACAAAGTGGATACGGTGCTGAGAATGCACCTATTGATGAACCATATTACCCGACGCAACAATCGTATCCGGGTTACGGGGTATACGGGGGTGAAGGTGGATACGGATGTTACAGTGGATACGGGGGTGAAGGTGGATACAGTGGATACGGGGGTGAAGGTGGATACAATGGATACGATAGATATGGAGGCTACGGTGGATACGAAGAACATGGTGGATATGGTTATGAGACCCGTAACACATCACTTTATGAACCATCTACCCTAGGCAATCCGTTTCAAATAAATGAGGTATCACATTAAAATTATTATTATTATTGTTAAAAATATTATAATTATAATTATAATTATTATTGTTGTTAAAAATATTATAATTATAATTATTATTATTATTATTATTATTATTATTATTATTATTATTATTATTAACGTAACTTTTTTTTAGCGTTTCATGTCTCTAACTGATTTGAAGAATTGGGTACAAGAAACGGGAAAGGCGTATGGTTACGTAATTGTTACCCGCTGATCGAAAAATATTGGCGGTACTACTGGGATGGTATGGCTTGTGTGCGATCGTAGTGGTGAGCACCGTAGTAAAGCAACTGTTAGGAAAGCTGGTAGCAAAAAAATCGGTTGCCCATTTTCATTACTCGCCATCCGGGACGTGACGAATGACACGTGGGAGTTAAAAGTGGACGACGCGAACCATAACCATGAACCTACGACGAGTCTGTTGGGCCACTCTTTTGTGCGAAGATTTACTGAAGCCGAATACAAGCTAGTGGAGCAGCTAACTGCTCAAAACATGGAGCCACGTATCATATTTCAAACCCTAAGAAAACAGTTCCCCAACAGCCTGCATGTTCAGAAAGAGGTGCAAAATGCGGTACAAAAAATTAGAGCGACAATAATGGACAGAAAGACTCCTATGCAGGCACTGGAAAGCCTGCTGCATGACCACCGATTCATTTTCGACACCCGACAGGAACCCAAAACAGATGTCGTAACAGAGATTTTATTTGTTCATCCTTATTCAATCACTATGTGGCGTGCATTCCCGCACGTGATGTTGATCGACGCGACCTATAAAACAAACCTCTACAACATGCCATTTGTCCAGGTTGTGGGTATGACGTCGACCAGCAAGTCTTTTTGTATCGTACATGCCGTTATTTGTACAGAACGAAGGGGTAACTACGTGTGGGTGCTTGAGCGGATCAAGTCAATATTGCATGAATGTATGATGCCGCGTGTGATAGTCACGGATAGGGAGCTTGCCCTAATTAACACGTGTTCTAAAGTATTCCCGAACGCAAGCAGGCTTCTATGCCACTTTCACATGCAACAAAATATAGCTAAAAAGTGCAAGGAAGGGTTCAATAAAGAAGATTGGGGGAAATTTATGTCGTACTGGCGGAGATTGTGCGAATCTTCTTCAGAGCCCATGTACAAGTACAACTTGGAGAAAATGTATAACCGACTCGTGGTTGCCAACCGAGAAAGTAAGTGTTCCTTCAACAAACGACTCACCCAATCTATTATATTTTACACATGCTTTTACACTTCATTATTTTATTTTATTTTATTTTTGAAGTGTCAAATTTTTGCCAGGTTTATATACGCTGCGTATAGGTCAATACGCAGTGTATATAAAACTGAAAATTTGGGGTCATTTTGGTAGGTTTGCGTAGGTTTGAAGTGTCAAAATTTTTCCCGGTTTATATACTTATAATTATAATTATTATTATTAGTATTAACGTAACTTTTTTTAGCGTTTCATGTCTCTAACAATTAACGTAATTGTTACCCGCCGATCAGGGACCGTTTTTGTAAATTTTCGAACCCTCAGGGACCGTTTTTGTAAATTTTCGAAACTTTGGGGACCGTTTTTGTCAATTTTTGAAACTTCAGGGACCATTTTTGTAAATTTTCGAAACATCAGGGACCATTTTGTAAATTTACGAAACTTCAGGGACCATTTGTGTCAATTTTCAAAACTCTAGGGACCATTTTTGTCAATTTTCGAAACTCTAGGCACCACCAACAGAGTTGAGAGCCAGCACGCAAATTTAAAAAGACATGTTACGCGCGGGAGTTTATAGGAGCGAATAGCAAGATGCGTCATTGATATAGTTGAAACTTAGTACGATGAAATACAAAAGAGTTTCACTGAGAGCATCGAAAAAACGATGAACCACCACAGACGCCGACTGTTGGACAACCTACGTGGAAAGGTTTCCCATGAAGCACTTGATTTGCTGGCAAAAGAGCTACTAAGGAAGATGGAGGTGTTGCGGAAACTTAACGCATCATGTGGTTGCTATATGTGGCTTAGCTGTGGATTGTCGTGTGCTTGTAGGCTGGAAAACTACAAACGTACAGGTAAAAAATATTAAAACCACAAACCTTTTGTTATCTTGTACGATTTAGCTGTTTCTCACACCGTATTAACTTAACTGTACAGGGCGTATGATACAACTCGACGACATAGATGTATTCTAGCGTAAGCTTGACTTGCGCCCGTGTAAACTGGTAGACGAGGAAGTCGATGTTGTAGCAGAGCTAAATAATGTGCGGCAACATTTAGAGGCGCAGTCCCCCGTTCAGCAAAAGAGTTTGCTTTCAAAGATAAAAGCGGTCTTCACCCCGAAATCGTCAACCAAGAAACCACCGATCGTCCAACAAAATACTCGCGGTCGGCCTACATCAAAGAAAGTACAAGAAAGGTTAGATGAAGCTGCGAGGTTAGACGAAGCTGCGAGACACAGCTCCTATGGCGAGGATAGCAACGTATATACTGCTTCCCCCAAAGATAGGTACGATTTACCCCGACACAGCTCATACGTACCGTCAGTGGGCTCTCGTGGAACTGGTTCGGTTGTAAAGTCTGAAAAACCTAAAAGGCGACGAAACAGTTCAACGAGTTCTAAAAAGAAGGAGATGCGGGATGATAAGGGTTTTCCATTAATGAAGGGGGACGAGCACTTGTTAAGCATTAAGAGGTTTAAGAATCAAATTCCATCAGAGTTTCACTCTTACATATCGCGTATACAAGATGTGACCCCAGACGGTCATTGTGTGTACAGGTCTGTGGCTGTCGGGTTAGGTTTTACGGAACACGCATGGCCCAATATTCGAAGAGATTTACTATTGGAGATTGACCATAACGAGCCACGTTGGAAGCATGTATTCGAAACATATAATGAAGGAGACTTTAAACGAATACGTAACAGCATCGAATGGCATTCAGTGAAAGGGGGCGGTCCAAGTCACTGGATGGATATGCCCCACGTAGGGCTTCTCGTAGCGCAAAGGTATAATATTGTCCTCCACGTGCTAAGCATCGAATGAAGCACTACCATCTTCCCATTAACGGATGCCCCACTAGATCCACGACCTCAAGCGATAACGCTCGTGCATGTTGACAGGGGACACTTCATACATGCTGTAACACCCCGTGTTTTCGTAAGTGAAAGTCAAAGTCAAGGTCAAAGTCAACGACCGATTTCGCGCAACTTAACTCGTAGAAATGTTTTTATTTTATTTATATTATGTGGAGTAAGTGTCGTTCATTTCAATAATCGAATCGTGTTAATCGTTAATCAACCGACTCGCGACTGCAAATCGTAGGAAGTAACAATGCGATAAAGTTAATCGACTAATAACCAAGCTATACTAATCGAATCGACATCAAATCGTAACTCAAGCTACGTATTTTTACTTGTCATTTATACGTGTGTGTGTGCCTTACGTGTTACCTGTGCATGTTTATTTATGTTTTGTTGTGATAATCAAGCGAACTCAATCGAACTCGAAGTCTAACTCGAAGTCCAACTCGAAGGTAAACGAACCCGAACCCGAATTCCGAGACGAACCATGTTATATACGAAGTAGTTGGGACTGAAGGTAATTGACTAGGAAACCCTATAGAATCGCTCGCTAATCGAAACCGAAGCGTCATTCAGTCGACATCCGGACGGATGGTTCATCCGCACGGATTGCCAATCCGCACGGATTGCCAATCCTCACGGATTTCCAGTCCACACGGATGACCAGTCCGCACGGATAACCCATCCGGGTGACCTGCAATCCGCACGGATCACCCCTTTCCCCTTTTAGCATCCTATAAATACCCGGGTCACTCTCCAAACTTTCCACTTTTGGCAAGTGACGTCCGACCTGCGCGCATTCTTCACCTTTTCTCCGATTTCTCTCAATCCATGTAAGATCTTGCTCTAAATCTTGTACATTCTTGATCCATACGCACATCTACACCTTTCCATCTTTCAAACCTCAACTTTTAACCACGAAATCATCAAGATTTGAGGTATTCTAGGGTGACGTCGTCATGAAGTTCTCATGAACTTCAAGTGTGACCTCATTCCACCAAGAATAACTCGGATCTGGACGATTTCCGCAAGATTTCGCAACAACTTCACCTAAATCTAAACTTTTCTAAAGAATAAAAGAGTTGAAAGAAATAAACAAGTTTTCTCCTCCTTTTACCCTCAAAAACGGTACGAATCGGGTCAGTTCTAGTCTTCCACTCACTATTAGTGATGCATTAGTCCTAGATCTGGATTCTACCCGCAAGACACCTAATTTCGGGTTAGACCGGAATGACCGTTCTAAACCGCCGACAGGCTGAGTTAGGGTGATTCCTGGCCGGTTGGGTCATGCGGGAAGGATGCGATCCCAAATGGTTGCCACGTAATCAGAACGTCTCGATAAAACGACAAGGGCGACCAAGGGTAGCCGGACGGAACAACCAGGACGAGGAAGTTGTCCGCACGAGTAAGTCGTCCGCACGGGCAAGCTGTCCGCACGGACGAGTTATCCGCACGGACATACGATCCGGA
Organism: Helianthus tuberosus; assembly: GCA_030545235.1. Lineage (NCBI taxonomy): Eukaryota > Viridiplantae > Streptophyta > Magnoliopsida > Asterales > Asteraceae > Helianthus > Helianthus tuberosus. The sequence goes on along the minus strand of CM060367.1, from coordinate 171,585,975 downwards.
CGGGTTCTCACCCGGACGAGCTACACTTGGGACCCACATTCAAAACGAGGTTTGAGTATCGACGAATGAACAATCCGTACGGACGACCTCTGAATGGATTACTCTTCGGATCATGAGATACTGAGACCTTAAAACAATCTCAAACAATGTGCATCCGCACGGACAAGTTGTCCGCACGGACAGACTATTCGGACGGATTGTCTTGTTCGCACGAACAAACTATCCGGACGGATTACCACTGTCCGCACGGATTATCATCCGGACGGATTCCACAAATTCATCAAGTGACTCAGCCTTGGAGACGCGTCCGAACGGATTACCATCCGGACGGATTGTTGTCCGCGCGACCGGCTTGAAGGGTAGAGATACTTAGATGTTTTCTAAATGCTACAACGAAAACCCCAAAGCACAAGCCATCATACATAAACACATTCTTAACTTAGGAAGAAACAATCCACTCGAATAAGTTATCCGCACGAGTGAGTTATCCGCACGAGTGACTAGTCCGGACGAATGGCTGATCCACACGGATTACTTGTCCGCACGGATTACTTGTCCGCACGAGTAACTTGTCTGCACGGATGACCATTCGCACGAACTACCAATCCGCACGGATGACCAATCCGCACGATCAGTCCTCCTACCCACACTCATTTCTGTACTGTTTTCCCATGTCACTTATCTTTACGCTATCGAATCTATTCAGGCTAACTGTACTCGCTGAAAAGCGCTCCCTTCAATCCATAATCACTGTGAGTATACTCGAACCCTTTTTGCTTTTAGCACTTTTGGGTGTTACATACGTTACGAATATTCAAACTACAACTATCACACTACTCAAGCTATTTTAACGCTAAACCATTAATGCATGTTATACGTGGCTTATGAATGCTTGTTTGTTATGTTTACACATGGAATGCTGTCTACCTGCCTTAGTAACGGTAGTACTATAGTTTGGACTCAGCACCCGTTCACACGGGGGTTGTTAAGGATCTTTTACTTGCATGGATTACGGTGGTAATCATGTATTGCGAACTGCCTCGGGCAGTCAACCCGCAGTCATTGGTATCGATGGATCTATGTCGATAACTAACGTGCTTCATTTCACTATGTGTACGTGCTGGTTATGCCTAAACGAATTCGAACTCTATATGCTATTATCAAACTTGTATGCTCACCTTTACATTATATGTATTGACTTTATTTTAACGTATGTGACAGGTGCTTAGGTTGTTTCTGTGCTTAACTTGGTGGTGATGAAATTGAGGCTAGGGAAGGAGTCCTAGAAACCAACAAATAAATTAGCTATGTTTAAATCTGAGTTGTCGGAACAGAATACTAGTCTTGATGCTTGTCTGTAATAATTATTTAACTATTTGAGATACAGTATGGGACATATTATTTAAATTGAATGGTAATGATAGTTGTTATGGAAACTGCTGGACAATCTGTTTCGCTCAGTGCCATGCCCCGATGATTCTGCCATCGGTTGGGGTGTGACACATGCTAAGTTGGAAGGAGACAACCCCATGCCTTTAGCGACCCCGTTGTGGTCGACACATCGATCAATAGCTGCGGAACGGTGGGAAGAAATGTATAGACCGTGGTTACAGTACTACTACGAGTTAATCCATCCTAAATCAGACTCAGACAAAGACAGAGAACCGAGTATAAATGTTATCGAAGATTAAGCGGAAACTTGTATTTTTGTAAATTGTATAATTTTTTTAATTTATAAAGTTTGTATCATTTTTTATTTTTATAATTCATAATATATTTGTATTATTTATCAAAGGAAAACACAAAAATAAATAAAAAAATGGAACTTTATATGCGTTGCGTAGGGATCCCTACGCAGCGTATGTAGTTCAAAGGACAAAAAAGCCCCTGTTTTTGGCTTCGTATTGCCTCAACACAAGGGCAAGATAGTAAACTGAGTTTTGTTATACGCAGCGTATGGATCCATACGCAGCGTATGTAAAAGGCGGACAATTTCCCCCCAAACCAAAATTTCAAAACCTATATATGTTAAATTACCATTTTGCCCTTGTGTTTGGGGCAATACGTGGCTGATTATAAGGGTAAAATGGTCATTTTACCACCATTGTTTACGCTGCGTATGGATCTCTACGCAACGTCTGTAAATTTCAAGATTAATAATAATAACAACAAGAATAATAATAATAATAATAATAATAATAATAATAATAATAATAATTACAATAACAATAACAATAATAAGAATAATAATAATAACAATAACAATAATAATAATAATAATAATAATAATAATAATAATAATAATAATAATAATAATGATAATACGCATCGTATAGATCCATACGCAACTTATATAAAGGGGATGGTAAATGACCTTTTTACCCTTATTGTCAGCATCGTATTGCCCTAAACAGAAGGGTAAAATGGTAAACTTATTATTCTTATACGCTTCGTAGGGCTCTCTACGCTGCGTTGAGCTACTGATTTAAATCAGAGAAATACCTACGCAGCTCTGTTCTTCCCCAAATCTCAAAAACACACACACAAGAGAGCATACGAAGGCGACTGACAAAATCGACCGTATACGACACGAATTCGAAGTATAAAACAGGTACTTACTCAACCTATTTAAGTAATTTTGTTTTTTTTTTTTTGTATTTTATCCGTAAATTAGATGTTTTTTAGGTAAGTTAGGGTTTGGTTAGTGATTGAACTTTCATAAATTAGGGTTTGGTTAAGCATTGATTAGTGTAATGTGTAATGTGTAATGCAATTTGATAATGTGCAATTTGATACGAATGCAATTTGAAACCTGTATAATGTTTAATGCAATTTGATTCCTATCTAATGTGTAATGCTATTTGTGTCAACTGTAATGGTCATAAAGTTGACAGAACCATGGTTTTAAAAAACGTCCGAGGCGTACAAAAACCTTCCTGAGGCGGCGCCTCACCTGTTCTAATTAAACGTACGCCACAGTGTGGTGAGGCGTCCGTTTCGTTCCATTCCGTTCCATTTTAGACTACTTGTGTCTTTTGTGATATGTTTAAATTGTTGAATCTGATGTTTAGTATTTTTTTTTATAATATATATATTTTTTTATATTTATTTATTAATACCGCCTCGAACTTACGCGTCGTTCCGCCTCGAGGCATATGCCTCGTGAGGCGGAGGGAAAACGCCTCGAAAAGCGTTTCCATTCTTTTAAACCTTGGACATAACCATTTAATGTATATGATGTGTAACAGATCGAAGTTTTTTTTAAACAGAAAACTGTTTAATGCATATGATTCTTGTGTAAACTAACCTTGAAGGCTTCATAAGCTACACGTTTAATGCACTACAATGGTTCTGTCAACTGCAATGGTCATAGATTTTAACGGTTTTTTGTAAAAGTGATTTGATATAATGTGTAACAGATTGAAGTTTTTTTAAAAAGAAAACTGTTTTTTTAAACAGAACTTTTTTTTAAACAGAATTTTTTTAAACAGAGCGTCGAAACTAAGATTTCATAGCCGTTTGGCGTTTAAACGGCTGCAAACGCAGTCCTAAACGGCAGCGAATTAGCGTCGAAACTAAGATTTCACAGCCGTTTGCGGCTACGTTTGCAGCCGTTTAAACGCCCGTTTACGGCTGCAAACGCAGCCGTAAACGGGCGTTTAAACGGCTGCAAAATCGCTTCCGTTTGGGGCTGCGTTTGCAGCCGTTTAAACGCCCGTTTACGACGGCAAATGCGGCCGCAAATGGCAGCGATTTCGCAGCTTCCGTTTGCGGCGGCGTTTGCAGCCATAAACGGGCGTTTAAACGGCTGCAAACGCAGCCCCAAACGGCAGCGATTTCACAGCCGTTGATTTATCTAATAAACTTTTTGGTTTTCAGGACGAGAAACAAGGAGGATGAAATGGAAATAGAAGAAATTAATCCGGAGCAGCCGCAGTCGCAGAAGCAGAAGCGTCCACCGGCGGATCCTCTGCTGAATCACCCGTATTTGGAGTTTCCTCCGGAGTCCGACGCTGCTCTCCGTTGCGACAAGCTTCGGAAGATGCACGTCGGTGCCCATTTTGCGGTTTCTTGGAAAACCCTCCGGGAGCTCGGGGATGAAGATTGGGCGCGGGAGTTTGTTCCTCGTGATTCACCGTGGGATCGATTGTTTGAGCTAGCGTTTACGCCGAGCTACAGGGAGATACTGATCGAGTTCCTGTCGTCGTTCGAGTTTCATCCTCGTCGGCCAAATGAGGCTGTGGACCCCGTGCAACCCCCTCCCCCGGCCGAGGTTTCGTTTCGCATGGCTGGCCAGGCGCGTTCTATGTCACTTGCAGAGTTTGCGGCGCATAGCGGTTTGTATACGGAGGCTGAGATCGCTACGGATCTATATACGACGGTACGTTTAACACAAATTTTGTATTGTTATTATTATTATTTTAATATATAAAATTTAAGATTTAATATTAATTTAACGTTTAATAAACATTCGTGTAAACAGGGGTTGGTAATTGTTGATAAACCCATGCTTTTAGGGTTTTGGGCTCTGATCGCGGACATCGGTCAGTGGGACCACCAACAATCCAAGGGGAGGGCTACGACGATTAAGGATCCGCTCTACAGGTACGTTAGTTATTATTATTTTAATAATAGTTATTATTATTTCAATAGAAAATATATTTTTTTTAAACAAAATTTTTTTAACAGATTTTTTTTAAACAGATTTTTTTAAACAATATTTTTTTAAACAGATTGTTTTTTGACGATCTTAGTTTTGACGCTCGTAACGCGCGTACGGTCCTAACAAGCGTCGAAACTAAGTTCGGCGTTAATTTTTTTTAGTATTTAGTCGAAGTCGATCCGTAAGGCGCGTAGGTCCCTAACGAGCGTCGAAACTAAGTTCGTCGTTTTGTATTTTAACGACGAACTTATTTCGACGCTCGTTAGGGACCTACGCGACTTACGGTTCGACATGGACTAAATAATAAAAAAAATATAATTTAACGACGATAAAGAAATGTTTTGACGCTCGTAAGGCGCGTACGGGCCTAACAAGCGTCAAAACTAAGTTCGTCGTTAAATTTTTTTTTTTTATTATTTAGTCGAAGTCGAACCGTAAGGCGCGTAGGTCTCTAACGAGCGTCGAAACTAAGATCGTCGTTAAAATATAAAACTTCGATCTTAGTTTCGACACTCGTTAGAGACCTACGCGCCTTACGGTTCGACTTCGACTAAATAATAAAAATATATATATATTTTAACGACGAACTTAGTTTCGAAGCTCGTTAATCCAGTACGCGCCTTACGGACGACGTCGACTAAATAATACAAGTCGAAACTAAGTTCGTCGTTAAAATATATATATATTTTTATTATTTTGTCGAAGTCGAATCGTAAGGCGCGTAGGTCTCTAACGAGCGTCGAAACTAAGTTCGTCGTTTTATATTTTAACGACGAACTTATTTCAACGCTCGTTAGGGACCTACGCGCCTTACGGACGACGTAGACTAAATAATAAAAAAATATAATTTAACGAAGATCTTAGTTTTGACGCTAGTAAGGCGCGTACGGGCCTAACGAGCGTCGAAACTAAGTTCGTCGTTAAAATATATATATTTTTATTATTTAGTCGAAGTCGAACCGTAAGGCGCGTAGGTCCCAAACGAGCGTCGACGGAAAATTGTTTTTTTTAATAGAATTTTTTTTTAAACTTAAATTCTTTTTTTTTAACAGAATTCTGCTTTTTTAAACAGAATTTTTTTGAACAGAATTTTTTTAAACAGATTTATTTTTTTAAACATAATTTTTTAATTATTTAGTCGAAGTCGAACCGTAAGGCGCGTAGGTCCCTAACGAGCGTCGAAACTAAGTTCGTCGTTTTATATTTTAACGACGAACTTATTTCGACGCTCGGTAGGGACCTACGCGACTTACGGTTCGACATGGACTAAATAATAAAAAAATATAATTTAACGACGATAAAGAAATGTTTTGACGCTCGTAAGGCGCGTACGGGCCTAACGAGCGTCGAAACTCAGTTCGTCGTTAAAAAATATTTTTTTTATTATTTAGTCGAAGTCGAACCGTAAGGCGCGTAGGTCTCTAATGAGCGTCGAAACTAAGATCGTCGTTAAAATACAAAACTTCGATCTTAGTTTCGACGCTCGTTAGGGACCTACGCGCCTTACGGTTCGACTTCGACTAAATAATAAAAAAAAAATATTTTAAGGACGAACTTAGTTTCGACGTTCGTTAGGCCCGTACGCGCCTTACGGACGACGTCGACTAAATAATATTTTTTTATTATTTAGTCGACGTCGTCCGTAAGGCGCGTACGGGCCTAACGATCGTCGAAACTAAGTTCGTCGTTAAAATATATATTCACTGCTCTCTGATTCCGTATTCCGTACAATTCATTAATGATAATTAAAGTCCGTCGAAACTAAGTCCTACGTGTGACAACCCTCAAAATCCCATGTATTCCGTACAATTCATTAATGATAATTAAAGTCCTTGACGACTGTGTGGAAATATTTAACTGCTCTCTGATTTCTGTGTTATATTCACATGTGCGTGTTAACATACTAGTAGTATGCAGAAAACCTGACTAAATGGTCCTGAATATTTTCCTATATGTTAGAAATTTATTTCATTACAAAAATATATAAATAAGACACTTTACGGTACAATTAAACACTTTAACGGAACAGTATCCGACCGAACAACCGGACATTACCCGGGACACCAAATTTTTGTCAAACACATTGTGTAATTATTTTTAGCTAGTCGTGGTCCCCGTTTGCCATAATACCCACTATAAATCAAATAACCAACATATATTATTAAGTTACTTACATGATAACTTACAATTCCATTCTAGTTACAATATTTGCAAACATACCCCCCCCCCCCAACGATTTTAGTTTTCTTGTGGACCCACCAAATGATCTTCACCATGCTTCATATATTCTACTTGATTTTATTTCATTTCTATAATGGATCCTTGCTTGTAGACATCACCATAAAATATGAAGCAATCTTATATGTAAGGAACTCTAAGATTCATCATCATTCACTTAGATCACTCTCTCTCATCACACCTCCCTCTCTCTCATTCGGTCACCCCCACAACCGAATCCACTCCCCACCCTTTTCATCTTCATCTTCTTCCATTACAAATCCATTCAAAGCTTACAAGGTGAATCTATGGAGGTGGCAACTTGAAGGACTTTCTAAGGAGCTTGTTCTAGTCTTTTTCACCATCATATTCTCAATAGATTCTACCCTAGCTATAAGGTAGTAGTAAGTCTCTTGTTACACTCTTGTTAATCTTGTTTCATCTCGTTTCTATGATCAAAAGGTGTAGTATGTTTTAAATCACTAAAGTGACAAGAACTAGTAGATGAACATAAAAGTTTATATGAAATTTTACATATAAAAAGTTTACTTATGATTGATGCATAAAGATGAAAACTTGTTGGTTTAAGGTTGGTTAATACATATATGATGTTTGTTAGTCAAACTTTTGATAAACCCGTTGTTCGGACGCTTGTTAATACGACTTAGTAACATTTAAACTTCAAAACAACATGCTGAGTCACTTTTTCAGCCGGCTTCATAGGGCTGTAAACAGACCTTAATAACTCGAAAAAACAAAATTTCTGAAGCCTAAAATTTGTATTTTCGAAAAACTGATCAAATGGCACTGGAATCGTAATTTTTCGAGGTCGTTTACTATTTTTAAAGAACCGATTTGTAACAGCAGCTTAGGCTGAGTTTTTACAGCAATAAATGGGTGTTGTATTTTCTGTTGTAGCTTGTATTCTGTGTAGAATCGGATCATGAAATTTTTACTGTAAATGAAAACTGAAGTATTTGTAATTACCCCACTGGAATTTCGTAAATCGGACACTCGATGAATTTTTAATAAATTGTTCCGTGGACTGTGGTCAGAAATACATAAATCTGAGTTCAGTCCGGAATATGAATTTTTATAAAATATTGGTAATGAACCGGACCCCGATATTTTTACACAATAAAATATGGAACGTTTAAGATATCCTGTAAAAATTTAGGAATTTTTGGAACTATTTAACTATTTTATTAAAATGTCCGAAAACAGTCGGTTTTGAATATAAATGCTGAAATGACATAAGTTGTGACTCGCGTGTCTAAATGTCAAGTATGCTAACTGTGAATGATCTAACATGTTATATATGTTATGTGCATTATCGTATGTTTGATTTTTGAGTGGGGAATGGATGGGAAACTTGGATGGGCATGAACCGTTAAAGTGATGCATGTTATGTGAGAGATACGTGTAGGAACGTTGTGCTCTATTTGAAAGTCACTAAATGACTAACTGGTAATTATATTAGGACGTGATTGACTGACCTTGACTGTTAGCTATATTTGAGAATCTAACCGAGCAAACCGAGGTGAGTTCACACTCCTTCTAAGGCATGGGATTCCCAGGGGTTGGGAATGGGATTGAATAACTACTTGTACTATCATTACTATTAAACTATTTTTTTTACTGTCCTCGGATCGAAGGGCACGTACGTAAAACCTACGTACACTCATACTTACTACTGTCCTCGGATTGAAGGGCACGTACGTAAAACCTACGTACACGCACCTCTTACATTTTCGTAGCAGTCGATACGCGTGGTCTAGTAACACATGGGAAACCCCCACTAATCTTCGCAAACATGTCAGAAAGACCGCGATGCAAACTTATACGATACATGGTTTTCAAAACGAACAGATGATTTACGAAACGAATGCTATAACTAAACAACCAACTGTGAATTCACTCAACTTTGTTGTTGACTCGTTGTTACATGCCTTACAGGTCGCTAAAAATTTGGAGCTTGCACGAGGAAGGAGTCGTTGTGGTGTGCGGACGGTTATGTCCAGTGTTTAATGTTTAAAACATTATGAACTTATTAAACCTATGTGTTGGACTTTAAACTTATGAACTGCGAACTTATGTTGTGAACTTTACGTTTATGCTTCCGCTGTCTAAATTAAAAACTTGGTTAACTAGCTTTTGGTCACCAATTGTATTGTGGTGGTCTTTATTTACTTAAGTACGTTGTTCAGTATGATTGGTGGCTCGATCCTGGTCACGTCACGCCTCCAAGCGGTGATACCCCGCATGGTGGATTTTGGGGGTGTGACAGATTGGTATCAGAGCCATTGGTTATAGTGAACTCGGTTTTAAAAAGGGAAAAGCTTTTTGATAAAACCAGACTATAACCTGTACAGTGCTCAACGATCCACAACGACACTTCGCTCCACGTGCAAGACTCGACACCATAGGTGGTATGATTTATGTTATATTGTCGGTTAGATAGTTCTCACTGTGCATTAGATAATGTGATAATTGCTATTGGAACTTTGTGTGCTTACTCTCTATTGTCGTCACACACTTACGCACTTTCGCGACACTTTTCTCATCTACGTTATTTCGATTGTGAAGATCATGGGTGGACGCTTGATCCTAACTCAAGCCCAGCTGACGGCTTTGATCAACGAACAAGTTGTTGAGGCACTCGCAGCTATTCCTGCAGGAGGTATAACCTGCCATACTAACTCACCTTAGGATGTTTAGATCCTACCTTCGCAAACCAACCATCGTGCTTAACTTTCACTTTTATTCTCGCGCAACAGGTCAACATGCTCAGCCTCCTGTGTGCACGTTCAAGACATTCATGGACTGCCGACCTACCACTTTCAGTGGCACCGAAGGAGCAGTGGGCCTTCTTCACTGGTTTGAAAAGCTCGAGTCAGTTTTCGAGATGTGCGAATGCCCCGAAGACCGTAGGGTGAAATATGCTACCGGAACACTTGAAGGAGCTGCGTTAACCTGGTGGAAGGCGCAGGTTCAACTACTAGGACTGGCCGTTGCTAATGCCACCCCCTGGAATGGTTTCAAAGAACTGATCAAAGAAGAATACTGTAGTCGCGATGACATCCACAAGCTAGAAGTAGAGTTTTACAATCTGAAGATGACGGGGTCTGAGATTGAGGCGTATACTAAGAGGTCAAACGAACTGGCCATCCTGTGTCCAACTATGGTGGACCCTCCCATCAAACGAATTGAGCTGTATCTCAAGGGCCTTGTACCAGAGATTCAAAGTCACGTAACTTCAGCCAACCTGGGTACCATTCAGCAAATTATCAAGTTGGCTCATCGTCTCACCGACCAGGCGGTGGAGCAAAACAGGCTACCCAAACGTATCAGTGCCACAACTACTTCTGATGCACCTACCGACAACAAACGAAAATGGGATGGGAACTCCAGTAAGGGTTCTGCTTCGGGTCAGTCTCAGCAGCGAAGGACTGATGACTACCAGAGTCCGGGTCAGCAATCCTCCGGTAATCAAGGACAGGGTGGGTATCGAGGAAACCACCCAAAGTGCAACAAATGTAACAGACACCATAGCGGTCAATGCAACAAAGGACGTTGTCAGAGGTGTCTCAAGATGGGTCATGAAGCCAAGGATTGCAGAAGCTCACGTCCTGCGAATCAGAATCGCCAACAACAACAAGCCCCACAGAACCACCAGCAGCAGCATCAGCAGGGAAATAAAGGATGTTTTCAGTGTGGTGCTGAAGGCCACTTTAAGAAGAACTGTCCCCAGCTTAACCAGAATCAGAACAACAACAACAACCAGGGAAACGGGAACAACAATGGAGGCAACAACGGGGGTAACAACAATGGTAATGGAGCAAGGGGTCGTGCTTTCGTGATTGGTCAGGGTGATGCAAGGAACGATCCCAACGTAGTTGTTAGGGGAGGATTTTCTAACAATTAGTGATCCTTATTCGTTATCCTAACTAGTGATCCTTACTTCTGTGACAGGTGGTGATCCTCAGAAGGGCTTTAGGATCAGGATCATGGATCACTTCAAGGATCCTCATACTGACGATTGTTTACTTATGTTTTATAACATCCCGCAGGTATAACAAGCTTGACCAAGTCTTAGCGACATTCTTGGAGAATATTCCCGAAGTATTCTGCACGTGCTAGATCAAAACTAGACGTTATGGAGAACGTGGAGGCTTGGCCCGAAAGTCGGAGAGTTTGTTAGCTAGATATTTTTCTTATTTTAAAGGGGGAATGAGCTAGTTAGTGACACTTAGTCATTTTGGCAGTTACACACACTCGCAAACACGCTCATACAAGCTCTCGTTCGAACACTTAGCGATTTCATACACTTTTTACACACTTCACCGTAGTGATCCTTGTACCTAGCTCGTTACTATCCGAAGTTGTAAACATTTAACCATTTATGTTAGCTTGGTGATCGGTAGTTTCCATCACCCGGGGTTTTTTGTGCCGGAGGTCAACTCTTGATCAAGGGCTTTTTCCCCGTATAAATCCTTGTGTTGTTTGTGCATTCTACATTGAAGTGATCCTCATTGTTGTTACACATTTTAAGCATCATTCCCCTAAACAAAGAGTTTGGTTGCATTATCATCATCAGATTTTCTGACCAAAACAGTTTGGCGCCCACCGTGGGGCAATTGGTGCTTCAATTCTGAGAAATTTTGTTCATTTCATTCATTTCGGTTCATTACCTTCAACCACATGGCTTCTCAGAGAAAACTACTCCAAGTTCTATGTCGGCGGTCACTTTTTCACAGGGCATTTCGCCTTTGCATCATCTCCCCCTTACATTCCAGAAGAATGCTGAGAATTCTCCGAAGAAGACAACCCCCGTTTTCACAAAACCAACTGTTGTTTCTTCCTCTACACTTACTAACAGTGATTTTTATGCTTTGATTGTGCAGATGAAGGATCACATGCAGCAGGTCAAAACTAATGGCAGGATCCTTCGCGAAATTGATAAAATCAGCAGAGGATCACAACCCTTTAATGTCAAGGTCGCTGAATTTCGACACTCCGGCCATAACTTCCCAGCACTTTGCAGCTCCACATGTCCAATACCAGGGTGGATCAACAGGAATACGTTCTGGATCATCGGCAATGTCTCAGGCTCAAGGATCCTCTTTCCAGCCTTCAGGATCCTCATTTCAGCATCAGGGATTCTTCACCAGTTTAGGAGAATGCATGGGGACGCAGCCAATTTAAGGATCCTCTCAGGTTCAAGGATCCTCGCAGGTTCAAGGATCCTCTCAGGTTCAAGGATCCTCTCAGGTTCAAGGATCCTCGCAGGTTTAAGGATCCTCTCAGGTTCAAGGATCCTCTCAGGTTCAAGGATCCTCTCAGGTTCAAGGATCCTCTCAGGTTCAAGGATCCTCGCAGGTTCAAGGATCCTCCCAGGTTCAAGGATCCTCTCAGGTTCAAGGATCTTCGCAGGTTCAAGGATCCTCTTAGGTTCAAGGATCCTCTCAGGTTCAAGGATCCTCGCAGGTTTAAGGATCCTCTCAGGTTCAAGGATCCTCACAGGTTCAAGGATCCTCTTAGGTTCAAGGATCCTCTCAGGTTCAAGGATCCTCTCAGGTTCAAGGATCCTCCCAGGTTCAAGGATCCTCTCAGGTTCAAGGATCCTCTCAGGTTCAAGGATCCCCCTTCCAGGTTCAAGGATCCTCATCTCAGGTTTCCGGATCCATGGATTATCCTCCAAGACCTACATTCACAGCACTTCAAGGATCCAACATCTTCCAGGATCAAAGATACTTAAGGAGTGTGCAACCCAGAAGTTCAGATGTTTATCTAGGAGACTTCATACCAATGCAGACCATTGCTTCCTCTGGTCCCTCAGTTATGCCAGAATCCCGCCAACATGGATTCACATCTGGAATTCCAAATTTGAATCATTCAGGAGGTAACACTTTGAATAATTTTTGCAATGCTAACCGTGGCTTTGTGCAGGATACAGATATCAACCAAGCTATGGCTAAGGAATTGCAGAAACATAGGGATATAATATCCAACGTTCCAAGAGTGGTTAAGCCCATTCCTGAAATTCCTGATGAAAGCCACAAGATATCTCGTTTTGCACCACCTATTTGTGATGCAGAGATACCGAAGAGGTTTCAAACACCAAATCTGGTTGCTTGTGCAAGGGCTTTGGATCCACACTTACCGGATCATCGTTAAAATGGCTGCTAAGTCTTCCTCCTTACTCTATTACTTCATTTGCTAATCTAGTTAATTTGTTTAATAGCCAATTCTCATGCAGTAGGAGATTTGAACGATTAACTAGTGACTTATATAGGATCACCCAAGGTCATAATGAATCACTTAGAGATTATATCACTGGATTTAGTAAAGAATCCTTAGAAATCCCTAACTTAGATATTGCTACAGCTCTAGAAGCCTTTAAAATGGGTTTTCTTAGGGATTCAATGTTCTATGATGATCTTGTCATGACCCCTTGCAGGAACTTAGATGAGGAAAGAAACAGGGCCCTTAGGTTCATCCGTTTAGAGGATGACAAAAGGATCCACGAGAGATTGTCAGGATCCTCAAAGAAAGACAAATAAGGATCCTATCTCAAGGATAACTGATCCAAGCAATACTCCAAGCATGACAACCAGAGTGTGCATGTTGTGGAACAAGAGGAAGATGATCAGGACTATCCTCCTACTTCTGAATATTGTTTTTCTGCTGATAATAATGAACTAATCCTTTCTATGCAGAGTTTAGGTGACAAGGTTAGGTGGCCAAGGAAGAATGACAAACCGCCTGCCACCAAAGATGAATCAAAATGGTGTGCTTACTATGGGGATTCTGGTCATCTCACAGATGAGTGCATAGCATTAAGGAAGGAGACAGGTTATCTTTTGAGCAAAGGATACTTGAAGGAATTGCTTGGAAGGAAAAAGTCAAGGATCAAGTATCCTGAGAAAGTTCCTGAAAAAGCTCCTCTTCCACCATCCGATGCTCAAATCATCCATTTCATCTCCGGAGGTTCTCAGCAGCTAAGAGACATGCAAAGGAAACAAAGATGGAGAATGGGGGCAGACCTGTTCGGGCCTCCATCCTTACCCAGCAGAAAGTGATATCATATGATGAGGATAACTGTGCGGACATTCAGGATCCTCATCATGATGGTGTAGTTATTACATTATTTATATCTAACCATTTTGTTTGCAGGATTCTCATTGATGGGAAAAGCTCAGTGAACATAATCCAGTTGGATGTCCTCAATAGAATGGACATCCTTGAATCCGATATTGTCCAAAGATCATCTGTCCTTGTGGGATTCAGTGGAGAGACAAAGATTACATTGGGGGACACCAAACTTCCTATCTACATAGAGGGAGTGAATTATGTTAAAAAAAATTCTATGTTATTGATTGCTTATCTTGCTGTAATGTTATCTTTGGCAGGCCATGGATACACGATATGAAGGCAGTCCCCCTCAACATATCATCAATGTGTCAAGGTCCCAACTCTATGAGATATGGTGAAGATAGAAAGTGATCAGCAGGAGGTAAAGAACTGTTACACTTCTTCAATGAAGCCAGCCTCCAAGGAGCAAGACGTCATGGAGACAAGAGAGCAAGACGTCAAGGATATTCTGTTGAACCCAGAGGATCCTGAATCCAAAATTTTTAAAGGATCCGGGATCCTAGACAGTATTGAGCAGGATTTAGTATCCTTCTTGGAAAGAAGAAAATCTACCTTCGCTTGGAAACATGAAGATATGACAGGAGAAAGTTTGCACTTGAAAGGAATGCCGTTATCCAAGAAGAGGTAGACAAATTGCTCAAGGCCAGTTTGAGTGGACTGATAAGCATGAAGCTGCACTTAAGGTTCTTAAGGATTATCTATCCTCAGCACCAACCCTGATGAAACCAGAAAATGGAGAATCGTTATCCTTATACTTAGCTATTTCAGCTAAAGCAGTAAGTGTAATCCTAGTTAAGGATCATGAAGGCTCTCAACATCCGGTATACTATGTAAGTAAAATTCTACTTGATGCTGAGGCCAGGTATTCTCATTTAGAGAAATTAATTCTTGATTTAATTATGCCTTCCGCTAAACATAGACATTATTTCAAAACTCACACCATTATTGTGAAAACTAACCTCCATGTCAAGAATGTTCTCAGGAAACTTTAAATGTCAGGAAGAATGGCAAAGTGGGCAATCAAGCTTATTGCATATGACATTAAGTATGAACCCAGGACTGCCATCAAGTCCCAAGCTTTAGCTGACTTTGTGGCTGATTTCAGTAGTGATCTACAAAGGGAAGCTGAATTAGAAGTTCAACAACTTGAGAAGACCAAGGATCCTTAGACACTCCTCACAGATGGAGCTTCAGATGTTAAAGGAACTAGACAAAGCACACTACTAAAATCGCCACAGGGGGACATTATACCCCGATCCATTGCATGTGAATTCCAAACCACTAATCATGAGACAGCGTATGAGGCCTTGATAGCAGGTTTGCAATTAGCTAATAATATGAGGATCAGGTATCTTCAAGTATATGTAGATTCTCTATCAATTACTAATCATTATAACAGTTCTTACACTGTCAAATGTGAAAAGCTAATCAAGTACTTAGAAATAGTCAGGAAACTGGCAGATTCTTTTGCTTTTTTCAGTCTACCACAGGTACCCAGGGAAGAAAATGCAGAAGCTGACGCTTTAACTAACCTTGGATCATTCCTAAAGATGCCAGAAGATGTGAAAAATACTCATCACCCATGTTTTAACTCCTGCAATTGAGGATCACGTAGCCATGGAGATAGTGGAGGATTCTGTAATCATACCTGGTGATCCTGCACAGTCAAATTCAGGATCCTGGATCCTTCCAATCCTAAGATATATACAACATGGAGAGATCCCTACAGGACAAAATCCTAAATCTTTCAGAGTCAAGGAGACTGTGGAAACCACACTGGGGCAGAGCACTATTCTCAAGGATCCTTAGAACAGGATACTATTGGCCTACCATGAAGATGTATGTTGTGGAATACACAAAGAAATGTGATGCTTGTCAAAGACACAGTAATATTCTACACCAACCAACATAACATCTGCATCCTAAGAAGAAACTTTTGCTAAAAGTCAGAAAAAAGGAAATGGCCAGTTATCAACAAAGAATGGCTGGAGCATACAACAAGAATGTCAGGATTAGAAGATTTCAAGTTGGTGATTTTGTGCTAAGAAAAACATTCCAGAATACTACAAATCCTTCTGATGGCAAGCTAGCACCAAAGTGGGAAGACCCCTATCTAATTGAAGCTGAATCAGGAAAGGGGGCATATCATTTGTTAACAATGGATGGTGATCTCCTACCAAGAGCTTGGAATGCTGTTCATCTCAAAAAATACTTTAAGTAAGAAGGATCAGGGATCCTCAGCGATACCGGTATTCTGATTAAGGATCCAGGATCCTCAAAGGATATATGATTCTACATTTGGTAACACATTACTTTCATTTTCATTCTCATTCATTTTATACTTATTACTTATCATAAGTTAAAGATGTTAATCAGTTAACATCTATTTTCACAAAGTTTAAGCTTTTGCAGAGTTGTTATCATTTTACAGAAGATCAAAGTGGTTGGCCAACTCTCCAAAGTTTTGGGCTTGTCCCCAGTTTGGGCTTGTCCCCAGATTCCGCCTGTAGCGCACGATGATCCTGGTATAGTTCAAGGCTTTGGGACCAGTACTCGTTCTAGGGGCTGATAATTCCATTGTTCTGGCTATGCTTAGGATCCTACGTATAATGGTAGACGTACCATACATCCGTTCCTAAGGTTTCTAACGTTTTCACGTTAGCTAAGGTTTCTAACGTTTTCACGTTAGCTAAGGTTTTGGCATTTTCATGTCACTAAGTTTGGATAGTCGCCAGTGAGGGCCATACTCCAGTTTACATCCGTTTATATGGGCTTAACCCCAGTTTACATCCGTCTATATGGGCTTGACCCCAGTTTACATCCGTTTATATGGGCTTGACCCCAGTTTACATCCGTTTATTTGGGCTTGTCCCCAGTTACTAACTCTTATCTTATATTGGCTTAGTCCCAAGGTGTATCCTATTTCAGGTTTTTGGAGACAAACAACCAAGGATCCTTGATCCTTACCTTCCATTAAGGTTTGTCTTATGGTTATCCTGTTTATAATGATAAAGGTTAGGATCCTAACTTGGATCCTCAGGTATGATCCTTAACTCTTTTGGTTTTATTCATTATTCATTTGAATACCCCCTATGCTTGACAACTGAACTTGTGTTTCTTAAACTATACCATTTTTAAAACTTATCGGTTATGAGATATGTGATCCTTGTTCATATCTTAAACTTTTTGGATATCTTTTCTAATTTTTCAAGGCTTGATAAGTATAAACAAATTGAACATTATAACAGTTGGAAAATAACATACTAAAAAGGATAACAACACAAGATAAGCGACAAGAGGTTAAGTTTTTATTTATTAACATAAGACTAACCCTTTAAAGGTTGTCAAAATTACCTACCCGAGCTTCTACCAGCAAAACGTGGCCCGTCCGCTGGGGTAGGTAAAGGGTGTCCATGATAATGAGTTCAAAAGTAGTGCAGGAATATAAAGGCAGCAGGATCACAATGGCTTCATCCCCCAAACAGAGGATCCCTCCACCAATTGCAATCCTGCCTATTGTCCAAAGGATCATACATGATCCTTAATCCTAAAAACCTATTGTTCAAAGTACAACCCATGAAATTGTCTTAAACATCACAACCACAAAAAACAACCGCCAAACTAAAAAATTGGGCTCCGGCCTTAGCACATATATCCATCATCGCCCAATTGTGCAGCCTACATCTTTGCTGCATCCTCTTCTCCCCCAGCTGCGGTATCCTTCATCTGATCCTTCCCACTGCCACTTGCTTCAATCGCCAAGACTTCAGTAGCCTCCTCTTCCTCATCCTCAAGCTCAGCCAACCTTTCCTTCCAACCCTCAATATCCCAGCTGTTCTTATCAAAGCTAGGATCTTGAGCTTCTTGGGCCATCTTCAACTTAGTCTGATACATTGTGATGGCAGCAGAGAGCTTGGAATTTTCGATGAGGTCATGCTTTTCATAATCAAAGTTAACCAACACCTTGGCCATTGCCTGCTTGGTATCCTGGAGTTCCTTCCGAGCATCAGCAAGTGCAAGATCTTTGAGCACGGCAACCTGTTGAAGATCAGCTATTTTCTTGTCCAGCTCCTCAATATTACCCACGTAGTCCTCGATCTCAGCAAATTTCTGCAAAAAGAAGATAAGGCAGTTCAAGGTCAAGTGATCCTCATAAGAGCTGGATACCTAGGCAAAGTTAAGGATCCTTACTTCATTGAAGTACTCAAGGAATTGGTGGCGGATCAGTGGCAGCCCTTGAAGATCCTCAGCATCAGAAATTTTCCTCTTCTTGACACCCTTTCCTTTAGTGGGTGCCTTTGGAATGGAAATGCTGGGACTGTTGGTGGATCTCTTCCTCCTGGGTCGTACGAGATCAAGGTCAGCTGTGTTGAATTGGGAAACAGGCTTGACAGATTTTCCAGCACCTACACAATTAAAACAAGATAAGTATCTTTTCCTAGTTCATATTTCATTATATATTTAATTTTAAACAAGGATACTTACTTGACATTGTGACAGAGCCTGAGGATACCTCCTGTGAATCTTGGGTTGTTGTCTTGAAAGTTCTTATCTCAGGGTCAAGTTTCTTGAAGGCGAGGAGCCTCTCCTTAGCAGCAGGGGACAGTTTGAGGTGTGAGACGGTGATAGCTGCAAAACAAGAAAGCAAAAATATAAGTTATCCTTATATCAAAAGAAAGTTCCTGGTGATCCTTATCAGGATCCTCCATCCTACCATGGGTAGCCCAATTTTTAGGAAGATCCTTTCCATCCTGGATAGAATCTCTCTTGACAAAAAAGAAACGTCGCTTCCAATTAGTGTCATTCTTGGTGGCTTTGAAGATCGGGTGTTCCTCACCAGGTTTACGTTTGAACAAGTAACGATGAGATCCAAAGGTGGTAAGATCATATAGCTCTCCCAGCTCTGCCATTCCTAGATCTATTCTCTCCTCATCAATGATCCATTCAAGGGTGTGCAAAACCCTCCAGATCATCGGCATGGCTTGGATATAAGAGATGCCGGTTAGGGAGAAGAAAGATTGGGTGAAGGCTGGAAAAGGATAAGAATAACCTATGGTGAACGGAGTGACGGGGAAAGCAACCCACTTATCGGATATATGATCGCTCAAGGCATTGGGGTCAAAAGGCCTGAATTCGGTGTTCGCCGGAAAGCAGTGGCGGATCCTATCTATCTGAGCATCGTTGAATAGACAACGTTCTTTAATGGAGTCTTCGATAATCCCCTGGCTTTTCGGAGGACTGTTCTTTGGGTGATCCTTGGCTGGTGAACTTCGAAGCAACATTTTCGTACTGACGAAGATAAAGGTAGAAGAACAGAGCAAGAGAAGGAAAAGGATAGAGAGAGAGAATACCTGAACGTCTTCGGAATGTGGATTATAAAGGGAGTTTCTCTGAAAATTTAAATGCATTTGATCCTATCTATATCTCTATTTATAATCATGATCTTGCAGGTTGTCACTTCCGTGACATCATCATCGCAACGGCTAGTTCAAAATTAACGGCTATATATCCGTTAGTTTGTTACGGATAAGATCAAGAAAACATAACTCGCTAATTTTACAATTTCACTCCTTATATTTTGGGGGCAATTGTTAGGGGAGGATTTTCTAACAATTAGTGATCCTTATTTGTTATCCTAACTAGTGATCCTTACTTCTGTGACAGGTGGTGATCCTCAGAAGGGCTTTAGGATCAGGATCATGGATCACTTCAAGGATCCTCATACTGACGATTGTTTACTTATGTTTTATAACATCCCGCAGGTATAACAAGCTTGACCAAGTCTTAGCGACATTCTTGGAGAATATTCCCGAAGTATTCTGCACGTGCTAGATCAAAACTAGACGTTATGGAGAACGTGGAGGCTTGGCCCGAAAGTCGGAGAGTTTGTTAGCTAGATATTTTTCTTATTTTAAAGGGGGAACGAGCTAGTTAGTGACACTTAGTCATTTTGGCAGTTACACACACTCGCAAACACGCTCATACAAGCTCTCGTTCGAACACTTAGCGATTTCATACACTTTTTACACACTTCACCGTAGTGATCCTTGTACCTAGCTCGTTACTATCCGAAGTTGTAAACATTTAACCATTTATGTTAGCTTGGTGATCGGTAGTTTCCATCACCCGGGGTTTTTTGTGCCGGAGGTCAACTCTTGATCAAGGGCTTTTTCCCCGTATAAATCCTTGTGTTGTTTGTGCATTCTACATTGAAGTGATCCTCATTGTTGTTACACATTTTAAGCATCATTCCCCTAAACAAAGAGTTTGGTTGCATTATCATCATCAGATTTTCTGACCAAAACAGTAGTGATGGGTAAGTTTCTTCTGGATGATTTCTTTGTTACTGTTTTATTCGATTCGGGTGCCGATACTAGTTATGTTTCCTTAAAAGTTAGCCAAATGCTTAAGCGCACTCCAACACTTCTGAACACCAAACACACGGTAGAACTAGCTAACGGTAAAGGTCTTGAAGCCGCACACGTAGTTAAAGGGTGTAACCTCGTCTTAGCTGGTCAGACTTTCTCTATCGATCTTATTCCTATCACACTGGGTAGTTTCGACGTCGTTATTGGAATGGATTGGCTATCTCATCATCAAGCGGAGATTGTTTGCAAGGAGAAAATCGTCCGCATTCCTCGTTCTGGTGAAGACCCTCTTGTGATTCGTGGCGACAAGAGTGGTGCTGTCGAAGGCATCATCTCTTTCCTTAAGGCCCAGAAATGTCTACGAAAGGGCCACACTGCCATTCTAGCGCTCGTCACTGACACATCAACGGAAGAAAAGAGAATTGAAGACATTCCTATTGTGCGCGATTTTCCTGAGGTATTCCCCGAGGAATTACCTGGTCTACCGCCCCATCGTCAAGTTGAGTTTCAAATCGAGCTAGCTCCTGGAGCAGCGCCCATAGCTCGAGCACCTTATCGTCTAGCTCCATCAGAACTCGAAGAACTGTCTACACAACTACAAGAACTCTTGGAAAAGGGTTTTATACGTCCTAGCTCTTCGCCCTGGGGAGCTCCAGTCTTATTCGTGAAGAAGAAAGATGGTACTTTCAGAATGTGTATTGACTATCGCGAGCTCAACAAGGTAACTGTGAAGAATCGTTATCCTCTTCCACGTATTGACGACTTGTTCGACCAGTTGCAAGGGTCGAGCTATTACTCCAAGATTGATTTGAGATCAGGATACCATCAGCTGAGGGTCCGAGATGAGGACGTCTCCAAAACAGCATTCAGAACTCGTTACGGCCATTACGAGTTTCTGGTTATGCCATTCGGGCTGACGAATGCACCAGCGGTCTTCATGGATCTCATGAACCGAGTGTGCAAGCCTTACCTGGATAAGTTCGTTATTGTGTTCATCGACGATATCCTGATCTATTCTAAGAGTCAGGAGGAACACGAGCAACATCTACGACTTATGTTGGAACTTCTTCGAAAAGAGCAATTGTATGCAAAGCTTTCAAAATGTGACTTCTGGCTTCGCGAAGTCCACTTTCTAGGCCATGTGGTAAACAAGGATGGAATTCATGTGGATCCATCTAAGGTTGAATCGATCAAGAACTGGCCTGCACCCCGTACACCAACAGAAATCCGCCAATTTTTGGGTTTGGCAGGATATTACAGAAGGTTTATCAAAGACTTCTCCAAGATTGCGCAACCTCTCACTTCACTGACTCAGAAGGGTGTCACCTATCATTGGGGTGATGCACAGGAGTCCGCATTTCAGCACTTGAAAGATAGACTTTGTAGCGCGCCTATCCTCTCATTGCCTGAGGGCGCAGACGATTTTGTGGTTTACTGCGATGCTTCCATCCAAGGACTTGGTTGCGTGTTGATGCAACGTGACAAGGTCATTGCCTACGCATCACGCCAACTCAAGGTTCACGAAAGAAATTACACTACTCACGATCTGGAGCTGGGAGCAGTTGTTTTCGCGCTTAAGATATGGAGACATTACCTGTACGGTACCAAGTGCACCATTTACACCGATCACAGGAGTCTCGAGCATATATTCAAGCAAAAGGAGTTAAACATGCGTCAACGCCGATGGGTTGAGCTCTTGAACGATTATGAATGTGCGATCAAGTATCATCCGGGCAAAGCCAATGTTGTGGCCGACGCCCTCAGTCGAAAGGATACCATACCTAGGCGTGTACGTGCTCTACAGCTTACCATCCAATCTAACCTTCCCGCTCAGATTCGCGATGCTCAGGTTGAAGCATTGAAAGCAGAGAACATCAGGGCTGAGTCCTTACGAGGATCGAGGCAGCGACTAGAACAAAAGGAATACGGCGCCTACTATGTAACAGGGCGCATCTGGGTTCCACTTTATGGAAACTTACGCGAGCTTGTGATGGACGAAGCGCACAAGTCTCGTTATTCGGTACATCCTGGTTTGGATAAAATGTACCACGACTTAAAGACCACATACTGGTGGCCTGGCATGAAAGCCCACATAGCAACCTACGTCAGCAAGTGCTTGACTTGTGCGAGAGTCAAGTCTGAATATCAGAAACCATCAGGCCTACTTCAACAACCGGAGATCCCAAAATGGAAATGGGAGCAAATTTCCATGGATTTCGTTACCGGCCTGCCCAGATCTCAACGCGGAAACGATACCATTTGGGTGATCGGAGATCGACTGACCAAGTCTGCACATTTCCTGGCTATCAAAGAAACGGATAAGTTTTCTACTCTTGCAGACATTTACCTAAAGGAAGTGGTATCAAGGCACGGAGTGCCAACCTCTATTATATCTGATCGTGACGCGCGTTTTACTTCTGAGCTGTGGCAAGCTATGCACAAGTCTTTTGGCTCACGTATAGATATGAGCACCGCTTATCACCCGCAGACGGATGGGCAATCTGAACGCACCATCCAAACCCTTGAAGACATGCTTAGGGCATGTGTAATCGATTTTGGTAATGGCTGGGAAAAGCACCTCCCGCTAGTGGAGTTTTCGTACAACAACAGTTACCACACTAGCATCCAAGCCGCTCCGTTTGAGGCATTATACGGACGCAAATGCCGATCACCTCTCCATTGGGCAGAAGTTGGTGACAGCCAAATCACTGGCCCAGAACTTGTGGTAGATACCACCGAGAGAATTGCTCAGATACGACAGCGAATGGCGGCAACCCGTGACCGTCAGAAAAGCTATGCTGATAAGGGAAGAAAACCACTCGAGCTCCAGGTTGGGGATCGAGTGCTACTCAAAGTCTCACCTTGGAAAGGTGTAGTCCGCTTTGGCAAACGAGGCAAACTCAATCCGCGTTATGTCGGACCATTCGAAGTCATTGAGAAAATTGGCAAGGTAGCTTACAGGCTGAATCTACCTGAAGAACTCAGCGGAGTTCACAATGTTTTCCATGTGTCGAATCTGAAGAAGTGTCTGTCAGATGAGACCCTCATAGTTCCTCTGAAGGAACTCACTATCGACGACCAGCTGCGATTCGTCGAGGAACCTGTAGAGATCATGGATCGAGATGTTAAGATCCTCAAGCATACCAGGATACCTCTGGTCCGAGTTCGTTGGAATGCTCGTCGTGGCCCAAAGTATACCTGGGAACGAGAAGACCAGATGAAACTCAAGTATCCCCAACTGTTTAAGAAAAACGCAACCACCACTGAGGCTGAAGCTACTGCAGAATTTCGGGACGAAATTCCAAATCAACGGGGGGATGATGTGACACCCCAGGAAAACAACGCAACTTAACTAGCTTCCTCAGTAACCAGGTGCTAAATTTCGGGACGAAATTCTCTTAACAGGGGGAGGATTTGACAACCCTCAAAATCCCATGTATTCCGTACAATTCATTAATGATAATTAAAGTGCTTGACGACTGTGTGGAAATATTTAACTGCTCTCTGATTTCTGTATTATATTCACATGTGCGTGTTAACATACTAGTAGTATGCAGAAAACCTGACTAAATGGTCCTGAAAATTTTCCTATATGTTAGAAATTTATTTCATTACAAAAATATATAAATAAGACACTTTACGGTACAATTAAACACTTTAACGGAACAGTATCCGACCGAACAACCGGACATTACCCGGGACACCAAATTTTTGTCAAACACATTGTGTAATTATTTTTAGCTAGTCGTGGTCCCCGTTTGCCATAATACCCACTATAAATCAAATAACCAGCATATATTATTAAGTTACTTACATGATAACTTACAATTCCATTCTAGTTACAATTTTTGCAAACATACCCCCCCCCCCCAACGATTTTAGTTTTCTTGTGGACCCACCAAATGATCTTCACCATGCTTCATATATTCTACTTGATTTTATTTCATTTCTATAATGGATCCTTGCTTGTAGACATCACCATAAAATATGAAGCAATCTTATATGTAAGGAACTCTAAGATTCATCATCATTCACTTAGATCACTCTCTCTCATCACACCTCCCTCTCTCTCATTCGGTCACCCCCACAACCGAATCCACTCCCCACCCTTTTCATCTTCATCTTCTTCCATTACAAATCCATTCAAAGCTTACAAGGTGAATCTATGGAGGTGGCAACTTGAAGGACTTTCTAAGGAGCTTGTTCTAGTCTTTTTCACCATCATATTCTCAATAGATTCTACCCTAGCTATAAGGTAGTAGTAAGTCTCTTGTTACACTCTTGTTAATCTTGTTTCATCTCGTTTCTATGATCAAAAGGTGTAGTATGTTTTAAATCACTAAAGTGACAAGAACTAGTAGATGAACATAAAAGTTTATATGAAATTTTACATATAAAAAGTTTACTTATGATTGATGCATAAAGATGAAAACTTTTTGGTTTAAGGTTGGTTAATACATATATGATGTTTGTTAGTCAAACTTTTGATACACCCGTTGTTCAGACGCTTGTTAATACGACTTAGTAACATTTAAACTTCAAAAAAACATGCTGAGTCACTTTTTCAGCCGGCTTCATAGGGCTATAAACAGACCTTAATAACTCGAAAAAACAAAATTTCTGAAGCCAAAAAATTTGTATTTTCGAAAAACTGATCAAATGGCACTGGAATCGTAATTTTTCGAGGTCGTTTACTATTTTTAAAGAACCGATTTGTAACAGCAGCTTAGGCTGAGTTTTTACAGCAATAAATGGGTTTTGTATTTTCTGTTGTAGCTTGTATTCTGTGTAGAATCGGATCATGAAATTTTTACTGTAAATGACAACTGAAGTGTTTGTAATTACCCCACTGGAATTTCGTAAATCGGACACTCGATGAATTTTTAATAAATTGTTCCGTGGACTGTGGTCAGAAATACATAAATCTGAGTTCAGTCCGGAATATGAATTTTATAAAATATAGGTAATGAACCGGACCCCGATATTTTTACACAATAAAATATGGAACGTTTAAGACATCCTACAAAAATTTGGGAATTTTTGGAACAATTTAACTATTTTATTAAAATGTCCGAAAACAGTCGGTTTTGAATATAAATGCTGAAATGACATAAGTTGTGACTCGCGTGTCTAAATGTCAAGTATGCTAACTGTGAATGATCTAACATGTTATATATGTTATGTGCATTATCGTATGTTTGATTTTTGAGTGGGGAATGGATGGGAAACTTGGATGGGCATGAACCGTTAAAGTGATGCATGTTATGTGATAGATACGTGTAGGAACGTTGTGCTCTATTTGAAAGTCACTAAATGACTAACTGGTAATTATATTAGGACGTGATTGACCGACCTTGACTGTTAGCTATATTTGAGAATCTAACCGAGCAAACCGAGGTGAGTTCACACTCCTTCTAAGGCATGGGATTCCCAGGGGTTGGGAATGGGATTGAATAACTACTTGTACTATCATTACTATTAAACTATTTTTTTTACTGTCCTCGGATCGAAGGGCACGTACGTAAAACCTACGTACACTCATACTTACTACTGTCCTCGGATTGAAGGGCACGTACGTAAAACCTACGTACACGATCATAAGACCATCAACTCTATAACTTTAAGTCCCTCATTTATCGACTTAATCGCCGAGGCCTATGGCGAGCGGGTCATTAGTTAATAGCGCTATTAGGTTTAACAAACCTCACACCGTGCCAGTCGGACGGGCGTGTACTAATGGACTATGGGCAAAGGGTCAATGCTGATAGACATTGACTTAGGGCACCTCTTACATTTTCGTAGCAGTCGATACGCGTGGTCTAGTTACACATGGGAAACCCCCACTAATCTTCGCAAACTTGTCAGAAAGACCGCGATGCAAACTTATACGATACATGGTTTTCAAAACGAACAGATGATTTACGAAACGAATGCTATAACTAAACAACCAACTGTGAATTCACTCAACTTTGTTGTTGACTCGTTGTTACATGCCTTACAGGTCGCTAAACATTTGGAGCTTGCACGAGGAAGGAGTCGTTGTGGTGTGCGGACGGTTATGTCCAGTGTTTAATGTTTAAAACATTATGAACTTATTAAACCTATTTGTTGGACTTTAAACTTATGAACTGCGAACTTATGTTTTGAACTTTACGTTTATGCTTCCGCTGTCTAAATTAAAAACTTGGTTAACTAGCTTTTGGTCACCAATTGTATTGTGGTGGTCTTTATTTACTTAAGTACGTTGTTCAGTATGATTGGTGGCTCGATCATGGTCACGTCACGCCTCCAAGTGGTGATACCCCGCATGGTGGATTTTGGGGGTGTGACACTAGGCACCTTACGGACGACGTAGACTAAATAATAATAAAATATAATTTAACGAAGATCTTAGTTTTGACGCTCGTAAGGCACGTACGGGCCTAACGAGCGTCGAAACTAAGTTCGTCGTTAAAATATATATATTTTTATTATTTAGTCGAAGTCGAACCGTAAGGCGCGTAGGTCCCTAACGAGCGTCGACAGAAAACTTTTTTTTTTAAACTTAAATTGTTTTTTTAACAGAATTCTGCTTTTTTAAACAAAATTTTTTTAACAGAATTTTTGTAAACAGATTTATTTTTTTAAACAGAATTTTTTAATTATTTAGTCGAAGTCGAACCGTAAGGCGCGTAGGTCCCTAACGAGCGTCGAAACTAAGTTCGTCATTTTATATTTTAACGACGGACTTATTTCAACGCTCGTTAGAGACCTACGCGACTTACGGTTCGACATGGACTAAATAATAAAAAAATATATAATTTAACGACGATAAGGAAATGTTTTGATGCTCGTAAGGCGCGTACGGGCCTAACGAGCGTCGAAACTAAGTTCGTCGTTAAAAAATATTTTTTTTATTATTTAGTCGAAGTCGAACCGTAAGGCGCGTAGGTATCTAACGAGCGTCGAAACTAAGATCGTCGTTAAAATATAAAACTTCGATCTTAGTTTCGACGCTCGTTAGGGACCTATGCGCCTTACGGTTCGACTTCGACTAAATAATAAAAACAATATATTTTAACGACGAACTTAGTTTCGACGTTCGTTAGGCCCGTACGCGCCTTACGGACGACGTCAACTAAATAATATTTTTTTATTATTTAGTCGACGTCGTCCGTAAGGCGCGTACGGGCCTAACGATCGTCGAAACTAAGTTCGTCGTTAAAATATATATATTTTTTTATTATTTAGTCGAAGTCGAACCGTAAGGCGCGTAGGTCTCTAACGAGCGTCGAAACTAAGTTCGTCGTTTTATATTTTAACGACGAACTTATTTCAACGCTCGTTAGGGACCTACGCGCCTTACGGACGACGTAGACTAAATAATAAAAAATATAATTTAACGAAGATCTTAGTTTTGACACTCGTAAGGCGCGTACGGGCCTAACGAACGTCGAAACTAAGTTCGTCGTTAAAATATAAATTTTTTTATTATTTAGTCGAAGTCGAACCGTAAGGCGCGTAAGTCCCTAACGAGCGTCGACAGAAAACTGTTTTTTTTAAATAGAATTTTTTTTAAACTTAAATTGTTTTTTTAACAGAAAACTGCTTTTTTAAACATAATTTTTTTAAACAGATTTATTTTTTTAAGCATAATTTTTTTAATTATTTAGTCGAAGTCGAACCGTAAGGCGCGTAGGTTCCTAACGAGCGTCGAAACTAAGTTCGTCGTTTTATATTTTAACGTCGAACTTATTTCGACGCTCGTTAGGGACCTACGCGAATTACTGTTCGACATGGACTAAATAATAAAAAAATATAATTTAACGACGATAAAGAAATGTTTTGACGCTCGTAAGCCGCGTACGGGGCTAACGAGCGTCGAAACTAAGTTCGTCGTTAAAAAATATTTTTTTTATTATTTAGCCGAAGTCGAACCGTAAGGCGCATAGGTCTCTAACGAGCGTCGAAACTAAGATCGTCCTTAAAATACAAAACTTCGATCTTAGTTTCGACGCTCGTTAGGGACCTACGTGCCTTACGGTTCGACTTCGACTAAATAATAAAAAAAATATATATTTTAACGACGAACTTAGTTTCGACGCTTGTTAGGCCCGTACGCGCCTTACGGACGGCGTCGACTAAATAATATTTTTTTATTATTTAGTCGACGTCGTCCGTAAGGCGTGTACGGGCCTAACGAGCGTCGAAACTAAGTTCGCGGTTAAAATATATATATTTTTTTATTATTTAGTCGAAGTCGAACCGTAAGGCGCGTAGGTCTCTAACGAGCGTCGAAACTAAGTTCGTCGTTTTATATTTTAACGACGAACTTATTTCAACGCTCCTTAGGGACCTACGCGCCTGCCGGACGACGTAGACTAAAGAATAAAAAAAATATAATTTAACGAAGATCTTAGTTTTGACACTCGTAAGGCGCGTACGGGCCTAACGAGCGTCGAAACTAAGTTCGTCGTTAAAATATATATTTTTTTTTATTATTTAGTCGAAGTCGAACCGTAAGGCGCGTAGGTCCCTAACGAGCGTCGACAGAAAACTGTTTTTTTTTTAATAGAAATTTTTTTTTAAACTTAAATTGGTTTTTTTAGCAGAAAACTGCTTTTTTAAACAGAATTTTTTTAACAGAATTTTTTAAACATATTTATTTTTTTAAACAATTTTTTTTTAATTATTTAGTCGAAGTCGAACCATAAGGCGCGTAGGTCTCTAACTAGCGTCGAAACTAAGTTCGTCGTTTTATACTTTAACGATGAAGACGAACTTAGTTTCGACGCTCGTTAGGCCCGTACGCGCCTTACGGACAACGTAGACTAAATAATAAAAAAATATAATTTAACGACGATCTTAGTCGATGTCGTCTGATTATTATTTACTGACTGGTTTCCTTTTGTGCAGGTATTTGCACAAAATGATTTCCACTTCGATCACTGCTCGAAACAAAAGCCGAGAGTGGTGCACCAGCGGTGATTTATTTTTTTTATATTGCCTCTTATACAAGAGGCCGTGTGCTCTCGCCTACAGGTTGGCGCAATACTTCGCCTCCGCGCATCATCGACAGGAGCGCGGGCAGTTATTCGGCGGCGCCTACGTGACTAGGATAGCCCTTTCGTTGGGCTATCATCCGGAGACTGACCGCGACCATGTAGGCCCGCCGGCACAGCCGAAGCGGATGGGGAAGAACGTTATATCCGGAATGCACGTACGCGCCTTACGGACGACGTAGACTAAATAATAAAAAAATATAATTTAACGACGATCTTAGTCGATGTCGTCTGATTATTATTTACTGACTGGTTTCCTTTTGTGCAGGTATTTGCACAAAATGATTTCCACTTCGATCACTGCTCGAAACAAAAGCCGAGAGTGGTGCACCAGCGGTGATTTATTTTTTTTATATTGCCTCTTATACAAGAGGCCGTGTGCTCTCGCCTACAGGTTGGCGCAATACTTCGCCTCCGCGCATCATCGACAGGAGCGCGGGCAGTTATTCGGCGGCGCCTACGTGACTAGGATAGCCCTTTCGTTGGGCTATCATCCGGAGACTGACCGCGACCATGTAGGCCCGCCGGCACAGCCGAAGCGGATGGGGAAGAACGTTATATCCGGAATGCACGTTACCAAAGACTTCCCAGACGGGAAGCGGTTTAAGAAGCCGGACGGCACGCAATACCAGCTTGAACAGCTGTCGGAACAGTTCCCTCCGGTATATCCCCCGCGTGATCCGGAGGCGCCGAAGCCGCATGAGCCGGTCGTCGTCATTCCGCAGCCACCACCGCCGCGTGGACCACCAGGGGCGCCTCAGTTCCCACGCCATGTTTGGCCCGGTCCTGACCCATCACATCCGCGGCAGCTTCGGTTAGCTGAAAGGAACAATTATCTGTTGGAGTGGGTGGCTGCGGCGCTGCAGCAGCAGCAGCGACAGCATGACGGGTTACCTCCACTACCCTTCATTACGGATGCGGAATGGGATCAGCATCAGCAGCAGCAGCAGGAGTAGTATTTTATCATTTTATCATTTTGTTATGTATGCACAAACTTTTCTTGTATATATCAAACTCTTGTATATTCTGAAAGGTTATATATATACTATGGTGTACATATAAAATTCTGGCAGATTATATAAAATTCTGACAGGTTATATAAAATTCTGGAAGTTTAACATGTTCTGTTGTGAATAAAAAATTGAGGAAGGTTATATACGCTGCGTATTGACCTATACGCAGCGTATATAAACCTGGCATACGCTGCGTATAGGTCAATACGCAGCGTATAACCTAACTAGTGTATATAAGGAATTAAGTTTCATATTCTAACAGCTCCTAGTAGGAGGATAAACTGGTTAAGGCGTTGCGGTTCTAAATGATAGGTCACGAGTTCGATCCTTGCAAGGGCCGGTTCTTTAAAGAAGACCCCCTTTTAACCGATTTTTGATATATTTACACTTTGGTCCCTGAAGTTTCAATTTTTACAAAAATGGTCCCTGAAGTTTCCAAAATTGACACAAATGGCCCTAAAGTTTCGTAAATTTACAAAAATAGTCCCTGATGTTTCGAAAATTTATAAAAACGGTCCCTGAAGTTTCGAAAATTGACAAAAATGATCCCTGTACTGTTCAGTTAAGTATGCTAACTGAGTTAGTGTTTAAAGAAGAAATCTTTATATGAAAGTTAACCTGGCTAAACCATTCAGTTAAAATAGTTTCAATAATGACCATATTAGTCCCTGAAGTATGAGTTTCATAAAATGACCAAATAGGTCAATACGCAGCGTATATTTTTTGATCGGCGGGTAACAATTACGTAACCATACTTCTTTCCCGTTTCTTGTACCCAATTCTTCAAATCAGTTAGAGACATGAAACGCTAAAAAAAGTTACGTTAATAATAATAATAATTATAAGTATATAAACCTGGAAAAAATTTGCAGCTGTTTTATATACGCTGCGTATTGACCTATACGCAGCGTATATAAACCTTGTTTTCTGTGAAATGATTGGTTATCAGGCATTGAGATCTATGGTCTATCTACGCTGCGTATAGATCAATACGCAGCGTATAGGGTTAACCCTATACGCTGCGTATTGACCAATACGCACCGTAGATAAACCCAAATTTTGCTAGGGTTTGGTGTGCCAATAGACACTTTAGTGTGCCAATAGGCACACTCTTTATTAATTTTTACCTTCAAATACCGTACCGTACCTAGCATTTTCGATATTTGTATTGGTACCCAATTTTAGCGACTTTTGGAATCGGTACATTTGATACCAGTACCGAGCTCGTCCCTAATTTAAAGAGCTCACGTAATCGAATCTGAATGTAAATGTCTGTATCTAAATGTAAGTTTAACTAGAAGTCTAGAACCTGAAATAAATTTTATAAACTTGGATTATAGACCAGTGCGCTAAATCATCAGAATAATTTTGTTTGAACGACTAATTTCTTTAATCCCTGTCGTCTGTGGGACTTGAACTCAAGACATTCCCCTTCCCAACCTAGGTGTCATCTGTGCCAATGGACCACCACCGCATTGGTTAATCATCAGAATAATTAACGTACTAAAGACTTCATAAAATAAAATCAAAATCTTTACATAGACCCACAACGACAAACTGTACAAAAATGATATTTATATAAGATGCTACTTTGAAAGTTGTAAGCTTATGAATAAGAACTAAGCAAAAAGTAATACATAGTGATTTGTTACTTAATTTAAAGATTATCAATGGCAGGTGAATTAGTGATGAAATTTGGAAGCTAATGATTATATTCATTGAGTCAGAATGAAGTGGCATGGATAAGAAACGATGAGTATAGTATGTGGCAGTACAAAGCATTTGGAGTTGCATTAGAAGTTTGTACAAAATTGAAAATTGAATAGCAGTTTAGCAAGAGGGAAAAAATTGATAATTAATGTAGGGTAAATATCAAATCACACAGATACGTGTATAATACAATTTGGTAATTTTAGTTAGAACTATAATTAAATTTTAAAGATATCGTCCTTAAGGGGATAGTTAGGCGATAAACTGGTTTGTTCCCCAGCCAAGTGGTTGTGAGTTCAAATTGTATAAAAACCAGGTTTGATGTGATTTCAGCCATTAAAAAAAATTAAGATATCAAATTACATACATATACGTGTATAACACAGATACATCATATGTGTATAATACAATTTGGCAACGCAGAATCATACGTGTGTGTTGAGAATTATAATTCCTACGAGAACTGAAGAATTAATCTAGAACTAGAATTGCTGGATAACTTAAAACCATAATGGTAGTTGCATAGATAAATTAATAGAAGAATATTCTTTTCTAAAAATCATTATTGTCTTTTCTCAAAATCGTATGTCTCACATTTATTTTTTTTCTCTTTCTGTAGTTTGATCTAAAATCAAATCACTGATTTTTGGGAGAGAAGTAACGGTTACATTTTTTTGTATTCTGGCAGTTTCTTTTGACAATGAAAGTAAAAAAAAAAAAAAATTACCCACCGACTTGGGCATGTAAATACATAACTGCCATGATACTAATTAATAATTATTAAAGACGTATTTTAATTCATAAATACAAATATTTTACTTTTTACTATTATAAATACGTACATCTTGTCCATTCATACCACTACAAACCCATTTTTTACTTGAAAACATTCTATTAGTAACCATGCCTTCATTGTCATTCTCAAAAATCTTTTTCGTTTTCTCGGTTGTTTCGGTTACGGTGATATCAAATGCGGAATTGGTTGACGACGTTTGTAAGAAAATAGGAAACGAGCAATTCTGCTTGGCGGTTTTAAAATCCGATTCAAGGAGTAAGTTTGCAAAAGACATAACTACCCTTACAACGATCGCAGTCGATGTGGCATCAAAAAACACGACTGCGACCCTAGATTACTTCCTCAGTGTGAAGACCGGTCCTCCGGCTGTGTTGACATCTTTGAAAGATTGTATCGATTCATATAATGTTGTGATCGCTGATTTCAGGAAATGCCTAAAGGAACGGGATTGTTCTTTGACCGGTTATGACATTCACGATGCTGGAGACGAGGTTAAACGTTGTCAAGAGATTACGGATTCGAATGGGGCTCATGATTCGTTTATAACTACTAGTAACAGTGTCACCCTAGAATTTTGTGGGCTTGGTGAATCATTGGTTAGCCTTATGTGTAACAAAAGAGGTGCTTAATCGCTTTTTAAAGACTAGTTAGTTGTATGGAATACTAAATTTTTGCCTTTACATTATAAAGTTTCGTTATCATAATAAAATAAATCCATTATAATAACGTGTTGGTGATGTATAAATATAACTATCGGTGTGTGCTTGTAAATCCTTTTACATTTTCGCATCAGTGAACGTTGAGTCGATTTTATTACAATAATGCTTCAGTGTTGTTATATGACAAAAACCAAACCTCATGTATTAGGTTTAAATTAATCTGGGCGAAGTATATAAACCTTAAAAATAGTGAAAATAATATCTAAATCCTACCAGCAAAACCTTAATTATGTGACAAGAAATTAACAAAAATCAAACACCTGTTATTTGGTTTATATTTATTGGGACAAAATATATATATATATAAAGCTTAAAAGATACAGTGAAAATGATATCTGAATTCTACCCACAAACTCTTAATTATGTGACAACTCAAAATACGAAAAAAGTTAAACTTGTTCGATTAACGCGGACTTTGATTAAAAAATATTTAAAATAAAGATAGCGATAGAGTTTTGTAGAGACGTCGTCCGCCTAATTTAGAATTATGACAATGCTCATTTAATAATCAAGTCAGGACCAAGCTTGCCCTAGCTCCGTTGTTAACATGCCTAATGAAAAGCACAATCAATTATTCCAAAAATAAAACTTTGGCGAATAGGGTTTCTTCGAAAACTTCCGAATGCGGTGCGATAACACAGACGAATGGTAGGATGTACCGATCAAAAGGCGTGGGAACAGGCAATCTGATCATTCATCTAAGAAGAAGGATAGGTTAACCAAGGTATTTGTGTCTAATTTCGCGGGTAAGTGCTCATCTAAGGATTTGTTCGATCTTTTGAAAAGGTATGGGGTGATTGAAAACACGTATATAGCTAGGAAGTTGGATAGGCTCGCTAAACGATTTGCTTTCGCCACTTTTCAGAATGTTTCTGATCCGAAAAGGTTAGATGGGGATTTAAAGGACGTGTGGATTGGGTCTTACTAACTTTTTATTGTTCTAGAGAGATTTGTGGATGGGGAAAAGTGCAGTATGAGCATTCTAATGATACAAGTCATGAAGAAGGAAAGAAACCGACTGAAGAGATGAAGACGTAACAGCCGGTAGGGGATGCTGGAATGGGTAATAGGTCGTATTGTGATACAGTCGCTAACAAAAAGCACAGTTCTGATGTGGTGACATTGAGAATTGATGGTAATGCTCGTAGTTTTGTTCATTGGTACGATAAGGCGTTGGTAGGACGGGTTATAGATTTCAAGATTCTTACATCCCTTAGGAACTTATTGAATGATGATGGTTACGAGAGGGTTAATATCAAATACTTAGGTGGCTTTTATGTTTTGCTACTATTTGAGGATGAAGAGATTCTGACTTATTTTCGAGATATAGACGAGAATTAGAAGGCATGGTTTGGGAGTCTGGATAGTTGGAACGGTCAGGAAATTCAGTTTCAACGTCTTGCATGGATCAAAGTGCATGGAGTTCCTTTACACTTAGTAATGGATCCTGTGATTAATGTTATTGCTAGTAGATTTGGCAAAGTTATTCAGGACGCTCAGATTAATGATGACTTGGGTGATTTATCATATGCGTATGTTGCAGTCTTATGTAGTAATCCTGGTCGAATTAATGCCAAGGTTAATCTTCAATGGAATGATTCTGTTTATAAGGTGTGGGTGGAGAAGGTTGTTGGTGAATGGATACCGGACTGCATTGCGGATATAGGTCCAGAATTGGTGCAGTCGATGGGTGAAGATCATACATCGGAAGTCGATCGAAACACAAATGTTAACCTTGATGGTCTGGGTAGTCAGTCCAATGATGAAACTTTGGAAAGTAATGAAAATATTGCTAATAATCCGGAAGATCATGTGTCTGAGGAGATTAATCCCCATAACAATTTACAAGATGATCGCTCACCTTCTAATGGTAACCGGAGGAATAGGAGGAAAGGATTTAGACGAAAAGGTGGAAGACAGTCGGTTCACTCTTCGGTGGGTCAGGAAAGACCTAAAAAGAGGGCCAGGAGTGAGACGGACCTGTTCGACATTCATAGATTTATCGGGATATTATCTGTTGGGCCTAGTAATGTTGGTAATAGAGAAGAGGTGGAAGGGAGCCCAAACAATTTTTTGACTCTAGATTTAAAGAAACATTGTGTGCATGATGAACCTGGGAACACTGGAGTTGCCGTGAGTGCTGATGACATTACAATTTCGTCTGACACCAACGTTGACCAAGTTACAGGCAACCATTCAGAATATGTGGATAAGGAAGCGACTGAGACTGTTCAGTTGGGTACCGTTTTAGGAGTTCAGAATTTGAGTAAGTTTAAAGTGCAAGTACGTAAGTTGGTAGAGGATGAAGGATTTCAAGAGGTGAATCCATGAATTTACTCTCTTTGAATGTGCGAGGGACAGGGGTGGAAGGTAAGGCAAGGTGGTGTAGGAAACTATGGAAGAACATGAGGTTAATTTCATGCTCTTTCAAGAATCGCTTTGTACGGGAATTGAGGATAAGGTTTTGGAAACTTTTTGGGGTAGGGGTGCTTTTGGCGCTGAGGTTGTTGACCACAGGGAGGTGGGGTGGCATTTTCACTATATGGGACTGTAACTTTTTTGAACTCTCTTCGGTGACTAAAGATAGACCATTCTTGTTGACATCCAGTACTTTAAAGGGTAGTGGGGATATTGTTAATGTTCTGAACATATTTGCCCCACCAAAATCGGTTGACAAAAGGTGTTTGTGGGATACTCTTCTAGGGATTGTGTCGTCGAAGGAGGGATTATGGATTTTGGGTGGAGACTTTAATTCGGTTAGGTGTATGGATGAAAGAAGAAATTCCAGGTTCAATGTTGCTGCCACCAACGATTTTAGCCTATTTATCACTGAAGCTGGTCTGGTGGAGTTCGGATTGAAGTGTGGTAAATTTACTTACGCAGTGGGAAACAAGCTTAGTAGGATTGACAGGTTTCGTGTCTGTGAGAATTTTGTTAAAAAGTGGCCGACTTCAGTTTATAAGATTCTGCCTAGGGGAAAGTCTGATCATAATCTGATTTTATTGCATATGTTTTCATGCAATTTCGGTCCCAAACCATTTCGATTTTTTAACTCTTGGATGGATCGAATGGATTTTAAGGAGGTTATTATTAAGGCAAATGAAGATTTTTCGTTTGTTGGCCCTTCGGATGTTCGGCTTATGCACAAGTTTAGATGTTTGCGGCAGGCGATCACTACATGGAGAGATGAGGTTAATGCTATGGAGAAGCAGGAGGAATTGATTCTGGCTCAGGAGATGACTTTTCTAGAGAAACCTTTAGAGGTCAGGGATTTGGAGGAGGAGGAGCAGGTGTGGACATGGGAGGAAGGGAAGAATAGACTAGCGCAATTGGAGTTCTATCGTAGTAAAAACTTAAAGCAGCATGCTCGTAGTATATGGGCTAAGGATGGGGATGCCAATAGTAAGTATTTTCATGGTTTGATTAACAAGTGACACGCCTCCAACTTTATTCCGGGTATTTTTAGTAATGGGGTGTGGAAGTCGAAACCAAAGGAAGTGAAAAAAGTGGTTTTCGATTTTTTAGATCAAAATTCGTGGAAGATATGACTAATAGACCGAGACTGGATTGTTATGGATTGAAGACATTATCTGAAGATGAAGGCCTACGACAATGTGAGTTAGGCATTCGTTATTGATGTGATGAATCAAATGAAGTTTCCCCCCGATTTGGTGTAAGTGGATAAGTGGTGTTTTAGCGCCTGTAGAGCTTCTATTCTCGTTAATGGATCTTCTACGTTCAAGTTTGGATGTTCTAAAGGCATTAGACAAGGTGACCTGTTATCGCCTTTTCTTTTTATTATTGTTATGGAGGCACTCTCAGCAATGTTTAGGAAGGCTGAGGCCATTGGGTCTTTTGATAGTATTCGTTTGCCAAATGGAGGTTTGCGGTTATCTCATCTCATGCTTGTGGATGATGTTATGATTCTTGGCTAGTGGTCCATGTTTAACTTCACCAACTTGAAAAGGATGCTGTTAGGGTATGGATTTTATGCTAAGGATCATCTATCCGGAGACTGGGCATGGATCACGGATCACGGATCCTTAACGGATTATGCAGGGAGTCTGAGGATCCAGAGTCTGAGGATCCAGGATCCTTAACATTACTTATGATTTCTATCAATTGTCACGTTTTTTATGTTTATATGCAAGTAATGGACGACATGGACTTAGTCTATGCTGGATTCTCGTAGAATATGCTTCATAGGCACGTGCTTGATGAAAAGTAACTATTTTGGAGAACATGGGTGACTTCCACATTTTTCGGAAAGTTGGTTACTAGATATTTTTCTATCTTTAAAGGGGAAAACAACTCATTTTAGGCATAATTCGAGTACAACACACACAAACACACAACTCTCTGCAAACACTTAGCGAAATACACACACTTACACTAGCAATCCATTGTATTGAGCTTGTTTTCTTTCGAAGTTGTACAAGGATCATTATTGTTTTTGCAATATAGTTGGTGATTGGTAGTTTCCATCACCCGAGGTTTTTTATGCCGGAGATCATTCATTGATCAAGGGCTTTTCCTCGTATAAATCCCCTGTGTTCATCACCTTTCTTATTCATACATTGTTCATACATTTGTCCATTCATTCAAGCATCACACCTCACAAAATCGGATTTGGTTGTATTATCCTTTTGTGATTTTTGACCAAAATAGTTTGGCTCCCACCGTGGGGCAATTGGTGCTTCAATTCTGAAAATTTTGTTCATTTCATTCATTTCGGTTAATTACCTTCAACCACATGGATTCTCAGGGAAAAACCACTTCAAGTTCCATGTCGGCGGTTACCTCATCACAGGGCATTCCGCCTTTGCATCCTCTCCCCCCTGCATTCCAGAAGAATGCTGAGAATGCTCCGAAGAAAACAACCCCTGTTTTCTCAAAACCAACTTTTGTTTCTTCCTCTACACCTACTAACAGTGATCTTTATACTTTGATTTTGCAGATGAGAGGATACATGCAATAGCAGGACGAAACTAATGGCAGGATCCTTCGCGAAATTGATGAAATCAAGAAATTGAAAAAATCAGCAGAGGATCACTCCCCATTGATGCCCAGGTCGTTGGATTTTACTACTCCATCATCAACAATCCAGTTTTCCAAAGGATCCAGTGTCCAGATTCAAGGATCCTCTATCCTTCGGCAAGGATCACTAGAGTCAGCGCAGCCTCAAGGATCCTACTTCCAGCCATGAGGATCCTCTTTTCAGCCTCAAGGACCCTCATCTCAGCATCAAGGATCCTTATTTAGTTCGGGAGGATACATGGGGACGCTTTTTGATCGAGGATCCTACCCTCAGTATCAAGGATCCTCATCGCAGATTCAAGGATCCATGGAATATCCTCCAAGACCTTTAGCTCCAATGTATCCTGGATCCAACATTTTTCAGGATCAAGGATCCTCGGGGAGTCAACAACCCAGAAGTTCAGAGATTCATGTGGGAGACTTCATTCCCATGCAAACTATCCCTCCATCCAGTCCCACTCTTGCACCAAAGTTGCCTCAATTTGGATTAACATCTGGAATCCCAACCGCGAACCAGTCAGGAGGTAACACTTTCAATACATCTTACAATACTAACCATGGTCTTGTGCAGGAACCAGGGATCAACCAGGCCATGGCTAGAGAGTTGCAAAAACTCAAGGATATGATATCCAGTGTCCCAGGAGTGATTAAACCCATTCCTGAGATCCCGGATGGGAGTCACAAGGTTTCTCGCTTTGCACCACCCATATGTAATGCGGAGACACCAAAGCGATTTCAAACACCAAATATGAAGCTCTATGATGGCACAACTGATCCAGAAGAGCATATAGCTCAATACCGGGAGAGAATGGAGATCAACCCCATTCCTGAAAGGTTAAAGGAAGCATGTATTTGCAAGGGTTTCGGATCCACATTGACAGCATCAGCTCTTAAATGGCTGCTAAGTCTTCCCCCTTACTCTATTACTTCATTTTCTAATTTAGTTAACTTGTTCAATAGTCAATTTTCCTCTAGTAGAACTTTTGAAAGGTTAACTAGTGACTTATATAGGATCACCCAAGGTCATAATGAATCATTAAGGGATTATATAACTAAATTTAGTAGAGAATCCTTAGAAATCCCTAACTTAGATATTGCTACTGTTGTTGAAGCTTTTAAAATGGGTTTACTTAAGGATTCTCAGTTCTATGATGATCTTGTTATGACACCTTGCAGGAACCTAGATGAGGTAAGGAACAGGGCACTTAGGTTCATCCGTTTAGAGGATGACAAAAGGATCCAGGAGAGATTGTCTAGATCCTCAAAGCAAGACAAACAAGGATCCTATTTCAAGAATAATTGATCCAAGCAATACTCCAAGCATGACAACTAGAACGTGCATGCTGTGGAACAAGAGGAAGATGATGAGGATTATCCTCCTATTTCTGAATATTGTTTTTCTGCTGATAATAATGAACTAATCCTTGCTATGCACAATTTAGGTGACAAGGCTAGGTGGCCAAGGAAGAATGACAAACCGCCTGCTACCAAAGACAAATCGAAATGGTGTGCTTACCATGAGGATTTTGGTCATCTCACAGATGAGTGCATAACATTAAGGAAGGAGATAGGTTATCTTTTGGGCAAAGGATAGTTGAAGGAATTGCTTGGAAGGAGAAAGTCAAGGATCCAGGATTCTGAGAAAGTTCCTGAAAAAGCTCCTCCTCCACCAGCTGATGTTCAAATCATCCATTTCATCTCCGGAGGTTCTCTGCAGCTAAAAGACATGCAAAGGAAACAAAGATGGAGAATGGGGACAGACCTGTTCGAACTTCCATCCTTACCCAGGAAAAAGTCATATCCTTTGATGGGGATGACCGTGTGGACATACAGGATCCTCATCATGATGGTTTGGTTATTACATTATTTATATCTAACCATTTCATTCGCATGATTCTCATTGATGGGAGAAGCTCAGTGAACATAATCCAGTTGGATGTCCTCAAAAGAATGAACATCCTTGAATCTGATATTGTCCCAGTATCATCTATCCTTGTGGGATTCAGTGGAGAGACAAAGAATACATTGGGGGATATCAAACTTCCTATTTCTATAGAGGGAGTGGATTATGTTAAAAAATTCTATGTTATTGATTGCTTATATTGCTGTAATGTTATCTTTGGCAGGCCATGGATACACGATATGAAGGCAGTCCCCCTCAACATATCATCAATTTGTCAAGCTCCCAACTCTATGGGATGTGGTGAAGATAGAAAGTGATCAGCAGGAGGCAAAGAACTGTTACACTTCTTCAATGAAGCCAGCCTCCAAAGAGCAAGACGTCATGGAGGCAAGAGAGCAAGACATCAAGGATATTCTGTTGAACCCAGAGGATCCTAAATCCAAAATTTTTATAGGATCCGGGATCCTAGACAGTATTGAGCAGGATTTAATATCCTTCTTGAAAAGAAGAAAGTCTACCTTTGCTTGGAAACATGAAGACATGACAGGTATATCTAAGGATGTTATTACTCACAAACTTGGCATTGACATGTCTTTCAAGCCAATACATCAAAATAGGAGAAAGTTGGCACTTGAAAGGAATGTCATTATCCAAGAAGAGGTATTCAAATTGCTCAACGCAGGTAAGACATATTGAGGAAGAATAAGAAGTTTGAGTGGACTAATAAGCATGAAGCTGCATTCAAGGCTCTTAAGGATTATCTATCCTCAGCACCAGCCCTGATGAAACCAGAAATGGAGAATCATTATCCTTATACTTAGTTGTTTCAGCTAAAGCAGTAAGTGTGGTCCTAGTTAAGGATCATAAAGGCTCTCAACATCCGGTATACTATGTAAGTAAAAGTCTACTTGATGCTGAGGCCAGGTATTCTCATTTAGAGAAATTAATTCTTGATTTAATTATGGCTTCTGCTAAACATAGACATTATTTCGAAACTCACACCATTATTTTGAAAACTAACCTCCCTATCAAGAATTGTTTTGGTCAAAAATCACACAAGGATAATGCAACCAAATATGATTTTGTGAGGAATGATGCTTGGTTAATTGAATGAACGACAAGTGTATGAAATCAACGATGAACACCGAGATTTATACGAGGAAAAAGCCCTTGATCTTTAGAAGATCTCCGGCATAAAAAACCTCGGGTGATGGAAACTACCGATCACCAAATATATTGCTGAAACAATAGTGATCCTTGTACAACTTCGGAAGAAAACAAGCTCAATACAATGAATTTCTAGTGTAAGTGTGTGTTTTTTGCTAAGTGTTTACAGAGAATTCGTGTATTGTGTGTATTTTCTGTGGTGTGCACGACTTATGCCTTCATTGAGCTGTTTTCCCCTTAAAAAGATAAGAAATAAACAACTAACTAACTTCCCGAAAAAGGTGGAAGTCACCCATGACCACCACTAACGGTTATTTCTTCAATATGCACGTGCCTAAAAGCATATTCCACGAGATTCCAGCAAAGGAGTGGTCCACTACGTCCATTACCTACATTTACACATTAAAAACGTGCAAAACATAAGTTCTGTTAAGGATCCTGGATCCTCAGACTCGTGATCCTCAGACTCTTGATCCTCAGACTCTCTGCATCAGCCATTAAGCATCCGTGATCCATGCCTAGTCTCAGGATAGATGATCCTTAGCATAAAATTCATGCCCTAACAATTGCCCCCAATATGGCAGTTGTGATAAGGATTCACAGCTGTCATATTTCCGTCAGAAGCGGACTAGCCGTTGCTGCTGGTATCTAGTCGTTACACTGCCTGTCATCACTGATAAGACCTGCTATAATGATCATTGCAAAATATAGAGTTAGAGATAACTCCACAAATTCCTTTACAGATCAGAAGATCCTTCCGTTCGTGGAGAATGAATCCTTCTACACCGTTTGCTATTAACCTTCCTGCACTTTAATTTCTGCATAGACACTTTAACTGTTAGATAGCCTTATCCGGCCTGGGTGGATGGTCCACGGTTTTGCTGGTGAAATCCAGGCCAGATGATTTGATACATAATGAATGGGTAATAACATTAAACATTTTTAGCTACAACTGTTGTTGTTTCTTTCCTCTTTATTTTTCATGTATGCTTTCTATTTTCAAAGATATCATCGCCAAACAACTGAAAAGTTATTGGAAATCTGATGATAATGTTAAACTTTTAACAAAAAACTTGAAGTGTTCGAACAAATGTGGATCAATGACCCTTAACCAAAAAGGATAAGAGACAACTTACGGCTTCGAAAAAGTTAGAATATAACATACCAGAGAATCCAAGTTAGGATTCTATATCCTTGTAAATTATTGCTGAATAAGCAAACTATGAAAAGTAAAGCTTCTAGGATCAAGGATCCTTATCGTCAGAACTTGTATAACTTTAGACAGTAGTTTCTAGGGTGAAGGATCATGGATCCTTGAACAATAGGCAGGATAATGGGTGGTGGATGGATCCTCTGTTTGGGGGATGAAGCCACTCGTTATCCTTCCGTCTTTTATTTTCTGCACTACAAAGACCCGTAAAAAATGGACACCCTTTGCCAACCCATGTGGACGGGCCACGTTTTGCTGGTAGAAACGTGGGTTGGCAATTTTGACAACCGTAAATGGTTTAACCTTTTGTGAATAAAATAACTTGAACTTTTTGGCTTATTTTGTGTTGATATCCTTCTTAATATCTTACTTTCCAACTGTTATAATGTTCATTCTGTTTATACTTATCAAGCCTTGAAAAATTAAAAAAGATATCCAAAAAGTTTAGGATATGATCAAGGATCACATATCCCATAACCGATAAGTTCTAAAAAGTGATATAGTTTAAGAATCACAAGTTCAGTTGTCAAGTATAAGGGTTATTCAAATGAATAATGAATAAAATCAAAATAATTAAGGATCATACCTGAGAATCCAAGTTAGGATCCTAACCTTTATCATTATAAACAGGATAACCATAAGACAAACCTTAATGGAAGGTAAGGATCAAGGATCCTTGGTCGTTTGTCTCCAAAAACCTGAAATAGGATACACCTTGGGACTAAGCCAATATAAGATGAGAGTTAGTAACTGGGGACAAGCCCAACAAACTGGGGACAAGCCCAAATAAACTGGGGTCAAGCCTGTCACACCCCCAAAATCCACCTGCGGAGTACTACCGCTTGGAGGCGTGACTGACCAGGATCCAGCCACCAATCATATTGAACAAGCATATAAGTAGTTATAAAATCCAACCAATACAATTGGTGTTCGAACAAAACATAGTTTAAGTTGTAAGCGGAAGCATAAGTCTTAAAGCCAAAACATAAGTTTAATTGTTTCAAAGTTTAACATGGCACACAGCCGTCCATGTCCCACAACGACTCTCTTCCAT
Source organism: Helianthus tuberosus (assembly GCA_030545235.1). Classification (NCBI taxonomy): domain Eukaryota; kingdom Viridiplantae; phylum Streptophyta; class Magnoliopsida; order Asterales; family Asteraceae; genus Helianthus; species Helianthus tuberosus. Next base: position 171,541,922 of record CM060367.1, on the reverse strand, counting down.
GCAAGCTCCAGCTGAGCACCTATTGTCCTGCAAAGCATGTAGTAACGAGTCAACAACAAGTTGAGTGAGTTCACGGTTGGGTGTTCGTTTTAAGTTGTTTCGAAAACAGTTTCCTTTATCTGGCATCCTGCCGTGGGGGTTACCCCATAGTTAAAAACGTGACTTGTTTATTCCCGGTTACTCTGGCAATCCAGCCGTGGGGGCTACCCCGTGTTAGTTATCTGGCATTTCGGCCGTGGGGGCTACCCCATGTATATACTAGACTTGTCACCATATCGACTGCTGACTGTAGTCATGTTTATGTGCCCTGAAACTGTCAATGTCTATCATCATTGACGTGCCCCAGATCCATTAGTTCACGCCCGTCCTCTGCAGCACGGTGTGAGGTTTGTCAGACCTAAATAGCGCTATCTAACTAATGACCCGCTCGCCATTGGCCCGGCGATTAAGTCGATATAAAAAGGAGGGACTTCGTGATAGAGTTTTGGTCTAGTACGAGTTATCTGTCCGTGAGGACGAGGAATTACATTCCTGAACCATTGCTGTCCTACCCAAGGAGGACGAGGAACCCATGTTCCTTAACCCCAATTCCCGACCCCTGGGAATCCCATGCTTTGTAGAGGGTGTGAACTCACCTTGGTTTGCTCGGAAGATACACAGAAAGGTCAATCAAGTTGTAAGTGGTCAACTACGTCCTAACATAGATACCATTCACGTCAGGTTCATATCCAAGTAATGCACGTATGTTCTACACGTATACTAGCAAGTTGCATACAGGTATTATTCATGGCATACACGTATAAACATGGCGGTTTACAATAATACCTATGAGTTGAACAGTAGCGTGTATACAAGTAAACAAACCCAAAAGTCCGGCCCAAATCCTAAGCCCGTAACAATGCAGGTCCAAACAGCGTACACAAGTGTGTGGTCTCGAGTCGAGACTGTGCGGTCTCTACTCGAGACTGTGCGGTCTCGAGTTGTAGTCCACAAGATTTCGAGTCGCAACTAAGGTGGTCTTGGGTCATGCATGTAGTGGTCTCGAGTCGCAACTGGACTCGCAAACATGGTCTCGAGTCAAGATGTTTGGATGTTGATCAAGTGGGGTCTCGAGTCGAGACTATAGGTTCTCGACTCGCAACTTGTGTCGAAACCAGGGATCTCGGGTTGACATTTGGTGGTCTCGAGTCGAGACCAGGGGTCTCGACCCCCAACAATTGCTGATTCTGCACAGTTGTACTATCCAATAACATTCCGATTTCATGAAGCTATGTACTATCCAACCACAATATACAAACATGTCTCCTTGTCTATTACTTACCAAAAACGGATCAAACATATCAATATTCAAATATTCAAGGCATCTTCAAGTTGTTCTTCATATATATTCAAGTCATGTTCATGTTAATTATTTAAACTTGTTCATCATATTTCCGGTTTCTAGCCTTAATCACAAACATAATCATGAATAACAAATCAACACACTTGAACATACTCATCTAATGAATTCAAATCATCACATAACATCTCAAAATTAACTCTACACTAATCCGATTAACATGATGCTATCTATACACCTATGCAAGTCGGTTTCATGAACATTCACATTTAATGGTTTGAATCACATTTAGACACAAGATATCATGAGCTCATTGTTCAATATATCCGAAACATGTTAGCCGATTATCAACAACATACACATCCGATTCACAAAAACCTTATCTCGCATACAACTACACTAGTTAAATCATATCATTCATACTCTCATTTAACAACAATCAAACATCATAAAGACACTAACCGGTTGATGGGTTTCAAAGGTGAGAATGAAGCTTCCAAGTGGGTGTGTACGAGTTGATCCGAGAGTCCTTGTGGTTGCCGGTTTGATCCGAGAGTAAAGAAGGGGAAAGGTGGTGCTTGATTCTCTAGGGTTTAAGGTTTGTAGGAGAGGGTGTGTGTGAGAGTGAGTATGTTGTCCAAAGAAATGGCAAACATGGCTATCACTAAGGTTTATATACTTGTTCCACATGGTGCATCCTAATGGGTTTCGGATGAGGTGCACGGCCCAACCGGCCCACATGTTGCACTGTTCACTCGAGACCACATGGTCTCGAGTCGGGTTCTTGGTTCTCGGCTCACTTAAGCATATACACCTACTATACACACAAGCATACATATAACATAACACATAATCACATAAAAGGTTCACTTATCATTAATCACACAAGTCAACTAGTCACACGTTTAAGCATGTTACATCGGGATACAAGAAGGGTTCTAAATTTCGAGTTGTCACATCATCCCCAAGTTGAAAGAAATTTCGTCCCGAAATTTGGTAAGCACTCACTGAGGAAGCTAGTTAAGTTGTATGGTTTTCCCGGTTTTCCTGGGGTGTCACAAAGCCCATATAAACGGATGTAAACTGGGGTCAAGCCCATATAAACAGATGTAAACTGGGGTCAAGCCCATATAAACGGATGCAAACTGGAGTATGGCCCTCACTGGCGACTATCCAAACTTGAGCGACATGAAAATGCCGAAACCTTAGCTAACGTGAAAACGTTAGAAACCTTAGGAACGAATGTATGGTACGTCTACCATTATACGTAGGATCCTGGGTACAGCCAGTACAATGAAATTGTCAGCCCCTAAAACGAGTACTGGTCGCACTGCCTTGAACTGCACCAGGATCATCGTGCGCTACTGGCGAAACTAGGGACAGGCCCAAACTGGGGACAAGCCCATAAACTTTGGAGAGTTGGCCAACCACTTTGATCTTCTGTAAAATGATAACAACTCTGTAAAAGCTTAAACTTTGTGAAAATAGATGTTAACTGATTAACATCTTTAACTTATGATAAGTAATAAGTATAAAATGAATGAAAATGAAAATGAAAGTAATGTGTTACCAAATGTAGAATCATATATCCTTTGAGGATCCTGGATCCTTAATCAGAATACCGGTATCGCTGAGGATCCCTGATCCTTCTTACTTAAAGTATTTTTTGAGATAAACAGCATTCCAAGCTCTTGGTAGGAGATCACCATCCATTGTTAACAAATGATATGCCCCCTTTCCTGATTCAGCTTCAATTAGATAGGGGTCTTCCCACTTTGGTGCTAGCTTGCCATCAGAAGGATTTGTAGTGTTCTGGAATGCTTTTCGTAGCACAAAATCACCAACTTGAAATCTTCTAATCCTGACATTCTTGTTGTATGCTCCAGCCATTCTTTGTTGATAACTGGCCATTTCCTTTTTTCTGACTTTGAGCAAAAGCTTCTTCTTAGGATGCAGATGTTATGTTGGTTGGTGTAGAATATTACTGTGTCTTTGACAAGCATCACATTTCTTTGTGTATTCCACAGCATACATCTTCATGATAGGCCAATAGTATCCTGTTCTAAGGATCCTTGAGAATAGTGCTCTGCCCCCAGTGTGGTTTCCACAGTCTCCTTGACTTTGAAAGCTTTAGGATTTTGTCCTGTAGGGATCTCTCCATGTTATATATATCTTAGGATTGGAAGGATCCAGGATCCTGAATTCGACTGTGCAGGATCACCAGGTATGATTGCAGAATCCTCCACTATCTCCATGGCTACGTGATCCTCAATTGCAGGAGTTAAAACATGGGCGATGAGTATTTTTCACATCTTCTGGCATCTGCTATCAAGGCCTCATACGCTGTCTCTTGATTAGTGGTTTGGAATTCACATGTAATGGGTCGGGGTATAATGTCCCCCTGTGGCGATTTTAGTAGTGTGCTTTGTCTAGTTCCTTTAACATCTGAAGCTCCATCCGTGAGGAGTGTCTAAGGATCCTTGGTCTTCTCAAGTTGTTGAACTTCTAATTCAGCTTCCCTTTGTAGATCACTACTGAAATCAGCCACAAAGTCAGCTAAAGCTTGGGACTTGATGGCAGTCCTGGGTTCATACATAATGTCATATGCAATAAGCTTGATTGCCCACTTTGCCATTCTTCCTGACATTTAAAGTTTCCTGAGAACATTCTTGACAGGGAGGTTAGTTTTCACAATAATGGTGTGAGTTTTGAAATAATGTCTATGTTTAGCGGAAGGCATAATTAAATCAAGAATTAATTTCTCTAAATGAGAATACCTGGCCTCAGCATCAAGTAGAATTTTACTTACATAGTATACCGGATGTTGAGAGCCTTCATGATCCTTAACTAGGATTACACTTACTGCTTTAGCTGAAATAGCTAAGTATAAGGATAACGATTCTCCATTTTCTGGTTTCATCAGGGCTGGTGCTGAGGATAGATAATCCTTAAGAACCTTAAGTGCAGCTTCATGCTTATCAGTCCACTCAAACTGGCCTTGAGCAATTTGTCTACCTCTTCTTGGATAATGGCATTCCTTTCAAGTGCAAACTTTCTCCAGTCATATCTTCATGTTTCCAAGCGAAGGTAGATTTTCTTCTTTCCAAGAAGGATACTAAATCCTGCTCAATACTGTCTAGGATCCCGGATCCTATAAAAATTTTGGATTCAGGATCCTCTGGGTTCAACAGAATATCCTTGACGTCTTGCTCTCTTGCCTCCATGACGTCTTGCTCCTTGGAGGCTGGCTTCATTGAAGAAGTGTAACAGTTTTTTACCTCCTGCTGATCACTTTCTATCTTCACCATATCTCAAAGAGTCGGGACCTTGACACATTGATGATATGTTGAGGGGGACTGCCTTCATATCGTGTATCCATGGCCTGCCAAAGATAACATTACAGCAAGATAAGCAATCAATAACATAGAATTTTTTTTAACATAATTCACTCCCTCTATGTAGATAGGAAGTTTGGTGTCCCCCAATGAAATCTTTGTCTCTCCCATGAATCCCACAAGGACAGATGATCTTTGGACAATATCGGATTCAAGGATGTCCATTCTATTGAGGACATCCAACTGGATTATGTTCACTGAGCTTCTCCCATCAATGAGAATCCTGCGAACAAAAGGGTTAGATATAAATAATGTAATAACTACACCGTCGTGATGAGGATCCTGAATGTCCGCACAGTTATCCTCATCATATGATATCACTTTCTGCTAGGTAAGGACGGAGGTCCGAACAGGTCTGCCCCCATTCTCCATCTTTGTTTCCTTTGCACGTCTCTTAGCTGCTGAGAACCTCCGGAGATGAAATGGATGATTCAAGCATCGGATGGTGGAGGAGGAGCTTTTTCAGGAACTTTCTCAGGATACTTGATCCTTGACTTTTTCCTTCCGAGCAATTCCTTCAAGTATCCTTTGCTCAAAAGATAACCTATTTCCTTCCTTAATGTTATGCACTCATCTGTGAGATGATCAGAATCCCCATGGTAAGCATACCATTTCGACTCGTCTTTGGTGGTAGGCGGTTTGTCATTCTTCCTTGGCCACCTAACCTTGTCACCTAAACTCTGCATAGAAAGGATTAGTTCATTATTATCAGCAGAAAAACAATATTCAGAAATAGGAGGATAATCCTGATCATCTTCCTCTTGTTCCACAGCATGCACACTCTGGTTGTCATGGTTGGAGTATTGCTTGGATCAGTTATCCTTGAGATAGGATCCTTATTTGTCTTGCTTTGAGGATCCTGACAATCTCTCGTGGATCCTTTTTTCATCCTCTAAACGGATGAACCTAAGGGCCCTGTTTCTTTTTTCATCTAAGTTCCTGCAAGGGGTCATGACAAGATCATCATAGAACATTGAATCCCTAAGCAAACCCATTTTAAAGGCTTCTAGAGCTGTAGCAATATCTAAGTTAGGGATTTCTAAGGATTCTTTACTAAATCCAGTGATATAATCTCTAAGTGATTCATTTTGACCTTGCGTTACCCTATATAGATCACTAGTTAATCGTTCAAATTTTCTACTACATGAGAATTGGCTATTAAACAGATTAACTAGATTAGCAAATGGAGTAATAGAGTAAGGGGGAAGACTTAGCAGCCATTTAAGAGCAGATTCTGTGAGTGTGGATCCAAAACCCTTGCATAGACATGTTTCTTTTAACCTCTCAGGAATGGGATTGATCTCCATTCTTTCCCTTGTGACTTCCATCTGGAATTTCAGGAATGGGCTTAACCACTCTCGGAACGTTGGATATCATATCTTTGAGTTTCTGCAACTCCTTAGCCATGGCTTGGTTGATACCTGTATCCTGCACAAAGCCATGGTTAGCATTGCAAAAATTATTCAAAGTGTTACCTCTTGAATGATTCAAGTTTGGAATTCCAGATGTGAATCCATGTTGGCGGGATTCTGGCATAACCGAGGGATCAGAGGGAGCAATGGTCTGCATTGGAATGAAGTCTCCTTGATGAACATTTGAACTTCCGGGTTGTTGACTCCCTAAGGATCCTTGATTCTAAAAGATGTTGGATCCTTGATGTGCTGTGAATGGGGGTCTTGGAGGATAATCCATGGATCCGGAAACCTGAGATGAGGATCCTTGAACCTGAGAGGATCCTTGAACCTGAGAGGATCCTTGAACCTGAGAGGATCCTTGAACCTGGGAGGATCCTTGAACCTGGGAGGATCCTTGAACCTGAGAGGATCCTTGAACCTGAGAGGATCCTTGAACCTGTGAGGATCCTTGAACCTGCGAGGATCCTTGAACCTGAGAGGATCCTTGAACCTAAGAGGATCCTTGAACCTGCGAGGATCCTTGAACCTGAGAGGATCCTTGAATTGGCTGCGTCCCCATGCATTCTCCTAAACTGGTGAAGAATCCCTGATGCTGAAATGAGGATCCTGAAGGCTGGAAAGAGGATCCTTGAGCCTGAGACATTGCCGATGATCCAGTACGTATTCCTGTTGATCCACCCTGGTATTGGACATGTGGAGCTGCAAAGTGTTGGGAAGTTATGGCCGGAGTGTCGAAATTCAGCGACCTCGACATCAAAGGGGAGTGATCCTCTGCTGATTTTATCAATTTTGTGAAGGATCCTGCCATTAGTCTTGACCTGCTGCTGCATGTGATCCTTCATCTGCACAATCAAAGCATAAAAATCACTATTAGTAAGTGTAGAGGAAGAAACAACAGTTGGTTTTGTGAAAACGGGGGTTGTCTTCTTCGGAGAATTCTCAGCATTCTTCTAGAATGCAAGGGGGAGATGATCCAAAGGCGGAATGCCCTGTGAAAAAGTGACCGCCGACATAGAACTTGGAGTAGTTTTCCCTGAGAAGCCATGCGGTTGAAGGTAATGAACCGAAATGAATGAAATGAACAAAATTTCTCAGAATTGAAGCACCAATTGCCCCACGGTGGGCGCCAAACTGTTTTGGTCAAAAATCACACAAGGATAATGCAACCAAATCTGATTTTGTGAGGAATGATGCTTGGTTAATTGAATGAACGACAAGTGTATGAAATCAACGATGAACACCGAGATTTATACGAGGAAAAGGCCCTTGATCTTTAGAAGATCTCCGGCATAAAAAACCTCGGGTGATGGAAACTATCGATCACCAAATATATTACTGAAACAATAGTGATCCTTGTACAACTTCGGAAGAAAACAAGCTCAATACAATGAATTTCTAGTGTAAGTGTGTGTTTTTTGCTAAGTGTTTACAGAGAATTCGTGTATTGTGTGTATTTTCTGTGGTGTGCACGACTTATGCCTTCATTGAGCTGTTTTCCCCTTAAAAAGATAAGAAATAAACAACTAACTAACTTCCCGAAAAAGGTGGAAGTCACCCATGACCACCACTAACGGTTATTTCTTCAATATGCACGTGCCTAAAAGCATATTCCACGAGATTCCAGCAAAGGAGTGGTCCACTACGTCCATTACCTACATTTACACATTAAAAACGTGCAAAACATAAGTTCTGTTAAGGATCCTGGATCCTCAGACTCGTGATCCTCAGACTCGTGATCCTCAGACTCTTGATCCTCAGACTCTCTGCATTAGCCATTAAGCATCCGTGATCCATGCCTAGTCTCAGGATAGATGATCCTTAGCATAAAATTCATGTCCTAACAAGAATGTTCTCAGGAAACTTCAAATGTCAGGTAGAATGGCTAAGTGGGCAATCAAGCTTATTGCATATGGCATTAAGTATGAACCCAGGACTGCCATCAAGTCCCAAGCTTTAGCTGACTTTGTGGCTGATTTCAGTAGTGATCTACAAAGGGAAGCTGAATTAGAAGTTCAACAACTTGTGAAGACCAAGGATCCTTGGACACTCTTCACGGATGGAGCTTCAAATGTTAAAAGTACTAGACAAAGCACACTACTAAAATCGCCACAGGGGGACATTATACCCGAATCCATTGCATGTGAATTCCAAACCACTAATGATGAGGCAGAGTATGAGGCCTTGATATCAGGTTTGCAATTAGCTAACAATATGAGGATTAGGTATCTTCAAGTATATGTAGATTCTCTATTAATAACTAAACATTATAGCGGTTCTTACACTGTCAAAGGTGAAAAGCTAATCAAGAACTTAGAAATAGTCAGGAAACTGGCAGATTCTTTTGCTTTTTTTAGTCTATCACAGGTACCCAGGGAAGAAAATGCAGAAGCTGATGCTCTAGCTAATCTTGGATCATCACTGAAGATTCCATAGGATGTGAAAATACTCATCATCCATGTTTTAACTCCTGCAATTGAGGATCACGTAGCCATGAAGACAGTGGAAGATTCTGCAATCATACATAGAGATGATGCACAGTCACATTCAGGATCCTGGATCCTTCCAATCAAGAGATATATACAACATGGAGAGATCCCTACAGGAGAAAATCCTAGACATTTCAAAGTCAAGGTATCTCAATTTACATTATAAAATAACATGTTATATAAACGATCTCTTGCAGGTCCATATCTAAGGTGCATCGAGGATCTTGAAATTCGTGAAGTCCTAAAGGATTTTCATGAAGGAGATTGTGGAAACCACACTGGGGGCAGAGCACTGCTCTTAAGGATCCTTAGAACATGATACTATTGGTCTACTATGAAGAGGGATGTTGTGGATTATGCAAAGAAATGTGATGCTTGTCAGAGACATAGCAATATCCTTCATCAACCAGCGGAGCTCCTGCATCCTATATCCTCTTCTTGGCCATTCATGAGATGGGGAATGGATATAGTAATCAACCTTCCCAAGGCACCAGGAGGGAAAGTATTTATGCTAGCCATAACAAACTGTTTTGGTCAAAAATCAAGCAAGGATAATGCAACCAAATCTTTTGTTGTGAGGTGTGATGCTTGAATCTATGAACAATTATTCGAACAACTTGCAAATCAAACAAAGAGGTGACACAAGGATTTATACGAGGAAAAAGCCCTTGATCAAGAGTTGATCTCCGGCATAAAAAACCTCAGGTGATGGAAACTACCGATCACCAACTAAGATTAAACAGAAAAATGTTACAACTCGGGATGATAACAAGCTTGTTACAAGGATCACTAGTGTGTAATGTGTAAAAAATGTATGAAATCGCCAAGTAAACTGTCGAGAGCTGTTTCGAGAGTGTGTGTTTGCTAAAATTCGCTAAGTTTTCTAACTCAAGCTTGTTATCCCCTTTTTAAAATTAGAAATAACTAAACTAACTAACTATCCGCAAATCATGCTAGCTTCCCACGATCTCCATAACGTTCACATGGGCCAAGCACGTGCGGAATATTGAGGGAATATGCTCCACGGATATCGGCAAGACCAAGTCCATGCACATACTCCTGCAAAACGAGCTTACATACAAGGTAGACAACCGTTAGTGTAAGGATAACAATGAGGATCCTGAATCCTGGTCCTGCAACACATTCTGAGGATCCTAAATTCAAACAGAATTAAGGATCCGTGATCCTGGCAGTACTTGAGGATCCTTGATCCTTAGGATTGGAAAATCCTCCCCTAACAATTGCCCCCAAAATATAAGGAGTAAATGTAAATTAACGAGTTATATTTTCGATCTTATCTGCAACTGACTAACGAATATATAGCCGTTAGAATCTAACTAGCCGTTACCGATCATACGTCATTGAAGCGACATCCCTGCAGAATCATCATTATATATAGGTTAGAGATAAGGACTAATGTGCATTTAAATTTGAGCAATACTCCCTTTAAATCCTCATTCGAAGATCAAGCAGGTACTTCTCTCTCTCCTTTCTCTCTTTACCTTCTTACTATGTTCTTCTTCGAAACCTTTGAATCACGATGAAGTTACAATCATCCCATGCCAAGGATCACCAGAAAGATAGTCCTTTGAAAAGCCAAGGGATCATCAAAGATTCTCCGAAGGAACGTTGCTGCTTTACTGATCCGGAGATAGACCAGATTCGTCATTGCTTTCCGACAGACTCTGTCTTTAAACCTTTTGACCCTACCGCCTTGAGTGACTTCGTGTCTGCAACTTGGGTTGCTTTTCCGGCCACCCTATTTCTGATAGGATACTCCTATCCTTTCCCTGCTTTTACCCAGTCTTTCTTCTCCCTTACCGGCATATCCTATGTCCAGGCCATGCCAATGATGTGGAGGGTTTTATATACCCTTGAGAGAATCATTGAGTAGGAGGATATAGAGTTGGGAATGTCGGAATTGGCCGAACTATATAACCTTGTGAGCCATGGTTCACACCGCTTCTTATTCAAACATAAACCCGGAGAAGCACACCCAATCCTCAAGACCACCAAAAATGACACCAATTGGAAGAAGCGTTTTTTCTTCGTTAGGAGGGATTCCATCCCGGATGGGAAGGATCTACCAAGAGAGTGGGCTACCCACGGTAGGATAGAGGATCCTTATAGAAGGATCATAGGATAACCCTGTTTCTGCTGAGGATCACTAACCGCGTTTTGTATATTTTGTGCAGCTATCTCTGTTTCTCATATCATTCCATCGCCCGCAACCAAAAAGAGGATTGCTGCTTTCTGGAATCTTGATCCTGCAATAAGATCATTTCAAGCAAACACCAAGGATTCTCAAGAAGTATCCTCCGGATCAGTCACAATGTCAAGTAAGTATCCAAGTCTATATATGATTAAATGTTTAAATGTAAATAAAACAAGAATACTTATATGTTGTTTCGTATTGATAGGCGCTGGAAAATCTTCAAGGTCAGCTTCCCGCTTTAGTGTCAGTGATCTCAACACTGTGGCTCCCCGTTCTGGGAAGAAGAAAACTGTTGCTAGCCCAAGTGCTATAGTCCCCAAGCATGTCACCTCCAAGGGGGGAAAGAAGAGGAAGGCCACTGAAGCTGACAATCTTGAAGGCCAGCCCCTCATCCGCCACTAGTTTCAGGAATACTTTGCTGATGTAAGGATCACTGATCCTGACTGATTATCCTGCCCACTTGAGGATAATGGATCCTGAACCCTACCTTTTCTTTTTGCAGAAATTCGCCGAGATCGAGATGCTCTTTGATGCATACGTTGAAGAGGCTGAGCAGAAGCATCTGGAGTTCCAAAAGATCTTCCTGGCCAAGGATCAAACCATCTCCTCCCTTGAGAAAGACCTCAATCTGGCGAAGAAGCAGCTGGTCATGGCCCAGATAAACGCTGATCATGAGAAGCATGAGGTGCTGGAGGATGCTAAAGTCTCTGCTGCCATCACCATGTACAAGATCAAGCTGCAAATGGCCCAGGAGGCTGAGGATCCTGACTTTGACAGGACCAAGTGGGACCAGGAGGGCTGGAAGGCGAAGCTGGCTGAGCTAGCCGATGAGGAGGAGGCTACAGAGGTCTTGGCGATCGAGGCAAGTGGTAGCAGGAAGGATCAAGCTGGTGATGCGGATGCTGGTGGTGATGCAGCCAAGGTTTGAGCTCGATAAATGGGCGATGATGGATATTTCTAGACGCGGCCGGAGCCCATTTTTTCGGATTTGGTAGTGGTTTTTTGGTTACGATGTTTTAAGCAATGCTGGGTTGTAATAACTAAACAATAGCTATTAGGGTTGAGGATCATGTATCCTTAGAACAATATGTAAGATAATAGGTGGTGGAGGGATCCTCTGTTTGGGGGATGAAACCACTTGTTATCTTGCCATCTGTTATTTCCTGCACTTTCAAGACCTGTTAACAATGGACACCCTTTGCCAACCCAAGTGGACGGGCCACGTATTGCTGGTAGAAACTTGGGTTGGCAATTTTGACAACCTTTAAGGGTTTAACATTTTGTGAATAAATAAAACTTTAATCTTTTAGCTTATCATGTGTTGTCACATTTGTATACACTTTACCTTTCAGTTACTATTATACACTTTGTTTGAAATTATTAAGTAAATTAGAAAAGTTTAATAGATCATATCAACAAGTTTTAGGATATGATCAAGGATCAAATATCCTATAATCGATAAATTCAAAAAAGTAGTATAGCCTAAGGATCATAAATCCTGTTGTCAAAGGATAAGGGTTACTTGTATAAATAATGAATAAAATTAAAGTAATTAAGGATCATACCTGAGAATCCAAGTTAGGACCCTAAACCATTAACATTTACAATCAGGATACCCAAAAGACAAACCTTAATAGAAGGTAAGGATCAAGGATCCTTAGCTGTTTCACTTCAAAATCTGAAATGGAACATAACTTGGGACTAAGCCAATATAAGAGAAGAGTTAGCAAGTAGGGACAAGCCCAACAATTCTAGGGACAAGCCCAATATACTGGGACAAGCCCAAAAAACTGGGGACAAGCCCAAAAAACTGGGGACAAGCCCAAAGGATCTTGTGTAAACTGGAGTATGGCCCTCACTGGCGACTATCCAAACTTAGTGACATGAAGATGCCAAAACCTTAGCTAACGTGAAAACGTTAGAAACCTTAGGAACGGATGTATGGTACGTCTACCATTATACGTAGGATCCTGGATACAGCCAGTACAATGAAATTGTCAGCCCCTAAAGCGAGAACTGGTCCCATTGCCATGAATTGTACCAGGATCATCGTGCGCTACTGGCGATACTGGGGACAGGCCCAAATAACTGGGGTCAAGCCCAAATAACTGGGGTCAAGCCCAAACAACTGGAGACTTCTGTGGATACTCAATCCTTCATTAAGGATACATAAACCTTCTGCAAAACTCAGAATCAAGTGAAAGGAGGATAAAGGATCCAGGATCCTTTTCCTTGTATACATGATAATTAAAGAAAGAAATAGTTTAAGATTAGATCTTTACCAGAATGAGGATCATCCATCCTCTAAGGATCCTTCGAGGATGTGGATCATGAATATTGCTGAGGATCATGAATCCTTATCACATGAAGTATTTCTTCAAGTGGATAGCATTCCAAGCTCTTGGTAGCAAATCACCTTCCATTGTTAGCAATCGATATGCCCCCTTTCCTGCCTCAGCTTCAATCAGGTAAGGGCCTTCCCACTTTGGTGCCAATTTTCCATAAGCAATATTTGTGGTATTTTGAAATGCTTTCCTCAATACCATATCACCAACTTGGAATTTCCTGATCCTGACATTTTTATTGTAGGCTCCAGCCAACCTTTGTTGGTAACTAGCCATCCTTATCCTTGCCAAATCCCTGAGTTCTTCTATAGTATCCAAGTCTTGAACCAAGTTTTCAGCATTTCCTTCAGGATCACGGATGCTTGTTCTTGCAGTAGGAACCACCATCTCTGTAGGGATCACTGATTTTGCTCCAAATACCATAGAAAATGGAGTTTGACCAGTAGCATTCTTGGGAGTTGTCCTATCAGCCCATAATACATAAGGTAGTTCTTCTGCCCACTTTCCTTTCTTGGATCCAAGCTTCTTCTTCAAATTGTTGATGTTGATCTTGTTGGATGATTCTGCCTGACCATTAGCTTGTGGGTGGACTGGTGTTGATGTTATCATCTTAATCCCCCAACTGTCACAAAAGTTAGTAGTTCTACTCCCAATAAATTGGGATCCATTATCACAAACAATTTCATAAGGAATACCAAATCTAGTAATAATATTTCTTTTGATAAAGGATATCACTTCTTTTTCTCTGACTTGAGCAAAGGCTTCAGCCTCTATCCACTTGGAGAAGTAATCAGTCATAGCAAGCATGAACACTTTTCCACCAGGTGCCTTAGGAAGTTTACCAACTATATCCATCCCCCATCTCATGAATGGCCAAGAAGAGGGTATAGGATGCAAGAGCTCTGCTGGTTGGTAAAGGATATTACTATGTCTCTGACAAGGATCACACTTCTTGGCATAATCCACAGCATCCTTCTTCATAGTAGGCCAATAGTATCCTGTCCTCAGGATCCTTGAGAATAATGCCCTGCCCCCAGTGTGGTTTCCACAATCTCCTTTATGAAAATCCTTTAGGACTTCTTTGATTTCAGGATCCTCAATGCATCTTAGATATGGTCCTGCAAGAGATCGTTTATATAACATGTTATTCAATATTGTAAACTGAGATACCTTAATTTTGAAAGCCCTGGGGTTTTCTCCTGTAGGAATCTCTCCATGTTGGATATATCTCATGATTGGAAGGATCCATGATCCTGAATGAGATTGTGTATCATCACTAGGGATGATTGCAGAATCCTCTCATATCTCCATAGCTACATGATCCTCAATAGCGGGGGTTAGGATGTGGATAATAGGGATCCTGATATCCTCTGGAATCTTCAAGGATGATCCTAGATTGGCCAATGCATCAGCTTCTCCATTTTCTTCCCTGGGTACCTGAGTCAAACTAAAAAAACAAAAGAGAGTGCCAATTCATTGACTATCTCTAGGTATTTGATTAGCCTTTCACCTTTAACAGCATAGGATCCATTAAAGTGATTAGTAATTAATAATGAATCTACATGTACCTCAAGATACCTGATCCTCATATGCTTGGAAATTTGCAAACCAGCTATCAAGGCCGCATATTCAGCCTCATTATTAGTAGTTTGAAACTCACAAGCTATGGAGTGGGGTATTATGTCCCCCTGTGGCGATTTTAGTAGTATTCCAAGTCCTGTTCCTTTGACATTAGAGGCTCCATCAGTGAAGAGTATCCAAGGATCCTTAGTTTCTTCCAGCTGTTAGACTTCTAACTCAGCTTCCTTTTGCAAGTCACTACTAAAATCTGCCACAAAGTCAGCTAAGGCTTGGGATTTGATGGCAGTCCTTGGTTCATATCTTATATCATAAGCACTGAGCTTCACTACCCACTTAGCCATCCTTCCTGACATTTCAGGTTTCCTGAGAACATTCTTAATTGGAAAATTAGTCTTGACAATAATGGCATGAGTTTCAAAATAATGTCTTAATTTAGTAGATGCCATAATCAAAGCAAGGATAAGTTTCTCTAAATGTGAATACCTGGATTTAGCATCAAGCAAACTCTTACTTACATAATAGATAGGATGTTGTGTACCTTCGTGATCCTTAACAAGGACCGCACTTACTGCTTTAGAGGATACCGCTTGGTACAAGGATAATATATCCCCTTTTTCTGGTTTCATCAAGGCAGGAGCTGAGGATAGGTAATCCTTAAGGGCTTTGAGAGCATTTTCATGCTTTTCAGTCCACTAAATTTCCTGTTCTTTCTCAAAATGTCATAGAATTCCTTGCACTTTTCTGATGACTTGGATATGAACCTGTTCAAGGCCGCGATCCTCCCAGTCAATCTTTGCACATCCTTGGCATTGGCAGGAGATTTGATATTCACAATAACCTTAATTTTCTCTGGACTTGCTTCAATGCCTCTTTTTGTTACCATGTATCCTAGGAATTTTCCTGCTTTAACACCAAAGTAACACTTGGAAGGATTTAGTTTCATATTAAAGTTATCAAGGATATTGAATGCTTCCTCCAAGTCTCTAAGGGGATCCTCAGCTTTCTTAGACTTAACCACCATGTCATCTATATAGACTTCCATAGTGTGTCCAATTTGTTCCTAGAACATCATATTGACTAGCCTTTGATAAGTAGCACCTGCATTCCTTAGTCCAAATGGCATATCAATATAACAATATATACCAGTTGGGGTCATAAAGGCTGTATCCTCTTGATAAGATGGTTCCATCTGAATCTATTGAAATCCAGATGAAGCATCCATAAAAGTCAACAACTCATGACCCGTGGTAGCATCCACCATGGAGTCAATGTGGGGTAATGGGAAAGGATCCTTGGGACATTCCTTGTTTAAATCAGTAAAATCGACACATACCCTCCACTTTCCATTTTTCTTTTGAACAACAACCACATTGGCTAACCACCTTGGATACTTAACCTCTCTTATCATACCTGCCCGGAGTAGTTTATCTACTTCTTCCTGGATAATAGCATTCATTTCAGGTGCAAACTTTCTCCTTTTTTGATGAATTGGCTTGAATGACCTGTCAATGCCAAGTTTATTAGTAATTATATCTTTAGATATTCCTGTCATGTCCTCATGCTTCCAGGCGAAGGTAGTTTTTCTCCTTTTAAGGAAGGATACTAGATCCTGTTCAATGTTACTGAGGATCCCTGATCCTACGAAGATTATGGATTCAGGATCATGAGGATCCAAAAGGATTTCTTTCACATCCTGTTCTCTTGCCTCCAAGACATCTCTTGGAGGATGCTTTAATTGCTATTGCTCCCTTGGTCTTGAGGCCGGCTTCATTGATGGCGTGTAGCAATTCTTAGCTTCTTTTTTATCACTCTCAATTTTCACCACTCCCCATGGACTCGGAAGCTTTACACATTGATGATAGGTAGATGGGACTGCCTTCATGTCATGTATCCATGGCCTGCCAAGGATAACATTACAACAGGATAAGCAATCTATAACACAAAACTTTTGATAAGAATGGAGTCCTTCAACATAGATGGGGAGTTTGATGTCCCCCAATGTATTCTTGGTTTCTTCGCTGAATCCCACAAGAACTGAGGATCTTGGGACAATGTCTGATTCAGGAATGTTCATTTTCTTGAGGACATCAAGCTGAATAATGTTCACCGAGCTTCCTCCATCGATTAGGATCCTGCGAACAAAATGGCTAGAAATAAACAGAGTAATAACAAGACCATCATGATGAGGATCCTGAACATCAACACGATCATCCTCATCAAAAGTTATAACTTTCTCCTGCGTAACAGTAGAGGTCCGGATGGGTCTATCTCCATTATCCATCTTGGTCTCCTTGGCATGTCTTTTGGCTGCTGAAAAGGAAGTGCCACAAATGTCTGATCCACCGGATATGAAGTTTATAACTTGTGCATCTGCTGGAGGAGCAGGAGCTCTTTCTGGGATCTTCTCAGGATCCTGGATCCTTGACTTCTTCCTTCCCAAAAGTTCCTTCAAGTGCCCCTTGCTTAACAAGTAACCAATTTCTATCCTAAGTGCAACACACTCTTCAGTGAGATGTCCGAAATCCTCATGATATGCACACCATTTGGACTTGTCTTTTGTTGCGGCTGGTTTATCACTTTTCCTTGGCCACTTAGCTTTCTCACCTAAATTCTGCATTGCAAGAATTACTTCATTGTTATCAACAGAAAAACAGTATTCAAAAATGGGAGGATAATCCTCATCATCCTCTTCCTGTTCTACTGCATGCACGTTTTGGTTGTCAGACTTGTTGTAAGGTTTGGACTTGTTGTTCCTGAAGTAGGATCCTTGTTTTTCCTGCTTCGACGATCCTGCTAGTCTTTCTTGGATCCTTTTATCATCCTCTAATCGAATGCATCTAAGGGCCCTGGTTCTCACTTCATCAAGATTCCTGCATGGGGTCATAACAAGATTGTCATAGAATAATGAATCCCTAAGCAATCCCATTTTAAAGGCTTCCACAGCCGTAGCTATATCCAGATTAGGAATATCTAAGGATTCTTTACAAAACTTAGTGATGTAATCTCTAAGTGATTCATTGTGAACGTTCAAATTTTCTGCTACATGAGAATTGGATATTAAACAGGTTAACTAGATTAGCAAATGAAGTAATAGAGTAAGGGGGAAGACTTAGCAGCCATTTAAGAGCTGATCCTGTGAGTGTGGATCCAAAACCCTTGCACATACATGCTTCCTTTAACCTCTCAGGAATTGGATTGATCTCCATCCTTTCTCTGTATTGAGCTACATGCTCCTCTGGATACGTCGAACCATCATACAGCTTCATAGTTGGTATATGGAACCTTTTGGGTATCTCAGCATCACAAATAGGTGGTGCAAAACGAGATATCCTATGGCTGCCATCTGCGATTTCAGGAATGGGCTTAACCACCCCTGGAACGCTGGATATCATATCCTTCAGTTTCTGTTATTCTCTAGCCATAGCTTGATTGATACCTGTATCCTGCATAGAGCCATGGTTAGTGTTAGGGGAGTTTTCCAATCCTAAGGATCAAGGATCCTCAAGTACTGCCAGGATCACAGATCCTTAATTCTGTTTGAATTTAGGATCCTTAGAATGTGTTGCAGAACCAGGATTCAGGATCCTCATTGTTATCCTTACACTAACGGTTGTCTACCTTGTATGTGAGCTCGTTTTGCAGGAGTATGTGCATGGACTTGGTCTTGCCGATATTCGTGGAGCATATTCCCTCAATATTCCGCACGTGCTTGGCCCTTGTGAACGTTATGGAGATCGTGGGAAGCTAGCATGATTAGCGGACAGTTAGTTAGTTTAGTTATTTCTAAATTTAAAAAGGGGATAACCAGCTTAAGTTAGAACACTTAGCGAATTTTAGCAAACACACACTCTCGAAACAGCTCTCGATAGTTTACTTGGCGATTTCATACATTTTTTTGCACATGGCACACTAGTGATCCTTGTAACAAGCTTGTTATCATCCCGAGTTGTAACATTTTTCTGTTCAGTCTTTGTTGGTGATCGGTAGTTTCCATCACCCGAGGTTTTTTATGCCGGAGATCAGCTCTTAATCAAGGGCTTTTTCCTCGTATAAATCCTTGTGTCACCTCTTTGTTTGATTTGCAAGTTGTTCGAATAATTGTTCATAGATTCAAGCATCACACCTCACAACAAAAGATTTGGTTGCATTATCCTTGCTTGATTTTTGACCAAAACAGTTTGGCGCCCACCGTGGGGCAATTGGTGCTTCATTCATAAGAAATTCTTGTTTTTGTGATCATTTCGGTTCATTACAACCAAGCAGATGGCTTCTTCAGCAAAGAGCACTTCAAGTTCAATGCCGGCAGTCACTTCTTCACAGGGCGTTCCACCTTTGCCTCCACCACCTTTTGGATCCCAGCAGAATGCTGAAAATGCTGCAAAGAGACCAAGCCCCATTTTTCCAAAACCACCAACTTCTTCTGTTTCTTCTAATCCTACTACTAGTGATATTTTTACTTTGATTTTGCAGATGAGGAATCACATACAAGAGCAGGACAAGACTAACGAAAGGATCCTTTGGGAGATTGGTGACATCAAGAAACAGAAGAGATCAGGGGAGGATCACTCCCCTCTGATACCAAGGTCACTGGATTTTGACAATCCAGCTATAACTGCCCAGCAACCTACAGCCTTAGATATCCAGTACCAAACTGAACCATTGGGAAAGCGTTATGGAACAACAACCATGAGTCAGGTGTTAGGGTCTCATTTCCAGCCTTCAGGATCCTATTTTCAACCTTCAGGATCCTCTTTTCAGCATCAGGAATCCTTCCTCAGCTCAGGAGGATATATGGGGACGCACACAGTCCAAGGATCCTCTCAGGTTCAAGGATCCTCTTAGGTCCAAGGATCCTCACAGGTCCAAGGATCCTCACAGGTTCAAGGATCCTCTCAAGTTCAAGGATCCTCTCAGGTTCAAGGATCCTCCTTCCAGGTTCAAGGATCCAACATCTTTCAGGATCAAGGATTCTTAAGAAGTGTATAACCCTCAAGCACAGATGTTCATCAAGGAAACTTCATTCTAATGCAGACCATTGCCTCTTCTGGTCCTTCAATTATACCAGAATCCCGTCAATATGGATTCACATCTGGAATTCCAAACTTGAATCCTCCGGGAGGTAACACTTTTAATAATTCTTATAACACTAACCATGGCTCTATGCAGGATACAAGTATCAATCAAGCTATGGCTAGAGAATTACAGAAACTGAAGGATATGATATCCAGCGTTCCAGGGGTGGTTAAGCCCATTCCTGAAATCGCAGATGGCAGCCATAGGATATCTCGTTTTGCACCACCTATTTGTGATGCTGAGATACCCAGAAGGTTCCATATACCAACTATGAAGCTGTATGATGGTTCGACGGATCCAGAGGAGCATGTAGCTCAATACAGAGAAAGGATGGAGATCAATCCAATTCCTGAGAGGTTAAAAGAAGCATGTCTATGGAAGGGTTTTGGATCCACACTCACAGGATCAGCTCTTAAATGGTTGCTAAGTCTTCCCCCTTACTCTATTACTTCATTTGCTAATTTAGTTAACCTGTTTAATAGCCAATTCTCATGTAGTAGAAAATTTGAACGATTAACTAGTGATCTATATAGGGTAACACAAAGTCAAAATGAATCACTTAAAGATTACATCACTAAGTTTAGTAAAGAATCCTTAGATATTCCTAATCTGGATATAGCCACGGCTGTGGAAGCCTTTAAAATGGGATTGCTTAGGGATTCATTATTCTATGACGATCTTGTTATGAACCCATGCAGGAATCTTGATGAAGTGAGAACCAGGGCCCTTAGATTCATCTGATTAGAGGATGATAAAAGGATCCAGGAAAGACTAGCAGGATCCTCGAAGCAGGAAAAGCAAGGATCCTACTTTAAGAATAACAAGTTCAAGTCCTACAACAAGTCTGACAACCAGAACGTGCATGCAGTAGAACAGGAAGAGGATGATGAGGATTATCCTCCCATTTCTGAATACTGTTTTTCTGTTGATAACAATGAACTAATTCTTGCGATGCAGAATCTAGGTGAGAAAGCAAGATGGCCAAGGAAAAGTGATAAACCAGCCGCAACAAAGGACAAGTCCAAATGGTGTGCATATCACGAGGATTTCGGGCATCTTACTGAAGAGTGTATTGCACTGAGAAAAGAGATTGGTTACTTATTAAGCAAGGGGAACTTGATTGAGCTTTTGGGAAGAAAGAAGTCAAGGACCCAGGATCCTGAGAAGATCCCAGAAAGAGCCAGCAGATGCACAAGTTATAAACTTCATATCCGGTGGATCAGACATTTGTGGTACTTCCTTTTCAGCAGCCAAAAGACATGCCAAGGAGACCAAGATGGATAATGGAGATAGACCCATCCGGACCTCTACTGTTACGCAGGAGAAAGTTATAACTTTTGATGAGGATGATCGTGTTGATCTTCAGGATCCTCATCATGATGGTCTTGTTATTACTCTGTTTATTTCTAACCATTTTGTTCGCGGGATCCTAATCGATGGAGGAAGCTCGGTGAACATCATTCAGCTTGATGTCCTCAAGAAAATGAACATTCCTGAATCAGACATTGTCCCAAGATCCTCAGTTCTTGTGGGATTCAGCGGAGAAACCAAGAATACATTGGGGGACATCAAACCTCCCATCTATATTGAAGGACTTCATTCTTATCAAAAGTTTTATGTTATAGATTGCTTATCCTGTTGTAATGTTATCCTTGGCAGGCCATGGATACATGACATGAAGGCAGTCCCATCTACCTATCATCAATGTGTAAAGCTTCCTCGTCCATGGGGAGTGGTGAAAATTGAGAGTGATCAACAAGAAGCGAAGAATTGCTACACGTCATCAATGAAGCCAGCCTCAAGACCAAGGGAGCAATAGCAATTAAAGCATCCTCCAAGAGATGTCTTGGAGGCAAGAGAACAGGATGTGAGAGAAATCCTTTTGGATCCTCATGATCCTGAATCCATAATCTTTGTAGGATCAGGGATCCTCAGCAACATTGAACAGGATCTAGTATCCTTCCTTAAAAGGAGAAAAACTACCTTTGTCTGGAAGCATGAGGACATGACAGGTATATCTAAGGATATAATTACTCATAAACTTGGCATTGACAGATCATTCAAGCCAATTCTTCAAAAAAGGAGGAAGTTTGCACCTGAAAGGAATGCTATTATCCAGGAAGAAGTAGATAAACTACTCCGGGCAGGTATGATAAAAGAGGTTAAGTATCCAAGGTGGTTAGCCAATGTGGTTGTTGTTCAAAAGAAAAATGGAAAGTGGAGGGTATGTATCGATTTCACTGATTTAAACAAGGCATGTCCCAAGGATCCTTTCCCATTACCCCACATTGACTCCATGGTGGATGCTACCGCGAGTCATGAGTTGTTGACTTTTATGGATGCTTCATCTGGATTTCAATAGATTCAGATGGAACCATGTGATCAAGAGGATACAACCTTTATGACCCCAACTGGTATATATTGTTAAATTGCTATGCCATTTGGACTAAGGAATGCAGGTGCTACTTATCAAAGGCTAGTCAATATGATGTTCAAGGAACAAATTGGACACACTATGGAAGTCTATATAGATGACATGGTGGTTAAGTCCAAGAAAGCTGAGGATCACCTTAGAGACTTGGAGGAAGCATTCGATATCCTTGATAAGTTTAATATGAAACTAAACCCTTCCAAGTGTCACTTTGGTGTTAAAGCAGGAAAATTCCTAGGATACATGGTAACAAAAAGAGGCATTGAAGTAAGTCCAGAGCAAATTAAGGATATTGTGAATATCAAATCTCCTGCTAATGCCAAGGATGTGCAAAGGTTAACAGGGAGGATCACGGCCTTGAACAGGTTCATATCCAAGTCATCAGAAAAGTGCAAGGAATTCTATGACATTTTGAGAAAGAATAGGAAATTTGAGTGGACTGAAAAGCATGAAAATGCTCTCAAAGCCCTTAAGGATTACCTATCCTCAGCTCCTGCCTTGATGAAACCAGAAAAAGGGGATATATTATCCTTTTTGTTTTGGTAAAAATCACACAAGGATAATGCAACCAAATCTGATTTTGTGAGGTATGATGCTTGGTTAATTGTATGAACGACAAGTATATGAAATCAACGATAAACACCGATATTTATACGAGGAAAAAACCCTTGATCTTTAGAAGATCTCCGGCATAAAAAACCTCAGGTGATGGAAACTACCGATCACCAACTAAGATTAAACAGAAAAAAGGTTACAAGTCGGGATGATAACAAGCTTGTTACAAGGATCACTAGTGTGCAAAAGTGTTAAAGTGTATGAAATCGCCAAGTAAACTGTCGAGAGCTGTTCGAGAGTGTGTGTTTTGCTAAAATTAGTCAAGTGTTCTAACTGAAGCTTGTTATCCCCTATTTAAAATTAGAAATAACTATACTAACTAACTATCCGATAATCATGCTAGCTTCCCATGATCTCCATAACGTTCACTAGAGCCAAGCACGTGCGGAATATTTAGGGAATATGCTCCACGAATATCAGCAAGACCAAGTCCATGCACGTACTCTTGCAAAATAAGCTTACACATAATGAAGACAATCGTTAGTATAAAGATAACAATTAGGATCCTGAATCCTGATCCTGCAACACCTACTGAGGATCCTTAATTCAAACAAAATTCATGATCCTGGCAGTATATGAGGATCCATGATCCTTAGGATTGGAAAATCCTCCCCTAACAATTGCCCCCAAAATATAAGGAGTAAAGTGTAAATTAGCGAGTTATATTTTCTGATCTTATCTGCAACTAACTAACGGATATATAGCCGTTAGGATCGAACTAGCCGTTATCGATCATACGTCATTGAAGCGACATCCCTGCAGAATCATCATTATAAATTCAAGTTAGAGATAAGGGTTAGGAAGCATTTAAATTCGTGCGTTACACCCTTTAAATCCTCATTCGAAGATCAAGCAGGTACTTCTCTCCCCTTTCTCTCTTCTCCTTCTTACTCTGTTCTTCTTTAAAACCTTTGAATCACGATGAAGTTAAGATCATCCCCTGCCAAGGATCACCAGAAAGATAGTCCTTTGAAAAGCCAAGGGATCATCAAAGAATCTCCGAAGGAACGTAGCTGCTTCACTGATCCTGAGATCGACAGGATTCGTCATTGCTTTCCGGCGAACGCTGTCTTTAAACCTTTCGAGCCTACCGCCATGAGTGACTTCGTTTCTGCAACATGGATTGCTTTTCCGGCTACCCCATTTTTGATAGGATACTCCTATCCTTTCCCTGCTTTTACCCAGTCTTTCGTCTCCCTTACCGGCATATCCTATATCCAGGCTATGCCAATGATGTGGAGGGTCTTATATACCCTTGAGAGAATCATTGAGCAGGAGGATATAGAGCTGGGAATGTCGGAATTGTCTGAACTATACAACCTCGTGAGCCATGGTTCACACCGCTTTCTATTCAAACACACACCCGGTGAGGCACACCCGATCCTGACGACCACCAAGAATGACACCAATTGGAAGAAGCGATTCTTCTTCATTAGGAGGGATTCTATCCCGGATGGGAAGGATCTCCCCTTAAAATGGACCACCCATGGTAGGATAGAGGATCCTTATAGAAGGATCATAGGATAACCCTGTTTCCGTTGAGGATCACTAACATCTCTTTGTATCTTTTGTGCAGCTATCTCTGTTTCTCATATCATTTCATCACCTGCAACCGAAGAGAGGATTGCTGCTTTCCAGAATCTTGGTCCTGCAATAAGATCATTTCAAGCAAACACCAAGGATTCTCAAGAAGTATCCTCAGGCTCAGTCACAATGTCAAGTAAGTATCCGAGTTTGTATATGATTAAATGTTGAAATGCAAATAAAACAAGAATACTTATCTGTTGTTTTGGATTGATAGGTGCTGGAAAATCCTCAAGGTCAGCCTCCCGCTTTAGTTTCAGTGATCTCAACACTGTGGCTCCCAGGTCTGGGAAGAAGACAGCTGCTAGCCCTAGTGCACTAGTCCCCAAGCCAGTCACCTCCAAGGGGGGAAAGGAAGAGGAAGGCCACTGAAGCTGAAAATCTTGAAGGCTTGCCTCTTATCCGCCACCAGTTCCAAGAATACTTTGCTGATGTAAGGATCACTGACTTAGCTTGATTATCCTACCCACTTGAGGATCACGGATCCTGAACTTTACCTTGTCTTTTTGCAGAAATTCGGCGAGATCGAAATGTTGTTTGATGCATATGTTGAGGAGGCGGAGCAGAAGCATCTGGAGTTCCAAAAGATCTTCTTGGCCAAGGATCAAACCATATCTCGCCTTGAAAAGGACCTCGCTTTGGCAAAACAGCAGGTAGTCATGGCCCAGATAAATGCTGATCATGAGAAGCACGACCTGCTGGAGGATGCTAAAGTCTCTGCTGCCATCACCATGTACAAAATCAAGCTGCAAATGGCCCAGGAGGCTGAGGATCCTGACTTCGACAGGACCACTTGGGACAAAGAGGGCTGGAAGGCGAAGCTGGCTGAGCTAGACGATGAGGAGGAGGCTACTGGGGTCTTAGCGATTGAGGCAAGCGGCATCAGGAAGGATCAAGCTGGCGGTGATGATGCTTGTGACAACCCTCACCAAACCAGGTATCCGTACGAATTAATTAATATTTAATTAATGCTTAATTACTATGCTTGCTTACAGTTGTGATTAAACTGCTACTTGAATTCTGGTACATACACATACATGCATCATACTTTATTACTGTCACTCCATTACTTACACAAAACTATAATGACAAACTTGATGCACAAAAGCACAGTAGCACACTATACGGATAACCCAGTAAACATGCTGACATAGCCAACATCAGACAGGTACTGTCTCTGAGGCCATTATGAGCCGGGAATAGTTTACTACAATAGTAGGGAGTGTAGGGAGGTGAGGATTGTAGAACTGCGTCACTAGGTGATTGTTATAGTGACCGGATGTGCCTAAACGTACTTTAAGTACAAAATTCTTCACTTTAACACAAAAATTCAGCATTTAAGCTAACTAGTAAGGTGCAAGAACATGGGAAAATAATACTAGACACTTTCCAAAGTGTCAGGAATTCATTGTGTCACTAAAACAAATATTAACGACACTTTAAATGCTTATTTAGCACTTTAACGGATTAATATCCAACCGAACCACCGGACTTTACCCGGAACATAAAAATATTGACATTGACATTGTTTTTCCTTTTCTGAGCCAGTTAGGGTCCCCGAATACCCTAACACCTGTTACAAAACACTACACACTAGTAACTTCATTTAATCTCCTAATTAACTAACTCTTAACTAATTGGTTCAAATCCAACCATGTACCCACCCCCCATGAACCGATCGGTTCCCCATGTGGGAACAAACCTTCACATTTTTTGATTATTTTAATCTCTATTGTTGGAAATCTAGTAGGCACTTTACATATTGGATAATGATGAATTGGTTTATTAAATAACATGAAAGTCTAAGACTTTCATTTCATCTAAACACATCACAAATTCCACTCTCTCTTTCCCTCTCTTTGTGTTCGGCCGTAAGCTCACCCACACCCATCAACACTTTCCAATTTCCATCTTGCAAAACCACATACACTCAAGTGTGCTAGAGTTCATACAAGGAGGCTCGGTGCTTACAGAATCGCAAGGACCTCTCTACAACGCTATTAACCACCTTGTTTTCGCCTAGATTCTTCCCCAGCCTTGAGCTAGTTGTAAGTGATTCTAAACACCCTCTTGATCTTGTTTAAAGTGGTTAATAAGAGATTTAACGGGTAAAAATCATAAACACTAGAGATCAAAGTTTAAAGTCTTGTAAAGAAGATGAACTTGGTGGATAAAAAGAAACTAATAGTGTAAAACTTATGAAACTTGTTTTGTTATGATTATTTTATGTTGTTTGATGCTAGTAGTAGAACGGATCGTCATCTAACCAGGCTAGGTCATGTTCATGAAACATGAACTAGTGTTATGAAAGGTGTGAAAATGGTAAGATGATGAACTCTACTACTTATGAACATGAACTTGTGTAAAAATGGTTTTTCTTGTAAAATGGAGTTCAAAACTAGTAGATCTATAAATCTACAAGTGGTATTTTCGAAGAACCAAGTGTAAGATGAAACCTTGTTTAAAAGACGGATTTTTATTGAACTAAAAGTGTTTTTGTGAACAAACAAGTGTGTAGACACTTGTGTAACAAAAAGATTTAACAAAGAAATATTTTCGTAAATATGGACTAGAAGTTGTCAAACTACATATTCTTTAAAAATAAAGTTTTCAAGAAACTGATTTTATTTTTAAAGATAGAAAGATCTATTACAAATGTTGGGAGATTACTACGTACTTTTACACAACTTACAAGTTCATGTGTTTGCGATTTATACTTGTTTTGACTAGTTTAATGTTTGAATATTGTTTTGTTGATGATTGGAAAATTGTTGATTGAATTTTGAAAAGAAAATGATACGCTAGTAAGCGTGGCCACCTCCAGTTACAGAGGAAACTCTGGCGAAATTTTTCCAGAAAATAACACTTAGAATATTTTTGTGATAAGTGTTATGAATACATTTTCGACTTTTTTCCAAACAAACTTCGCCATAATTTTTATTACAAAATTACCAAGTGTCGGAGGTGGGTTTTCGTTGATAAAACTTACTAAATATATATTTAGAATATATATTTCATAGTAAAACGCTTGTGTGATTTTATGATTATTTTGTGAACTATATATTATTTTTAGAGTAAAAATAATATAACTAGAATACATTTTGAAAGCACGACTCCAAAATAATACCAACGCTATCACAAATAAATGTCTAAGTTACACCGGTATTATTATTACCATCCGAACTTTTAATGCAACTTACGTATTTTTGGAAAAATGCTCTTATATGCGTATTTTGATAAAAGTATTATTTTGGAAATTGTAAGGTATAAAATATAATATTTTTGGGAAAAATATGTATATTTTGGAGATAGAATATTTTAGACGAATGAATAAAATATATTTTATTAAGTGAGACTTAATAATATATTTTTGGAATTATAAAGACGCACATGTATTAAAACCCTCATCCTTGGGAAGGAATACAACTAGTAACTAATTACGAAGTGTAAATACAAAATAGTTGCCTAACTATTTCCCAAAAACGTTAAACCTTAAGCCAAGGCACGGCCGTCCGTCTAATAGAAGTTAGTACGTGTAGGTCGTCACGCAGCAGGTTACTTTGGGACGGACTATTTCGAGACGCACTCCTGTGAGTTCATGTCCCCCCCTTTCTCTTAACTGTTTTCAGTTTTTATACTTCGGGGGTGAAATACATGTTACCATTATTACGAACTTTTACTTACATGGTATGGTTAGCATAAGGAGGGTTACTACTTAGATCATGTGAGTGGGTAGGCGGGAACTGGAGGCCATTAATCCTCATAGTAGGACCGAGGGTCTTTAGCGGTAGTTCTATCTGGGTGTAGCGAGCCCAGCCCCAGGCCCAACAGTACGGACCTCGGGGTGACTTGGTACCCGACGCAAAAATCTGCTAGGTTTGAGTCTTCCTACTGCACTTCACACATATCAATGGCCTTGCAAACCATTGGTGATCTCTTTATTTCCTTATCTGCTACATACCAGGGATTTTATACTTACAAAGGTTTTACATACTCACTTTCACATGAACTCGCTCAACTTTATGTTGATTTTTCAACTTACATGTATTTCAGGGAATTAGGGATCTGGCGAAGTATGCTACATTTTCACACTGCGTAAGAGTTATGAGGTCACCCACGTTTAAGGATTGTGACTTTTACCTGGACGAGTCACAAGTCTTAAACGGTGTTTATTTTATGGTTGTGTTTATGTCGTGTGAACAATGTTTTTAGTTTAATGGGTTGTAACTCGTTGCATGTGTCAACTTTAAACAATGTTGTCGTAATTTACTTTTCAAACTTAAATCAACGGATGATCTTCATGGTTTTATTTTCATATAGCTTTGTTGTGATTAAGCTATGGTATTAAGAAGTCACACCATAATAAACCCACGCTTCCGCGAAGCCAGGGTGTGACAGCTTGGTATCAGAGCCAGGTTCATAGCGAACTAGGATTCCTTCTCGAGTCTAGACTATGATCACTAGGGCTCTCACGAAAACATTTTTTACATTGCATACACTACGTCCAGATCCAGAGTGCAAATATTTTTAAAAGTTAAGGCTCAGTCTGAGAGGCTGAGGGAGTAGTCTAGTGGGACTAGGAGGCTCAGTCTGAGAGGCTGAGGGAGTAGTCTAGTGGGACTAGGAGGCTTAGTCTGAGAGGCTGAGGGAGTAATCTAGTGGGACTAGGAGATTCAGTCTGAGAGGCTGGGAGGTTAATCTAGTGGGACTAGGAGGATCAGTCTGAGAGGCTGGGAGGATAGACTAGTAGGACTAGGAAAAATTGCTTGATTGCTTATTGGTGACTAACATGTTTATATGATTATATGATTGATTATTTGTACGTATGTGTGTTTGTGTTACAGACATCATGCCTTCTTCATCAGACACTGGAGTTTCCGATACTCTGGACCCTATGGCGATAGTATCAGATGACATAGTTTCATCAGAGCACGAGGTGTACACTGCCGATACTACCAGTACAGACGATGACGACTTTCAGCCCTTTGCGCTACCTGATGTCATAGCCGAGCCTGCTGATGGCCATCTCGCTGGGGATTTACCACTCGTGGTGATCCCTGCTCTTATACCCCTTGCTGCTTATCTGGTTGTTGATATGCCACTTGTTGATGTTTCTGACGATGATGTCGATTTATTTGAGGAGGACCCACTTGAGGATGACCTTGAGGGTGAGGCCCATATTGCTGCTGATGATATCCTACTTCTTGCTGACGCCCCTGCAGAGGAGGCCCCTGTTCATTCACCTGTCCCAGACTCCTTTGAGTCTGTGGCGTCCGCATATGTGCATACACAGGGAGTGTAGCACCACTCACACGACGCCGACCCTGATATGGCGTCATCGGCTGCACCTGCACATGACTTTGAGTTTGATCACGACATTGAGGATGATCCTGTTTTTACACCTGGTTTTGATCCAGACCATGACATTGAGTTCGTACACTTAGACCAGCCCCTGGAGGATCCTGTAGCCCCTGTCGATCCCTTATTTGCTGATCCCGCTGATTTTGAGATGGAGTTTGTTGATCCGGAGTCGGCTGTGGCCCCTGAGCCAGGCGTTGCTCCTGACCCCGCACTGGAGCATGACCTTGTTCATGCCGATGCACCTGTTGTTGCTCCTTTGGTTGATGATATACTTGTTGATGATCATCCTGTTGTTGCTCCACAGTTGGTGGATGATCATGTTGTTGATGTTCATATTGATGCTCCATTGTTGCTAGAGGATCCTGTTGTCGCCCCACTTCCAGATCATATGCCAGTGACGTTCGACCGCGCACCTTTTGCGACCCACATTGATCCACGATACGCTCACACCCCCAATGGGTGGATAGATGACGATGATGATTTCCCACCTTTCGTGGTGCCTGTTACACCCGTTTCAGCTCCTGTTTCAGCTCCCATTGATGTTCCTTTGCTTCCCACACATATCACAGATACTCACCGCACAGATCTCCCGATCACATATCTCCAGGACATTCCTCCACCCCGTCCTGGGGAGGGTTCGTCACGTCATCCGTTTGGTCTTACACCTTTTGTTTCAGGGGGAGGCCAGTTTGTGCCTCAGATTGTTCATTCCACTGTTGTTCCCACTGCTGCACCATTTACTGTGCCATCCTTCGCTTCATCTAGTGAGCCGTTCCTTTGGACTACGCCCCCCATTATGCCACCGAGGGATCCGTATCACCCATACCACGTGGGGTATTCTACGGAGGCTGTTCTCACATCTTTTATCATACAGCAGAAGGCGCTGACCCGTCGCGTACAGGAGCTAGAGAGACCTCAGCGACCACCGTGCCATTGCCAGACCCCACCTGCAGTATCGCAACCTCCTCGACCACTTTCACCGGATTCCGTCGCTCATTTTTGGACTCCCAAGCAGCAGATAGCATACTTATTGCGCTCTCATCGCGCTATGGAGGAGGACTGGCTTCATATGCGACGTTTACTCTTTTCTCGTTTTCCCCCTCCTCCACCGCCATCAGCTTAGGCGTTTTTGTACGACACTGGTAGACTTTTGGTGAGACGACCACGATTGTGCAGACTACACAACTTTTGGAGACCACATTTTTGGTGTTATGACTTTTGATGATTTGTATATTTGATGTTGTTGTTACTGACTAGATATTTTGGACTAGGGCGATGTGGCCCTTAGTCACTGATGATGTACGATACAGTTATGTACTTGTAAACCTTACATTGTGGTCTTGATTTATGACAGCGCAATCGCAGTATTCTCATTATATGTGATGTTGATTGATTGTTTATGTTCTATAGCATGAGATGTTATGTGGTTGATTTATTTATAACATGAGATGTTATGTGTTGATATTGTTAAATACATACGTACACTTTACTTACTATGACCTGACCAACATGAACCATCTTTTAGAAGATGCCACCAAGACGCGAGACGCGTATGCCTGCCAACGAGGCAGAACTTCAAGGAATCATTGCTGCCGCCATTGGGCAGTATGCAGCCTCATAAGGAGGAACCAGCGGAAGCAATTCGAACAATAACGGCAATAACAATCCACCACATGGTAACGTTAAGCCGTTTGGGACGTATTACAATACATTTTGATATTTATAGCACGTCCGCTAATACCATTTGTATATTCTAACGAATGTGCAGGGTGCACTTACAAGTAGTTTCTAGACTGCAAGCCTGTGAACTTTGACGGCACCGGAGGTGCTGTTGCTTTTGTAAGATGGGCCGAAAAGACGGAGTCTGTTCTCCGGATGAGCAAGTGCGCTCCAGACCAACAAGTGACTTACATTTCTGGGCTATTTTTGGACGGAGCCCTGTCCTGGTGGAACATACAAGTGCAAACTCTTGGTGAAGCCGCTGCTTACGCGTTGAGCTGGGCTGAGTTAAAAGAATTGATGCGAAGGAAGTATTGTTCTCGTGCTGAGATACAAAGGTTGGAGACTGAGTTTTGGCATTTGAGGATGGACGGTCCCAAAATCGCGGAATACGTTCAGAGATTCCACGACCTGTCTCATGTGGTACCTTATATGGTTACACTGTAATTCAAGCGAATTGAGCGCTTTATCTGGGGTTTAGCTCCACAGATCATGAGTATGGTCACTACTTCCAAGCCTGCGACAATCACAGAGGCTATCGATCTGAGCGTGTCTCTTACTGAGGAAGCCATCCGCCTGAACAAGTTTTCGAATGATGAGCCAAAGAAGAAAGAGACTCACGCAGAGTTTTCTGGTGAGAATAAGAGGAAATTCTCGAACTTCAAGCAGGGAACTAGCAGTGTAGGCAAGAAAGGAGAATCAAGCGCACCGGTCCAAGCTGCAACCGGTGTTGGAAAGAAAGGAAAAGGATATATGGGTACGCATCCAAAGTGTAACACCTGCCAGCGTCATCATTCTGGCCGGTGTGGGCCAAAAGTATGTGAAGCTTGTGGAAAAGTTGGCCACCTGAAGGATAACTGTTGGGCTAGTGCAGGCCGGGGAGGCCAAGGAGGTTTTGGTAATCAGAACAATAATCGTGGTGGAAATGGAAATCGTGTACAAGGAAACAATGAAGGAAATGGAAACCGAGGCAACAATGCAAATCAGGCTGGGGATGTGAATCGAAATCAAAACAACAATCAAGCGGGGAACGGAGTAGGTAATGGCCAAAGATTGGGTTGTTTTAACTGTGGCGACATTGGGCATTTTAAGAGGAACTGCCCAGGATTGAATCAAGCCCGCGGAAGAGTGTTTAACATTGAGGTGAGGGAAGCGCGCCAGGATCCCAACGTTGTTACTGGTACGTTCCCCATAAACCAACGCTTTGCATCCGTTTTGTTTGATACTGGTGCGGATTATAGTTTCGTGTCATTAGAATTTAAGAAAATACTTGGGTTGACGTCTAGCAAGTTAGACGTTCCGTACTCCATCGAATTAGCAAATGGGAAACTAGTTGAGACCAGTGAAGTTGTCCGAGGATGTGTGATTGAACTAGGAGGGCACGAGTTTACGCTAGACTTACTACCTGTCGAGTTAGGAAGCTTTGATGTGGTAGTGGGAATGGATTGGTTGTCGAGTAACAAGGCCAAGATTGTTTGCCATGAGAAGACCATCCACATCCCGTTGATGGATGAAGAAACAATCATAGTGCACGGAGAGAAGCATGATACGCCGCTGAGAATTATTAGCTGCCTGAAAGCTAGAAAGTGTTTACGGAAGGGATGTGTTGCATTCTTGGCACACATCATGGATAAGAAAGCTGTTGAGCCGAAGATTGAAGACATTCCAGTCGTCAAGGAATATCCGGAGGTCTTTCCAGAAGACTTGCCAGGATTACCGCCTCAAAGGCAAGTCGAATTCCACATTGACTTGGTTCCAGGTGCCTGCGCCTGTAGCCAAGGCACCCTATAGACTTGCGCCATCAGAGATGCAGGAGTTGTCGACACAACTCCAGGAGCTATTGGATAAAGGATTCATCAGACCAAGCTTCTCACCTTAGGGAGCTCCAGTACTGTTCGTTAAGAAGAAAGACGGTAGTTTCCGTATGTGCATTGACTACCGGGAGTTTTTATGGACACTACGAGTTGTTGGTGATGTCGTTTGGGTTGACAAACGCGCCAACTGTTTTTATGGACCTAATGAATAGAGTGTGTAAACCGTACCTAGACAAGTTTGTGATTGTGTTCATAGACGATATCTTGATTTATTCAAAGACGAAGAATTAACACGAACAGCATCTAAGAGCTATTTTGGAATTGCTGAAAAAGGAAAAGTTGTATGCCAAATTCTCTAAGTGCGAGTTTTGGCTACGCGAAGTCCAGTTTCTTGGACACGTGGTTAATGGAAATGGAATCCATGTTGATCCCACAAAGATCGAGGCGATAAAGAGCTGGGAGACTCCAAAGACGCCGACCGAGATTCGCCAGTTCTTAGGTTTGGCTGGCTACTATCGAAGATTTATTGAGGATTTTTCAAAGATCGCTCAACCATTCACCTTCCTCACACAGAAGGATAAAAAGTTTGATTGGGGAATCAAGCAAGAAGAAGCGTTTCAGTTGTTGAAGAACAAGCTTTGTGACGCACCGATTTTATCGCTGCCAGAAGGAACTGATGATTTCGTGGTATACTGTGACGCCTCGCGTCAAGGATTGGGTTGCGTGTTGATGCAACGCCAGAAAGTTATAGCTTACGCTTCGCGCCAATTGAAAGTTCATGAAAAGAACTATACCACGCATGATTTGGAACTAGGCGCAGTGGTATTTGCGCTGAAAATATGGAGACATTATTTGTATGGAACAAAGTGTACAATCTTTACGGATCATAAGAGTCTGCAGCACATATTCGACCAGAAAGAGCTTAATATGAGACAAAGACGTTGGGTCGAATTACTGAACGATTACGACTGCGAGATCAAATATCATCCAGGGAAAGCGAATGTGGTCGCTGATGCCCTGAGTCGAAAGGAGAGGATCAAGCCCATAAGGGTTAGGGCTTTGGAGATGATCATACAGACGGATCTCTCATTGCGCATTCGCGCCGCTCAGAATGAGGCTCTGAAAGAAAGGAACATTGAAGAAGAATATCTCCGTGGGATGGAGAAGCAATTAGTGCCAAACGAGGAAGGAACGCTATGTTTCATGAAAAGAATTTAGGTTCCTCTGTTTGGTGGTTTGAGAAAAGTTATTTTTGATGAAGCCCACAAATCAAGGTACTCTATCCACCCAGGAGCGGATAAGATGTACCAAGATCTCAAGGACTATTATTGGTGGCCTAGGATGAAAGGCGATGTTGCTGTTTATGTTAGCAAGTGTTTAACGTGCGCCAAGGTGAAAGCTGAATACCAGAAGCCTTCAGGACTTCTGCAACAACCCGAGATTCCCAAGTGGAAATGGGAACAAATCTCAATGGATCTCATAAGAAAGCTGCCAAAGACATCCAGAGGCCATGATATGATTTGGGTTATAGTAGATCGCCTAACGAAGTCCGCACATTTCTTACCAATCAAAGAAAAGGACAACACGAGTAAACTTGCGGAAATATACATGCAAGAGATCGTTGCACGTCATGAAGTGCCCCTCTCGATTATCTCGGATAGAGATGGGAGATTTGTATCAAGGATTTGGCAATCCTTCCAAGAAGCTTTTGGCTCGCAGTTAAATCTGAGCACTGCATTTCATCCGCAAACTGATGGCCAAAGTGAACGAACTGTACAGACTTTGGAGGATATGCTGAGAGCATGTGTAATGGACCTAGGTGGTAGCTGGGATAATCATTTACCATTGGTCGAATTTTCGTACAACAACAGCTACCACACAAGCATTGGAGCCGCGCCATTTGAAGCTCTTTACGGACGCTGGTGTCGATCGCCACTATGCTGGGCTGATGCAGGTGATAGGCAGCTTGTTGGTCCTGAAATAGTCCAAGAAACGACAGACAATATTGCGCAGATTCGAAAGCGCATCGAGGCGGCTCGCGACAGGCAGAAAGCCTATGCAGATCCAAAGAGGAAACCTTTGGAATTTCAAGTTGGGGATATGGTTTTATTGAAGGTTTCACCCTGGAAGGGTGTGGCACGCTTCGGAAAGCGTGGGAAGTTGAATCCGCGTTACATTGGCCCTTTCAAAATCCTGCAAAGGATTGGGCTTGTAGCCTACAAGTTGGACCTACCTGCTGAACTCAATGGTGTTCACGATACATTCCATGTATCAAATTTGAGAAGGAGTCCAACACAGGAGACAGTGATCATTCCTACTGACAAAGTTCATATCGACGACACGCTCCACTTCACTGAAGAACCTGTTGAGGTCACGGATTGGAAAATTAACAAAACTCGCAGGAGCAGTGTCAAACTCGTCAAAGTTCGTTGGAATACTAGGCATGGACCAGAATTCATGTGGGAACGTGAGGATCGTATGAAAGAGAAATACCCCCATTTGTTTCCTAAGACCCATGCAATGAGAAGCAGAGCCTAAATTTCGAGATGAAATTTATTTAACGGGGGGAGAATGTGACAACCCTCACCAAACCAGGTATCCGTACGAATTAATTAATATTTAATTAATGCTTAATTACTGTGCTTGCTTACAGTTGTGATTAAACTGCTACTTGAATTCTGATACAAACACATACATGCATCATACTTTATTACTGTCACTCCATTATTTACACAGAACTATAGTGACAAACTTGATGCACAAAAGCACAGTAGCACACTATACGGATAACCCAGTAAACATGCTGACATAGCCAGCATCAGACAGGTACTGTATCTGAGGCCATTATGAGCCGGGAATAGTTTACTACACTAGTAGGGAGTGTAGGGAGGTGAGGATTGTAGAACTGCATCACTAGGTGATTGTTATAGTGACCGGATGTGCCTAAAACGTACTTTAAGTACAAAATTCTGCACTTTAACACAAAAATTCAGCATTTAAGCTAACTAGTAAGGTGCAAGAACATGGGAAAATAATACTAGACACTTTCCAAAGTGTCAGGAATTCATTGTGTCACTAAAACAAATATTAACGACACTTTAAATGCTTATTTAGCACTTTAACGGATTAATATCCAACCGAACCACCGGACTTTACCCGGAACATAAAAATATTGACATTGACATTGTTTTTCCTTTTCTGAGCCAGTTAGGGTCCCCGAATACCCTAACACCCGTTACAAAACACTACACACTAGTAACTTAATTTAATTTCCTAATTAACTAACTCTTAACTAATTGGTTCAAATCCAACCATGCACCCACCCCCCCATGAACCGATCGGTTCCCCATGTGGGAACAAACCTTCAGATTTTTTGATTATTTTAATCTCTATTGTTGGAAATCTAGTAGGCACTTTACATATTGGATAATGATGAATTGGTTTATATAATAACATGAAAGTCTAAGACTTTCATTTCATCTAAACACATCACAAATTCCACTCTCTTTCCCTCTCTTTGTGTTCGGCCGTAAGCTCACCCACACCCATCAACACTTTCCAATTTCCATCTTGCTAAACCACATACACTCAAGTGTGCTAGAGTTCATACAAGGAGGCTCGGTGCTTACGGAATCGCAAGGACCTCTCTACAACGCTATTAACCACCTTGTTTTCGCCTAGATTCTTCCCTAGCCTTGAGCTAGTTGTAAGTGATTCTAAACACC
Source organism: Helianthus tuberosus (assembly GCA_030545235.1). Lineage (NCBI taxonomy): Eukaryota > Viridiplantae > Streptophyta > Magnoliopsida > Asterales > Asteraceae > Helianthus > Helianthus tuberosus. The sequence goes on along the minus strand of CM060367.1, from coordinate 171,504,824 downwards.
CTCTTGATCTTGTTTAAAGTGGTTAATAAGAGATTTAACGGGTAAAAATCATAAACACTAGAGATCAAAGTTTAAAGTCTTGTAAAGAAGATGAACTTGGTGGATAAAAAGAAACTAATAGTGTAAAACTTATGAAACTTGTTTTGTTATGATTATTTTATGTTGTTTGATGCTAGTAGTAGAATGGATCGTCATCTAACCAGGCTAGGTCATGTTCATGAAACATGAACTAGTGTTATGAAAGGTGTGAAAATGGTAAGATGATGAACTCTACTACTTATGAAAATGAACTTGTGTAAAAATGGTTTTTCTTGTAAAATGGAGTTCAAAACTAGTAGATCTATAGATCTACAAGTGGTATTTTCGAAGAACCAAGTGTAAGATGAAAAACCTTGTTTAAAAGACGGATTTTTCGTGAACTAAAAGTGTTTTTGTGAACAAACAAGTGTGTAGACACTTGTGTAACAAAAAGATTTAACACAGAAATATTTTCGTAAATATGGACTAGAAGTTGTCAAACTACATATTCTTTAAAAATAAAGTTTTCAAGGAACTGATTTTATTTTTAAAGATAGAAAGATCTATTAAAAATGTTGGGAGATTACTACGTACTTTTACACAACTTACAAGTTCATGTGTTTGCGATTTATACTTGTTTTGACTAGTTTAATGTTTGAATATTGTTTTGTTGATGATTGGAAAATTGTTGATTGAATTTTGAAAAGAAAATGATACGCTAGTAAGCGTGACCACCTCCAGTTACAGAGGAAACTCTGGCGAAATTTTTCCAGAAAATAACACTTTGAATATTTTTGTGATAAGTGTTATGAATACATTTTCGACTTGTTTTCCAAACAAACTTCGCCATAATTTTTATTTCAAAATTAACAAGTGTCGGAGGTGGGTTTTCGTTGATAAAACTTACTAAATATATATTTAGAATATATATTTCATAGTAAAACGCTTGTGTGATTTTATGATTATTTTGTGAACTATATATTATTTTTAGAGTAAAATTAATATAACTGCAATACATTTTGAAAGCACGACTCCAAAATAATACCAACGCTATCACAAATAAATGTCTAAGTTACACCGGTATTATTATTACCATCCGAACTTTTAATGTAACTTACGTATTTTTGGAAAAATGCTCTTAAATGCGTATTTTGATAAAAGTATTATTTTGGAAATTGTAAGGTATAAAATATAATATTTTTGGGAAAAATATGTATATTTTGGAGATAGAATATTTTAGACGAATGAATAAAATATATTTTATTAAGTGAGACTTAATAATATATTTTTGGAATTATAAAGACGCACATGTATTAAAAACCCCATCCTTGGGAAGGAATACAACTAGTAACTAATTACGAAGTGTAAATACAAAATAGTTGCCTAACTATTTCCCAAAAACGTTAAACCTTAAGCCAAGGCACGGCCGTCCGTCTAATAGAAGTTAGTACGTGTAGGTCGTCACGCAGCAGGTTACTTTGGGACGGACTATTTCGAGACGCAATCCTGTGAGTTCATGCCCCCCCCCCCTTTCTCTTAATTGTTTTCAGTTTTTATACTTCGGGGGTGAAATACATGTTACGATTATTACGAACTTTTACTTACATGGTATGGTTAGCGTAAGGAGGGTTACTACTTAGATCATGTGAGTGGGTAGGCGGGAACTGGAGGCCATTAATCCTCATAGTAGGACCGAGGGTCTTTAGCGGTAGATCTATCTGGGTGTAGCGAGCCCAGCCCCAGGCCCAACAGTACGGACCTCGGGGTGACTTGGTACCCGACGCAAAAATCTACTGGGTTTGAGTCTTCCTACTGCACTTCACACATATCAATGGCCTTGCAAACCATTGGTGATCTCTTTATTTCCTTATCTGCTACATACCAGGGATTTTATACTTACAAAGGTTTTACATACTCACTTTCACATGAACTCGCTCAACTTTATGTGATTTTTCAACTTACATGTATTTCAGGAATTAGGGATCTGGCGAAGTATGCTACGTTTTAACGCTGCGTAAGAGTTATGAGGTCACCCACGTTTAGGGATTGTGACTTTTACCTGGACGAGTCGCAAGTCTTAAACGATGTTTATTTTATGGTTGTGGTTATGTCGTGTGAAAAATGTTTTTAGTTTAATGGGTTGTAACTCGTTGCATGTGTCAACTTTAAACAATGTTGTCGTAATTTACTTTTCAAACTTAAATCAACGAGTGATCTTCATGGTTTTATTTTCATATAGCTTTGTTGGGATTAAGCTATGGTATTAAGAAGTCACGCCATAATAAACCCACGCTTCCGCAAAGCCAGGGTGTGAAAATGCTGGTGGTGATGCAGCCAAGTTGTGAGCTGTAGAAATGGGCGATGATGGACATTTCTAGACGCGGCCGGAGCCCATTTTTTTAGGATTTGAAAGTTTTTTGGTTGTGATGTTTTAAACAATGATGGTTTGTAATAACTAAACAATAGCTATTAGGGTTGAGGATCATGGATCCTTTGAACAATAGGTAGGATAATAGGTGGTGGAGGGATCCTCTGTTTGGGGGATGAAACCACTTGTTATCCTGCCATCTTTTATTTCCTGCACTTTTAAGACCTGTTAACAATGGACACCCTTTGCCAACCCAAGTGGACGGGCCACGTTTTGCTGGTAGAAGCTTGGGTTGGCAATTTTGACAACCTTTAAGGGTTTAACATTTTGGTGAATAAATAAAACTTTAATCTTTTGGCTATTCATGTGTTGTCACATTTGTATACACTTTACCTTTCAGTTGCTATTATACACTTTGTTTGAATTTATTAAGTAAATAAGAAAAGTTTTATAGATTATATCGACAAGTTTTAGGATATGATCAAGGATCAAATATCCTATAATCGATAAATTCAAAAAAAAGTAGTATAGCTTAAGGATCATAAATCCTGTTGTCAAAGGATAAGAGTCACTTATATAAATAATGAATAAAATTAAAGTAATTAAGGATCATACATGAGAATCCAAGTTAGGATCCTAAACCTTTAACATTTATAATCAGGATAAGCAAAAGACAAACCTTAGTAAAAGGTAAGGATCAAGGATCCTTGGCTGTTTGACTTCAAAAACCTGAAATGGAACATAACATGGGACTAAGCCAATATAAGAGAAAAGTTAGCAACTGGGGACAAGCCCAACAATTCTGGGGACAAGCCCAATATACTGGGGACAAGCCCAAAAAAACTGGGGACAAGCCCAAAAAACTGGGGACAAGCCCAAAGGATCTTGTGTAAACTGGAGTATGGCCCTCACGGTGACTATCCAAACTTAGTGACATGAAGATGCCAAAATCTTAGCTAACGTGAAAACGTTAGAAACCTTAGGAACGGATGAATGGTACGTCTACCATTATACGTAGGATCCCGGATACAGCCAGTACAATGAAATTGTCAGCCCCTAAAGCGAGTACTGGTCCCATTTCCATAAATTGTACCAGGTTCATCGTGCGCTACTGGCGATACTGGGGACAGGCCCAAATAACTGGGGTCAAGCCCAAATAACTGGGGTCAAGCCCAAATAACTAAGGTCTTCTGTGGATACTCAATTCTTTGTTAAGGATATATGAACCTTCTGCAAAACTCAAAATCAACTGAAAGGAGGATAAAGGATCCATGATCCTTTTCCTTGTATACAGGATAATTAAAGAATGAAATAGTTTGAGATTAGATCATTACCGAAATGAGGATCATCCATCCTTTAAGGATCCTTCAAGGATGTGGATCATGAATATTTCTAAGGATCACAAATCCTTATTACATGAAGTACTTCTTTAGGTGTACAGTATTCCAAAATCACCTTCCATTGTTAGCAATCGATATGCCCCCTTTCCTGCCTCAGCTTCGATCAGGTAGGGGCCTTTCCAGTTTGGTGCCAATTTTCCATCAGCAGGATTTGTGGTATTTTGAAATGTTTTCCTTAATACCATATCACCAACTTGGAACTTCCTGATCCTGACATTTTTCTTGTAGGCTCCAGCCATCCTTTGTTGATAACTAGCGATCCTTATCCTTGCCAAATCCCTGAGTTCTTCTATAGTATCCAAGTCTTGAACCAAGTTTTCAGCATTTCCTTCAGGATCATAGATGCTTGTTCTTGCAGTAGGAACCACCATCTCTGTAGGGATCACTGATTCTGCCCCAAATACCAAAGAAAATGGAGTTTGGCCAGTAGCATTCTTGGGAGTTGTCCTATCAGCCCAAAGTACATAAGGTAGTTCTTCTACCCATTTTCCTTTCTTGGACCCAAGCTTTTTCTACAAGTTGTTGATGATGATCTTGTTGGATGATTCTGCTTGGCCATTAGCTTGTGGGTGGACTGGTGTTGATGTTATCATCTTAATCCCCCAGCTGTCACAAAAGTTAGTAGTTCTACTCCCAATAAATTGGGATCTATTATCACAAACAATTTCAGAAGGAATACCAAATCTAGTAATAATGTTTCTTTTAATAAAGGATATCACTTCCTTTTCTCTGACTTGAGCAAATGCTTCAGCCTCTATCCACTTGGAGAAGTAATCAGTCATAGCAAGCATGAATACTTTTCCACCAGGTGCCTTAGGAAGTTTTCCAACTATATCCATTCCCCATCTCATAAATGGCCAAGAAGAGGATATAGGATGTAAGAGCTCTGCTGGTTGGTGAAGAATATTACTATGTCTCTGACAAGGATCACACTTTCTGGCATAATCCACAGCATCCTTTTTCATAGTAGGCCAATAGTATCCTGTTCTCAGGATCCTTGAGAATAATGCCCTGCCCCCAGTGTGGTTTCCACAATCTCCTTCATGAAAATCCTTTAGGACTTCTTGGATTTCAGGATCCTCAATGCATCTTAGATATGGTCCTGCAAGAGATCGTTTATATAACATATTATTCAATATTGTAAACTGAGATACCTTAATTTTGAAAGCCCTGGGGTTTTCTCCTGTAGGAATCTCTCCATGCTGGATATATCTCATGATTGGAAGGATCCATGATCCTGAATGAGATTGTGTATCATCACTAGGGATGATTGCGGAGTCCTCTCCTATCTCCATGGCGACATGATCCTCAATAGCGGGAGTTAGGATGTGGATAATAGGGATCCTGATATCCTCTGGAATCTTCAAGGATGATCCTAGATTGGCCAATGCATCAGCTTCTGCATTCTCTTCCCTTGGTACATGTGTCAAACTAAAGGAAACAAAAGAGAGTGCCAATTCATTGACTATCTCTAAATATTTGATTAGCCTTTCACCTTTAACAGCATAGGATCCATTAAAGTGATTAGTAATTAATAATGAATCTACATGTACCTCAAGATACCTGATCCTCATATGCTTGGCGATTTGCAAACCAGCTATCAAGGCTTCATATTCAGCCTCATTATTAGTAGTTTGAAACTCACAAGCTATGGAGTGGGGTATTATGTCCCCCTGTGGTGATTTTAGTAGTATTCCAAGTCCAGTTCCTTTGACATTAGAGGTTCCATCAGTGAAGAGTATCCAAGGATCCTTAGTTTCTTCAAGCTGTTGGACTTCTAACTCAGCTTCCATTTGTAAGTCACTACTGAAATCTGCCACAAAGTCAGCTAAGGCTTGGGATTTAATGGCAGTTCTAGGCTCATATCTTATATCATAAGCACTAAGCTCACTGCCCATTTTGCCATCCTTCCTGACATTTCAGGTTTCCTGAGAACATTCTTAATTGGAAAATTAGTCTTGACAATAATGGCATGAGTTTCAAAATAATGTCTTAATTTAGTAGATACCATAATTAAAGCAAGGATAAGTTTCTCTAAATGTGAATACCTGGATTCAGCATCAAGCAAACTCTTACTAACATAATAGACAGGATGTTGTGTACCTTGGTGATCCTTAACAAGGACTGCACTTACTGCTTTAGAGGATACCGCGAGATATAAGGATAATATATCCCCTTTTTTCTGGTTTCATTAAGGCAGGAGCTGAGGATAGGTAATCCTTAAGGGCTTTGAGAGCATTTTTATGCTTTTCAGTTCACTCAAATTTCTTGTTCTTCCTCAAAATGTCATAGAATTCTTTGCATTTTTCTGAGGATTTAGATATGAACCTGTTCAAGGCTGCGATCTTGCCTGTCAATCTTTGCACATCCTTGGCATTGGTAGGAGATTTGATATTCACAATAACTTTAATTTGCTCTGGACTTGCTTCAATGCCTCTTTTTGTCACCATATAGCCTAAGAATTTACCTGCTTTAACACCAAAGTGACACTTGGAAGGATTTAGTTTCATATTAAATTTATCAAAGATATTGAATGCTTCCTCCAAGTCTCTAAGGTGATCCTCAGCTTTCTTGGACTTAACCACCATGTCATCTATATAGACTTCCATAGTGTGTCCAATTTTTTCCTTGAAGATCATATTGACTAGCCTTTGATAAGTAGCACCTGCATTCCTTAGTCCAAATGGCATAGCAATATAACAATATATATCAGTTGGGGTCATAAAGGCTGTATCCTCTTGATCAGATGGTTCCATCTGAATCTGTTGAAATCCAGATGAAGCATCCATAAAAGTCAACAACTCATGACCCGTGGTAGCATCCACCATGGAGTCAATGTGGGGTAATGGGAAAGGATCCTTGGGACATGCCTTGTTTAAATCAGTGAAATCGACACATACCCTCCACTTTCCATTTTTATTTTGAACAACAACCACATTGGCTAACCACCTTGGATACTTAACCTCTCTTATCATACCTGCCCAGAATAGTTTATCTACTTCTTCCTGGATAATAGCTTTCCTTTCAGGTGCAAACTTCCTCCTTTTTTGATGAATTGGCTTGAATGACATGTCAATGCCAAGTTTATGAGTAATTATATCTTTAGATATACCTGTCATGTCCTCATGTTTCCAGGCAAAGGTAGTTTTTCTTCTTTTAAGGAAGGATACTAGATCCTGTTCAATGTTGCTGAGGATCCCTGATCCTATGAAGACTATGGATTCAGGATCATGAGGATCCATAAGGATTTCTTTCACGTCCTGTTCTATTGCCTCCAAGACATCTCTTGGAGGATGCTTTAATTGCTATTGCTCCATTGGTCTTGTGGCTGGCTTCATTGATGACGTGTAGCAATTCTTAGCTTCTTGTTGATCACTCTCAACTTTCACCACCCCCCATGGACTAGGAAGCTTTACGCACTGATGATAGGTAGATGGGACTGCCTTCATGTCATGTATCCATGGCCTGCCAAGGATAACATTACAACAGGATAAGCAATCTATAACACATAATTTTTGATAAGAATGAAGTCCTTCAATATAGATGGGGAGTTTGATGTCCACCAATGTATTCTTGGTTTCTCCACTGAATCCCACAAGAACTGAGGATCTTGGGACAATGTCTGATTCAGGAATGTTCATTTTCTTGAGGACATCAAGCTGAATGATGTTTACCGAGCTTCCTCCATCTATCAGGATCCTGCGAACAAAGTGGTTAGAAATAAACATAGTAATAACAAGACCATCATGATGAGGATCCTGAACATCAACACGATCATCCTCATCAAAGGTTATAACTTTCTCCTTCGTGACAGTAGAGGTTCGAATGGGTCTATCCCAGTTATCCATCTTGGTTTCCTTAGCATGTCTCTTGGCTGCTGAAAAGGAAGTTCCACAAATGTCCGATCCACCCGAAATGAAGTTTATAACGTGTGCATCTGCTGGAGGGGCAGGAGCTCTTTCTGGAACCTTTTCAGGATCCTGGATCCTTGACTTTTTTCTTCCCAAAAGCTCTTTCAAGTGCCCCTTGCTTAACAAGTAACCAATTTCTTTTCTAAGTGCAATACACTCTTCAGTGAGATGCCCAAAATCCTCATGATATGCACACCACTTGGACTTGTCCTTTGTAGCAGTTGGTTTATCACTTTTCCTTGGCCATCTTGCTTTCTCACCTAGATTCTGCATTGCAAGAATTAGTTCATTGTTATCAATAGAAAAACAGTATTCAGAAATTGGAGGATAATCCTCATCATCCTCTTCATGTTCTACTGCATGCACATTCTGGTTATCAGACTTGTTGTAGGACTTGATCTTGTTATTCTTGAAGTAGGATCCTTGTTTTTCCTGTTTCGAGGATCCTGCCAATCTCTCCTGGATCCTTTTATCATCCTCTAATCGAATGAATCTAAGGGCCCTGGTTCTTACTTCATCAAGATTCCTGCATGGGGTCATAACAAGATCATCATAGAATAATGAATCCCTAAGCAAACCCATTTTAAAGGCTTCCACAGCCGTGGCTATATCCAGGTTAGGAATGTCTAAGGATTCTTTACTAAACTTAGTGATGTAATCCCTGAGTGATTCATTTTGACCTTGTGTTACCCTATATAGATCACTAGTTAAACGTTCAAATTTTCTGCTACATGAGAACTGACTATTAAACAGGTTAACTAGATTAGCAAATGAAGTAGTAATAGAGTAAGGGGGAAGACTTAGCAGCCATTTAAGAGCAGATCCTGTGAGTGTGGATCCGAAACCCTTGCATATGCATGCTTCTTTTAGCCTATCTGGGATGGGGTTGATTTCCATCCTTTCTCTATATTGAGCTACATGTTCTTCTGGATCTGTTGAACCATCATACAGCTTCATAGTTGGTATCTGGAACCTTTTGGGTATCTCAGGATCACAAATGGGTGGTGCAAAACGAGATATCATATGGCTCCCATCTGCAATTTCAGGGATGGGCTTGACCACTCCTGGAACGCTGGATATCATATCCTTCAGCTTCTGTAATTCCCTAGCCATAGCTTGATTGATACCTGTATCCTGCATAGAGCCATGGTTAATGTTATAAGAATTATTGAAAGTGTTACCTCCCAGGGAATTCAAGTTTGGAATTGCAGGTGTGAATCCATATTGACGGGATTCTGGTATGATTGAAGGACCAGAAGAGGTGATGGTCTGCATTGGAATGAAGTCTCCTGTAACACCTCGAAAATTTACGTCCAATAATGTACTGACACGTGTCATAGGCTTTGAATATGTGAAAAAGTACTTTAGAGGGACTAAAGTTGATAAACAGTGAAACTATGTGAATATAAGGGTCCAAAGTGTCAACAATGGATAAATAGGCTCTACAATAACCCTACATGGTGTTTATAATCTTAAACGATTAAATCATGGATCATACAAAGCGGAAAATGAAAGAAAGTGAGGAATTACAAACTACAGGGGCTAAATGTGTCAACATGTTGAAAGTATACCTCTGAGTGACCTTTTGGCAAACCCGAAGCTTTTTAATGATAAAATATACTCACTAGAATATGTGATAAAAATTTCATCAAGTTTCGTTATCGTATGAGAAAGTTATGATCAAAACCGTGCACGAAGGGTTAAATGCGTTAACTTTGAATTTCGTGACTTTTCGGGTAAGCACAAGGTTAACCAAGGACCTAACCAAGTTTGTAGATGTCCTAAGGCCCTTAAAAATCAGGTTTGAGGGTCAAGAGTGCAAGATAAATAGCCAAAACCACGTATCAAAGGACCAAGGACTGAAATGCAAAACTTAGGAAACTTGTTAACCTGCTCGCAGCTTGTACGCGCCCCGCGTAAGGGGTCTCGCGGCCCGCGAACAAGTGACCAGCGAACAAAAACACGCAGATGGCAGTTGCAGGTCTGAATTCGATGCTTAACAGCTGTTATCTGATACCATGAGCTCACCAATGGTTTTACATGCATAGAGGGGCACTTGGACACATCTTATAACATTTATAGACTCTTGTGGCACCATCTTATGCAATCAAAATGCATATATAAGAACATTCAAGTTGCAACCATTTTCACATTCACTTGCAAGACCACTTCTGGAGCTCCTCTGATCAACCTCAGGCTTTCTAGTGATCTCTAAGCATAATTAGGACTCTTGTAAGTGTTCATAACCCTTTCTATTTCGTTCTAGCTTAGTTAATTAACCAAAAGTCAAACCGTCGTAAATTAAGTTTGACTTCGAGATTAAATGAAATTTACTCAGTCTTTTCTCGAATTGAAAGTACCTACAAGTTGGTATTTATGTGGGTAACAAACCCTTAAAAGGGTACTTTCAGATTCCTACTCTAACTATGTTAATTGTCGAGTCAAAGCTTACTTTAAAAAGTCAACAGAATGTGTAATTTCAAAATTAAGCATAATTAGCAGTGTAGGGTACATGCAACCTGTTTGATCATTAAAATAACTTGGTAACTAATGTAAGAACATGTCTCAACATGTTCAATTCGACAATTTTCAGTTTAAACCCGAATCGGAACCGAAAGTCGCATAATTGACTTTTGCTTTGACTATCAGTTCTGATCCGTTTATGCATGTTAAGATCTGCCTTAGAGCTTATTTTGGACCAGGTTTCATATAAGTATAACTCTCTGAGATTATACAACTTGGTTCAATACTTATCCGATTCACATGCATGTTTCCGATTAATGCTTAAATGTTGACTATTATGCCCTTTTGACTATAAAACGTGATTTTTGAAAAAGTGAAATAGTAGAAACCTTAGTTACTGATTTATAAACTTGCGCCTAAAATTTGATATCAGTTTGAGGTCTAGATTAAGAGTTATGCCCATTAGCGTAATTTGAAACCTTTATGTTAAATAAATGGCGTAATTAGCGAATAGCCTATTTTAAACCACTTTTTGTTATCAAACTTTTTACCCACTGATGTAATATAATATTTTGGGATTTTTGAAGATTTTTATTTAATTTTTGGCTGAGCATAACATAGGTCTCTAAGTTAATTCGGTTAATGCCGGTTTTGCCCTTTTAAGCCATAAAATGAGTTTTATAAATCCTTTTGACCCCAAACCTTTTTCTACTGATTTCATTTGTTAAATAAAATATTTTGAGCCTTCTGGAATTATAAAAATATCAGCTTTCTTTTAAAAACCCGGAAATGGCTCCAAATCGCCTTTTTAAGCGTTTTTAACGCATAGTATGTGCTAAAACCATATTAAACATATAAGGTTGATACCTACTAAGGATTTTAGTATATTTTTATAAAATAACAGTAAGTACAAGTTTTTAAACTCAGGTTTCCAGTTTTGGCCTTTTAGCCCTTGTGAAATTACCAAAATACCCCGAAGGTGCATAGTTTGATTTTAAATGATAAATTTCACATATAGGTCATACCCTACTGTTATAACTTATTAAATTAAGTGTATTTACTGTATAAATCAGACCTGTAACTCAGATTACAAATAAAACTCTTTTATAATCTTTTAAATGACCAAAATGCCCTTATGAAGCATATATCGGGTTTAAATTCGTTTGGGGCATAATAGAAGACATCTTACTGATGTCACAACATATTTAAAGTATATTAACTTAGGTAACTTGCATATGACTCTTATGGTTACCCGTGACGCCCTTTTCGCGCTCGGTTCGGTTTATGTAACTAGTTTGCATAAATTGACCGAAACGGGTCAAACCTTATCATCTTTGTCTCAAAATCCAGAATGTATTTAGTATACCCATATTATGCAAGTATTCAAACTTTTCGGGTCTAAATCACATTCTATCCGGTCTTCGCTTAATCGTGCGTTTGAACCGTATCGTCCTTAAAACTAGCCGGTCTAAGCTTAAGCTTAAATAAACACCCGTTAGAAATCTAATAGGTTATTATAAACCTTCGTTCCAGATTAGGAGCACCAGTAAAAGCTACTTGCAATTTGCTTATTGTGAATTATACCTTGCTCAGGTAAATACTTTTAACTTATTTTCCCTATACGGGCTTGGGGTACGGTATATAAAATACCGCTTGGTCCGGCATTGAATTCTTTAATCGAATAGAGGTTAAATTTATTGATATGCTATGTTTTGAATGTGTTTTGTTTACTTAAAGCCTTTGGGGGGTTAATGACCATGTCCCGGATATGCTTGGCATCATCTTACGAGATGGCCACGACCTGAGCACGGGGTGTAGGCGTACACCTTTCAGTGCATAACTCAATATTGTGGTGTGTCTATTAATCTTTAACCCGGTCTACGGATCGGGCTACTGAACGCATAAGTAACATGTAAATCCCTTACAAGATTATCTTTACATAATTATCCCAAGTTATAAAATGTTTTGTGCCACGTGCATTCAAATCAATTTTTAACCCTTTTCAAAATGAGTCAGTTAAATTGTATTTACCAGTGTAAACTGACGTATTTTTCCAAAAAGGTTAAGTGCAGGTACTACTCGTACTAGGCTGGCTGTCTTCTAAGCGTACACAATAAGTCTCACAAGCTTGGATGTCAATAAAGCTGTTGAACAATATCTTCTTTTATTTTGATCCGCCTGTGGATCCGTTTCAACTATTCATGATATTTAATATTACACTTTATTAAAGTTGAAATGAATCTATCTTTGCTTCCGCTGTGCATTTATATATTGTGTTGTTTGTCTATGATGATACCAACTACGTCACTATACTCCCCACCGGGCCCACCGGTGACACGTGGAAAATAGGGGTGTGACAGGTTGGTATCAGAGCCAACTCTGAGTAAATTAAACACTAGCCTTTTGTGTTTAATCTCAGTTACACAATTGCACATTCCTCGATTCTCGAGTCTAGACAAAGAACTTAGGAACTATCCAAATTTTTGGTTTTTATTTCTAACTTTGTCTTATATATTTCTTGTTGTATCACTTGTTTGTTTTTGACAGGTTGTCAAAATGCCGCCACGAATGAGAGGAAGAGGCAGGGGAAATGGGCCACTTACCGCCCCAAACGACCATGAAGCTGGACCTTCGCACCGGCGAACACCTTCAGATCCCCATAACTCAGATGCTCAAGATCTTTGGAGGTCTTTTACTGAACCAGCTAGGCTCTCAGTTTCACTGAGTACCTCCCCGTCTATCCCACAACCCTTTGGGCCTCATTCTGAAAATGAGCCCCACAACTCTCACCAGTCCTACATTCCCCTTCTAGGACACAATTCACCCTTTGACCATCTATCACCTGTCTTCCAGGGCCAGTTCAACCCTGCTGATTACCTTGGAGAACCAGTGGGTTTTAACCCACTTGGACCTGAAGACCACTTTTCCGGTGACAACCCGATGGATATCGATGAGGACACCGATCCTGCAATGCCACCATCCGGAACTCCCAACCATCCCATTGAAATTTCAGATGGGGAACCGTTTGTGGGATCACCTTACAATGGTCCAGACAGCTTTGAGGAGAAATTCCGGCAGTATGACTGGGTGTTTACCCCTAGCTACCACAGCTCTCCCCTGCACCAGCCACACCATAGCTCTCCTCTACACCAGCCGCAGCAAACCTCTCCCCTGCACCACCAGCAACAGCCACAGCAGCAACAGAATCCTTCCGAGGATTCCCGACTTGTCGCGGTCACTCCACCGGCAGCACCACCTCAGCTTCAGCCTCCCTCACCCCCAAGGCGAAGGAGAACGACCTTGCGAATATCCGCACGAGGGGGAGTGCACATCAGCACCCCTCCACATTCAAGTGGCAGCCGGTACTCGCCACTTCACGAAGAACCAGAGATGGGAGAATCTTCACACCCCGTCTCAGAGGTGAACTCCGCGCCAGTCGCGCCACAGCCACCATTGGGTTTCGGAGACCAAATTCCCACTTACACTGGTGCGGCAGCGTACAATCCCTTCGAGCAGCCGATCCTACAAATTACAACTTTGCAGAGGATCCCTACTGGGTAGCTTCGAGCTTCAACGCTCCCCGTCCGGAAGGTCCCTACGGAGGTCCCTGGGCTACGGGACAATCGACCTATGGATACCCACCATATGGGTATCAACAACCGCCTCCTCGACCTCCGCAATATCAGCAGCCCCCTCAGGCGCCGGTAATGTCACCGCCACAATTTCAAGAAATCCTTCAAGGGATAAATGAGGTGCGGCATGAATTGCAAGAAGAACGAAGGCATAACCGGGGGATGTTCAAGAAAATGGTGAATTTGATCAAGGGAAAAAGCAAGAAGGATCACTAAATCCTTTGTTTGTTTATTTATTTTAGTTGTAATCATGTCCCTGCGAGGACATTTAATTCTGTACTCTGCCCCTGCGTGGGCATATTATCCTTTCTGTTCTGCCCCTGCGTGGGCATGTTTTTCTATTTTGACCCCTGCGTGGGTTTGTTTTGTTAATTGGCCCCTGCGTGGGCATGTTGTTTATGTAAAAGTCCCGTTTAGGGCAAACTCGTACTAGTTTAATTTTGTTTGGAATGGTTAATTTAAGTTTTTCATTTTTAAATCATATGCATGAATATAATATATGAATAAATGAAAAAATAACATTTATTATTTTAACTTGCCATTTTTAATAAAATAAAATAATAAGAATCTTAAAAAGGTAAAACCTAGCTTGAATGTCATATTAAAGACCTGGCCAATATGGTGGAACCTGTTTAAAAAGATTCAAATCTCTGTTAACATCTGCAAACATGTTAACATTCTTGGCTAGTGTGATCCGCAAAGTCACACATGTCACCCTTTTTAATAAATTATCCAAATTTATATTTATATATATATATATATTTGATTATGACAAAATGCCTACGGGTTATAATTAATGTTATATAAAACAAAAGGCAGCCGTAGTTTATAGACTCCCTGCCAAGAAAGGGATTGATTTGTCTTATTTATTCAAACTTTAATCCTATAAGATCTAAATTTGTAATTTAGAAATTTGTCTACGTGACTAGGCCTATTATGCCAATATTATATTTCATTCTAAAAAGATTACTAGTAAAAATCCCGAATGAAATTATTGAATAAATTAACTAGTATGGCTATTAAAACCATGGTTAATAAATCGTCAAGAACGATAATACTGTTTAGGCTTCTAAATAGACCTTGTCCTTATTTCTTTATGTAGAAATTAAAACTACATGGCCAAGTCTGAAGAAATAAACAGTCGTCCAGAGGAAAACCCTGAAAATGTTAAAGTACTGGTAACTGGTGCGGAACTACAAGCATTAGTTGATAATGTTGTTACCAAAGCAATAAATAGGCAGTATAGTGAAGAAAGCGGGACCCGGAGTAGGACCCGATCCGCACCACATTCCAAGCCAAAGGTTCACTCTGAAGGTCATAGCAAACCACCTTCTAAAAAGGATGGACCCAAGAAGGATGATGATCGACACTCATCAAATCAAAACAGTGTTCCCTCAAAGAAGATAGAGTTTGATGCTAAACCTCATACCAAGTCATGTACTTACAAGTACTTCGTTTCTTGTAAACCCAGAGACTTTACTGGGGAGAAAGGAGCGGTCGATTGCATGACCTGGTTGGACGAGATGGATACGGTAGTGGACATCAGCGGTTGTGCTGAAAGGGATGTAGTGAAATATGTATCCCAGTCGTTCAAGGGAGAAGCACTGGCGTGGTGGAAGTCACTCATCCAAGCTGCTGGAAAGATCACACTCTACAACTTGTCATGGGATCAGTTCATTGCTCTTATTAAAGAGAATTATTGCCCGCAACACGAAGTTGAAAGGATCGAATCAGATTTCTTATCATTGGTGATGAAGAATTTAGATTGCCAAGCATACCTCACCACTTTCAATACCCTATCTAGGTTGGTTCCGTACTTGGTAACCCCAGAACCTAAAAGGATTGCTCGCTTCATTGGGGGTTTAGCCCCTGAAATTAAAGCAAGTGTTAAGGCATCAAGGCCTGCAACCTTCAGATCCGCAGCTGATCTATCTCTATCTCTTACCTTGGACGTAGTCAGGTTGAGAGCGCTCAGAAACTCAGAAGAAGGTAAGAGGAAGCGTGAGGACGATGCCTCACGAAGATCAGATAAGAAACACCAAGGAAATAACGACCACAAGAAAGGGTCGGGATCTAAGAAGGAGGGGCAACAATCGGGGGATAAGCCCAAATGTAAAACTTGTAAGAAGAACCATTTTGGGAGGTGTCGACTTGAGTCGAAATCCCAGTCTCACTCGAGACCCTGTGGGATTTGCAAATCTACGGATCATAAGACTTTGGAGTGTAAGAAGCTGAAAGATGCAACATGTTACGGTTGCAATGAAAAAGGGCACATTAAGTCCAATTGCCCAAGGAGCACCAAGAAAACCGAGGATGGGAAGAAGACCAACGCGAGGGTCTTCAAGATGGACGCTAAGGAAGCTGTTCAGGATGACAACGTGATCACAGGTACTTTTCTCATAAATGATGTTTTTGCTAGAGTATTGTTTGATTCTGGAGCAGATAAGTCTTTTGTGGATAATAAGTTTTGTGAGTTGTTGAAATTGCCTGTAAAACCCTTAAGTGTGAAATGTGAGGTGGAATTAGCTGATGGAACCATAGAAACCGCCTCAACTGTGTTAGATGGATGTGTTATATCCATTAGGAATCACTCTTTTCCTTTGTCCTTACTTCCCTTTAAGCTAGCCGGCTTTGATATAGTTATAGGAATGGATTGGTTATCGCATAACCAAGCCCAGATTGTGTGCAACAGAAAGCAAGTGGTAGTCAAAACCCCGTCTGGGGAGTCACTTACCATCCAAGGGGATACCCAACATGGATTGCCTGAGCAAGTGTCCATGCTCAAGGCATCCAGATGTCTGTAGAAGGGTTGTGTCATTTATATGGCACAAGTTACTATTGATGAGCCAAAGCCTAAGATCGAAGACATTCCCGTCATTTCAGAATATCCTGAAGTTTTTCCCGAAGAACTACCTGGTTTACCACCAGATAGGCAAGTGGAATTCCGAATTGACATCATCCCGGGTGCAGCACCAGTAGCGAGAGCGCCTTATAGGTTAGCACCAACGGAAATGAAGGAGTTAAGGACGCAATTGGATGATCTGCTAGCCAAAAGTTTTATTAGACCTAGTTCGTCTCCTTGGGGAGCGCCGATCTTGTTTGTCAAGAAGAAGGATGGATCGATGCGTCTGTGCATCGATTACCGTGAACCTAATAAAGTCACTATCAAGAATAGGTATCCTTTGCCCAGGATCGACGATCTGTTTGATCAATTGCAAGGGGCAAGCTACTTCTCTAAGATCGATTTGAGATCAGGTTATCATCAGTTGAAGATTAAAGATGAAGATGTGCACAAGACAGCGTTTAGGACTCGTTATGGTCATTACGAGTTCCTAGTGATGCCTTTTAGGCTCACTAATGCACCGGCTGCATTCATGGATCTCATGAATCGCGTCTGCAAGCCTTACTTGGAAAAATTCGTCATCGTCTTTATTGACGACATCCTTATTTACTCGAAAAATCAAGCTGACCACGAGAAACACCTTCGTTGTATTCTCAAACTTCTACATCATGAGAAACTCAACGCCAAATTTTTGAAGTGCGAATTTTGGCTTCGAGAAGTCCAATTCCTTGGACATGTGGTAAGTGAGCATGGTATCCAAGTGGATCCCGCTAAGGTAGAAGCAGTTATGAATTAGCAAGAGCCAAAGACACCTACTGAGATTCGTAGCTTCTTAGGTTTAGCAGGATATTATAGGCGTTTTATTGAAAATTTCTCAAGGATTGCTGCGCCTCTAACTTCATTGACACGTAAGAAGATTAAGTTTGATTGGGGCCCTAAGCAGCAGGAATCCTTTGACATTCTGAAGAAAAAGTTGAGCAATGCACCAGTATTAACATTGCCCGATGGTATAGAAGAATTTGTGGTGTACTGTGATGCATCACACACTGGTATGGGTTGTGTACTCATGCAGAAAGGCAAGGTTATTGCCTACGCTTCACGATAGTTAAAGGTGCACGAGAAGAATTACACCACCCATGATTTGGAGTTGGGTGCCGTTGTATTTGCATTGAAATTATGGAGGCATTACTTATATGGAACCAAGTGTGTGATCTATTCAGATCACAAGAGCCTTCAACATTTATTCAATCAGAAGGACTTGAACATGCGACAAAGACGATGGATGGAAACCCTAAATGATTATGATTGTGAGATAAGATACCATCCAGGCAAAGCAAATGTAGTTGCTGACGCCTTAATCAGAAAAGAAAGAGTGAAGCCGATAAGAATCAATGCCAAGCGCATTGAAATAAGGAATAGTTTAAACGAAAGGGTGTTAGCTGCACAGAAGGAAGCTGTGTTGGAAGCTAACTATCCTGAAGAAAAGCTAGGAGTAACTGAGGAGCAGTTATCCTATGACAAGGACGGAATGCTAAGATTGAATGGACGAATATGGGTTCCACTTTATGGAGGACTGCGAGATGTTATCCTCCAGGAAGCCCACAGTTCCAAATATTCCGTTCATCCTGGAGCCGATAAGATGTACCAGGATCTAAAGACAAACTATTGGTGGATTGGTTTGAAAAAGTCTGTAGCTGCCTATGTAGCTAAATGTTTGACTTGTGCGCAAGTCAAAGCTGAACACCAGAAGCCGTCAGGTTTGTTACAACAGCCTGAAATTCCCACGTGGAAGTGGGAGATGGTGACGATGGATTTCATCACCAAGTTGCCAAAGACGAGGAAGGGAAATGATACTATATGGGTCATAGTAGATAGGCTGACCAAGTCAGCACATTTCCTACCCATTAAGGAAACTTACAGCTCCGACATGTTAGCTCAATTGTACGTAGATAAAATTGTAGCTCTGCATGGCGTGCCATTGTCAATTATCTCTGATAGAGATACGAGATACACCTCTCATTTTTGGAAAAGTTTCCAACAGTCTTTGGGCACGCGCTTGAATTTCAGTACGGCTTACCATCCACAGACAGACGGACAGAGTGAGCGTACCATCCAAACATTGGAAGACATGCTTCGTGCATGTGTGATTGATTTAGGTGGCAGTTGGGATAAGCATCTACCATTGGTCGAGTTCTCCTATAACAATAGCTACCATACTAGTATTAAGGCTGCGCCCTTTAAGGCATTATATGGTAGAAAATGCAGAACACCCATCTGTTGGGCAGAAGTAGGAGAAGTGCAATTATCAGGACCTGATTTGGTCTTTGAAACGACGGACAAGATTGTCCAGATTCATGATCGTTTGAAAGCTGCCAGGGATAGGCAGAAAAGCTATGCAGATCCAAAGCGTAAATCTTTTCACTTCGAAGTAGGTGACAAAGTATTGCTTAAAGTATCACCCTGGAAGGGGGTGATGCGATTTGGTAAGAAAGGCAAGCTAAGCCCGAGATACATAGGACCTTTCGAGGTTATCAAACGTGTCGGGTCAGTTGCTTATAAGTTAAACTTGCCTGAAGAACTCAGTGCTATACATAATGTTTTTCACATCTGTAATCTGAAGAAGTGTTTCGCTGATGAATCACTGGTCATACCACATACTGATGTACATATAGACGAAAGCTTGAAATTTGTAGAAAAACCATTGTCAATTGAGGATCGACAGGTAAAGAAGCTTCGAAGGAAGCATGTGCCTATTGTAAAGGTCAAATGGGATGCCCGTAGAGGTCCCGAATACACATGGGAGGTAGAATCCACGATAAAAGAAAAATACCCTCATTTGTTTCAGTAAATCTCGAGGTCGAGATTTCTTTTAAGGGGGTGAGGATGTAACACCTCGAAAATTTACGTCCAATAATGTACTGACACGTGTCATAGGCTTTGAATATGTGAAAAAGTACTTTAGAGGGACTAAAGTTGATAAACAGTGAAACTATGTGAATATAAGGG
This sequence comes from Helianthus tuberosus, assembly GCA_030545235.1. NCBI lineage: Eukaryota > Viridiplantae > Streptophyta > Magnoliopsida > Asterales > Asteraceae > Helianthus > Helianthus tuberosus. Next base: position 171,485,184 of record CM060367.1, on the reverse strand, counting down.
TCCAAAGTGTCAACAATGGATAAATAGGCTCTACAATAACCCTACATGGTGTTTATAATCTTAAACGATTAAATCATGGATCATACAAAGCGGAAAATGAAAGAAAGTGAGGAATTACAAACTACAGGGGCTAAATGTGTCAACATGTTGAAAGTATACCTCTGAGTGACCTTTTGGCAAACCCGAAGCTTTTTAATGATAAAATATACTCACTAGAATATGTGATAAAAATTTCATCAAGTTTCGTTATCGTATGAGAAAGTTATGATCAAAACCGTGCACGAAGGGTTAAATGCGTTAACTTTGAATTTCGTGACTTTTCGGGTAAGCACAAGGTTAACCAAGGACCTAACCAAGTTTGTAGATGTCCTAAGGCCCTTAAAAATCAGGTTTGAGGGTCAAGAGTGCAAGATAAATAGCCAAAACCACGTATCAAAGGACCAAGGACTGAAATGCAAAACTTAGGAAACTTGTTAACCTGCTCGCAGCTTGTACGCGCCCCGCGTAAGGGGTCTCGCGGCCCGCGAACAAGTGACCAGCGAACAAAAACACGCAGATGGCAGTTGCAGGTCTGAATTCGATGCTTAACAGCTGTTATCTGATACCATGAGCTCACCAATGGTTTTACATGCATAGAGGGGCACTTGGACACATCTTATAACATTTATAGACTCTTGTGGCACCATCTTATGCAATCAAAATGCATATATAAGAACATTCAAGTTGCAACCATTTTCACATTCACTTGCAAGACCACTTCTGGAGCTCCTCTGATCAACCTCAGGCTTTCTAGTGATCTCTAAGCATAATTAGGACTCTTGTAAGTGTTCATAACCCTTTCTATTTCGTTCTAGCTTAGTTAATTAACCAAAAGTCAAACCGTCGTAAATTAAGTTTGACTTCGAGATTAAATGAAATTTACTCAGTCTTTTCTCGAATTGAAAGTACCTACAAGTTGGTATTTATGTGGGTAACAAACCCTTAAAAGGGTACTTTCAGATTCCTACTCTAACTATGTTAATTGTCGAGTCAAAGCTTACTTTAAAAAGTCAACAGAATGTGTAATTTCAAAATTAAGCATAATTAGCAGTGTAGGGTACATGCAACCTGTTTGATCATTAAAATAACTTGGTAACTAATGTAAGAACATGTCTCAACATGTTCAATTCGACAATTTTCAGTTTAAACCCGAATCGGAACCGAAAGTCGCATAATTGACTTTTGCTTTGACTATCAGTTCTGATCCGTTTATGCATGTTAAGATCTGCCTTAGAGCTTATTTTGGACCAGGTTTCATATAAGTATAACTCTCTGAGATTATACAACTTGGTTCAATACTTATCCGATTCACATGCATGTTTCCGATTAATGCTTAAATGTTGACTATTATGCCCTTTTGACTATAAAACGTGATTTTTGAAAAAGTGAAATAGTAGAAACCTTAGTTACTGATTTATAAACTTGCGCCTAAAATTTGATATCAGTTTGAGGTCTAGATTAAGAGTTATGCCCATTAGCGTAATTTGAAACCTTTATGTTAAATAAATGGCGTAATTAGCGAATAGCCTATTTTAAACCACTTTTTGTTATCAAACTTTTTACCCACTGATGTAATATAATATTTTGGGATTTTTGAAGATTTTTATTTAATTTTTGGCTGAGCATAACATAGGTCTCTAAGTTAATTCGGTTAATGCCGGTTTTGCCCTTTTAAGCCATAAAATGAGTTTTATAAATCCTTTTGACCCCAAACCTTTTTCTACTGATTTCATTTGTTAAATAAAATATTTTGAGCCTTCTGGAATTATAAAAATATCAGCTTTCTTTTAAAAACCCGGAAATGGCTCCAAATCGCCTTTTTAAGCGTTTTTAACGCATAGTGTGTGCTAAAACCATATTAAACATATAAGGTTGATACCTACTGATGTTTTTAGTATATTTTTATAAAATAACAGTAAGTACAAGTTTTTGAACTCAGGTTTCCAGTTTTGGCCTTTTAGCCCTTGTGAAATTACCAAAATACCCCTAAGGTGCATAGTTTGATTTTAAATGATAAATTTCACATATAGGTCATACCCTACTGTTATAACTTATTATATTAAGTGTATTTACTGTATAAATCAGACTTGTAACTCAGATTACAAATAAAACTCTTTTATAATCTTTTAAATGACCAAAATGCCCTTATGAAGCATATATCGGGTTTAAATTCGTTTGGGGCATAATAGAAGACATCTTGCTGATGTCACAACATATTTAAAGTATATTAACTCAGGGAACTTGCATATGACTCTTATGGTTACCCGTGACGCCCTTTTCGCGCTCGGTTCGGTTTATGTAACTAGTTTGCATAAATTGACCGAAACGGGTCAAACCTTATCATCTTTGTCTCAAAATCCAGAATGTATTTAGTATACCCATATTATGCAAGTATTCAAACTTGTCGGGTCTAAATCACATTCTATCCGGTCTTCGCTTAATCGTGCGTTTGAACCGTATCGTCCTTAAAACTAGCCGGTCTAAGCTTAAGCTTAAATAAAGACCCGTTAGAAATCTAATAGGTTATTATAAACCTTCGTTCTAGATTAGGAGCACTAGTAAAAGCTACTTGCAATTTGCTTATTGTGAATTATACCTTGCTCAGGTAAATACTTTTAACTTATTTTCCCTATACGGGCTTGGGGTACGGTATATAAAATACCGCTTGGTCCGGCATTGAATTCTTTAATCGAATAGAGGTTAAATTTATTGATATGCTATGTTTTGAATGTGTTTTTTTTGCTTAAAGCCTTTGGGGGTTAATGACCATGTCCCGGATATCCTTGGCATCATCTTACGAGATGGCCACTACCTGAGCACGGGGTGTAGGCGTACACCTTTCAGTGCATAACTCAATATTGTGGTGTGTCTATTAATCTTTAACCCTGTCTACGGATCGGGCTACTGAACGCATAAGTAACATGCAAATCCCTTACAAGATTATCTTCACATAATTACCCAAGTTATAAAATGTTTTGTGCCACGTGCATTCAAATCAATTTTTAACCCTTTTCAAAATGAGTCAGTTAAATTGTATTTACCAGTGTAAACTGACGTATTTTTCCAAAAAGGTTAAGTGCAGGTACTACTCGTACTAGGCTGGCTGTCTTCTAAGCGTCCACAATAAGTCTCGCAAGCTTGGATGTCAATAAAGCTGTTGAACAATATCTTCTTTTATTTTCATCCGCCTGTGGATCCGTTTCAACTATTCGTGATATTTAATATTACACTTTATTAAAGTTGAAATGAATCTATCTTTGCTTCCGCTGTGCATTTATATATTGTGTTGTTTGTCTATGATGATACCAACTACGTCACTATACTCCCCACCGGGCCCACCGGTGACACGTGGAAAATAGGGGTGTGACATCTCCTTGATGAACATCTGTGTTTGGGGGTCGTACACTTCTTAGGAATCTTTGATCCTGAAAGATGTTGGATCCTTGAACCTGGAAGGGGATCCTTGAACCTGGAAGGATCCTTGAACCTGTGAAGATCCTTGGACCTGAGAGGATCCTTGGACCTGAGAGGATCCTTGGACCCGAGAGGATCCTTGGACCTGAGAGGCTCCTTGAACCTGTGAGGATCCTTGGACCGTATGCGTTCCCACATATCCTCCTGAGCTGACGAAGGATCCCGGATGCTGGAAAGAGGATCCCGAAGGCTGAAAACAAGATCCTTGAGGCTGAAAGTGAGACCCAAAAGCCTGACTCATAGTTGTTGTTCCATAACGCCTTCCCAATGGTTCAGTTTGGTACTGGATATCTGGGGCTGTAGATTGCTGGGCAGTTATAGCTGGAGTGTCGAAATCCAATGACCTCGGTATTAGAGGAGAGTGATCCTTCCCTGATCTCTTCTGTTTCTTGATGTCACCGATCTCCCGGAGGATCCTTTCGTTGGTTTTGTCCTGCTCTTGTGTGTGATCCCTCATCTGTAAAATCAAAGTAAAAAGATCACTAGTAGTAGGATTAGAAGAAACAGAAGAAGTTGGTGGTTTTGGAAAAATGGGGCTTTGTCTCTTTGCAACATTTTCAGCATTCTTCTGGGATCCAGAAGGTGGTGGAGGCAAAGGAGGAACGCCATGTGATGAACTCATTGCCGGCATTGAACTTGAAGTGCTCTTTGCTGAAGAAGCCATCTGCTTGGTTGTAATGAACCGAAATGATCACAAAAACAAGAATTTCTTAGGAATGAAGCACCAATTGCCCTATGGTGGGCGCCAAACTGTTTTGGTCAAAAATCACACAAGGATAATGCAACCAAATCTGATTTTGTGAGGTATGATGCTTGGTTAATTGTATGAATGACAAGTATATGAAATCAATGATGAACACCGAGATTTATACGAGGAAAAAGCCCTTGATCTTTAGAAGATCTCCGGCATAAAAAACCTCGGGTGATGGAAACTACCGATCAACAACTAAGATTAAACAGAAAAAAGGTTACAAGTCGGGATGATAACAAGCTTGTTACAAGGATCACTAGTGTGCAAAAGTGTTAAAGTGTATGAAATCGCCAAGTAAACTGTCATGAGCTGTTCGAGAGGGTGTGTTTTGCTAAAATTAGCCAAGTGTTCTAACTCAAGCTTGTTATCCCCTATTTAAAATTAGAAATAACTATACTAACTAACTATTCGATAATCATGCTAGCTTCCCACGATCTCCATAACGTTCACTAGAGCCAAGCACGTGCGAAATATTACGGGAATATGCTCCACGAATATCGGCAAGACCAAGTCCATGCACGTACTCCTGCAAAATAAGCTTACGCATAATGAAGACAATCGTTAGTATAAGGATAACAATAAGGTTCCTGAATCCTGATCCTGCAACACCTACTGAGGATCCTTAATTCAAATAGAATTCATGATCCTGGCAGTATATGAGGATCCATGATCCTTAGGATCGGAAAATCCTCCCCTAACACTTGTACCTAGCGGTATCCTCTAAAGCAGTAAGTGCAATCCTTGTTAAGGATCACCAAGGTACACAACATCATGTCTATTATGTAAGTAAGAGTTTGCTTGATGCTGAATCCAGGTATTCACATTTAGAGAAACTTATCCTTGCTTTGACTATGGCATCTACTAAATTAAGACATTATTTTGAAACTCATGCCATTATTGTCAAGACTAATTTTCCAATTAAGAATGTTCTCAGGAAACCTGAAATGTCAGGAAGGATGGCTAAGTGGGCAGTGAAGCTCAGTGCTTATGATATAAGATATGAACCAAGGACTGCCATCAAATCCCAAGCCTTAGCTGACTTTGTGGCAGATTTTAGTAGTGACTTGCAAAAGGAAGCTGAGTTAGAAGTCCAACAGCTGGAAGAAACTAAGGATCCTTGGATACTCTTCACTGATGGAGCCTCTAATGTCAAAGGAACAGGACTTAGAATAATACTAAAATCGCCATAGGGGGACATAATACCCCACTCCATAGCTTGTGAGTTTCAAACTACTAATAATGAGGCTGAATATAAGGCCTTGATAGCTGGTTTGCAAATTGCCAAGCATATGAGGATCATGTATCTTGAGGTACATGTAGATTCATTATTAATTACTAATCACTTTAATGGATCCTATGATGTTAAAGGTGAAAAGCTAATCAAATACCTAGAGATAGTCAAGGAATTGGCACTCTCTTTTATTTCTTTTAGTTTGACACAGGTGCCCAGGGAAGAAAATGCAGAAGCTGATGCATTGGCCAATCTAGGATCATCATTGAAGATTCCAGAGGATATCAGGATCCCGATTATCCACATCCTAACCCCCGCTATTGAGGATCATGTAGCTATGGAGATAGGAGAGGATTCTGCAATCATCCCTAGTGATGATACACAATCTCATTCAGGATCATGGATCCTTCCAATCATGAGATATATCCAACATGGAGAGATTCCTAGAGGAGAAAACCCCAGGGCTTTCAAAATTAAGGTATCTCAGTTTACAATATTGAATAACATGTAATATAAACGATCTCTTGCAGGACCATATCTAAGATGCATTGAGGATCCTGAAATCCAAGAAGTCCTAAAGGATTTTCACAAAGGAGATTGTGGAAACCACACCGGGCGCGGGGCATTATTCTCAAGGATCCTGAGGACAGGATACTATTTGCCTACTTTGAAGAAGGATGCTGTGGATTATGCCAGAAAGTGTGATCCTTGTCAGAGACATAGTAATATCCTTCACCAACCAGCAGAGCTCTTACATCCTATATCCTCTTCTTGGCCATTTATGAGATGGGGAATGGATATAGTTGGTAAACTTCCTAAGGAACCTGGTGGAAAAGTATTCATGCTTGCTATGACTGATTACTTCTCCAAGTGGATAGAGGCTGAAGCTTTTGCTCAAGTCAGAGAAAAGGAAGTGATATCCTTTATTAAAAGAAATATTATTATTAGATTTGGTATTCCTTCTGAAATTGTTTGTGACAATGGATCCCAATTTATTGGGAGTAGAACTACTAACTTTTGTGACAGCTGGGGGATTAAGATGATAACATCAACACCAGTCCACCCACAAGCTAATGGTCAGGCAGAATCATTCAACAAGATCATCATCAACAATTTGAAGAAGAAGCTTGGATCCAAGAAAGGAAAGTGAGCAGAAGAACTACCTTATGTATTATGGGCTGATAGGAAAACTCCCAAGAATGCTACTGGTCAAACTCCATTTTCTCTGGTATTTGGAGCAGAATCAGTGATCCCTACAGAGATGGTGGTTCCTACTGCAAGAACAAGCATCCGTGATCCTGAAGGAAATGCTGAAAACTTGGTTCAAGACTTGGATACTATAGAAGAACTCAGGGATTTGGCAAGGATAAGGATGGCTAGTTATCAACAAAGGATGGCTGGAGCCTACAATAAAAACATCAGGATCAGGAAATTCCAAGTTGGTGATATGGTATTGAGGAAAGCATTTCAGAATACCACAAATCCTGCTGATGGAAAGTTGGCACCAAAGTGGGAAGGCCCTTACTTGATCGAATGTGAGGCAGGAAAGGGGGCATATCGATTGCTAACAATGGAAGGTGATTTGCTACCAAGAGCTTGAATGTTATCCACTTGAAGAAATACTTCATGTGATAAGGATTCATGATCCTTAGCAATATTCATGATCCACATCCTCGAAGGATCCTTAGATGATGGATGATCCTCATTTTGGTAATGATCTAATCTCAAACTATTTCATTCTTTAATTATCCTATGTACAAGGAGAAGGATCCTGGATCCTTTATCCTCCTTTCACTTGATTCTGAGTTTTGCAGAAGGATCATGTATCCTTAACGAAGGATTGAGTATCCACAGAAGTCTCCAGTTATTTGGGCTTGACCCCAGTTATTTGGGCTTGAACCCAGTTATTTGGGCTTGTCCCCAGTTATTTGGGCTTGACCCCAGTTATTTGGGCCTGTCCCCAGTATCGCCAGTAGCGCACGATGATCCTGGTACAGTTCATGGCAATGGGACCAGTACTCGCTTTAGGGGCTGACAATTTCATTGTACTGGCTGTATCCGGGATCCTACGTATAATGGTAGATGTACCATACATCCGTTCCTAAGGTTTCTAACATTTTCACGTTAGCTAAGGTTTTGGCATCTTCAAGTCACTAAGTTTGGATAGTCGCCAGTGAGAGCCATACTCCAGTTTACACAAGATCCTTTGGGCTTGTCCCCAGTTTTTTGGGCTTGTCCCCAGTTTTTTGGGCTTGTCCCCAGTATATTGGGCTTGTCCCCAAAATTGTTGGGCTTGTCCCCAGTTGCTAACTCTTCTCTTATATTGGCTTAGTCCCAAGTTATGTTCCATTTCAGGTTTCTGAAGTTAAACTGCTAAGGATCCTTGATCCTTACCTTCTACTAAGGTTTGTCTTTTGGTTATCCTGATTGTAAATGTTAAAGGTTTAGGATCCTAACTTGGATTCTCATGTATGATCCTTAATTACTTTAATTTTATTCATTATTTATATAAGTGACCCTTATCCTTTGACAACAGGATTTATGATCCTTAAGCTATACTACTTTTTTGAATTTATCGATTATAGGATATTTGATCCTTGATCATATCCTAAAACTTGTTGATATAATCTATTAAACTTTTCTTATTTACTTAATAAATTCAAACAAAGTGTATAACAGCAACTGAAAGGTAAAGTGTATACAAATGTGACAACACATGATAAGCCAAAAGATTAAAGTTTTATTTATTCACAAGATGTTAAACCCTTAAAGGTTGTCAAAATTGCCAACCCAAGTTTCTACCAGCAATACGTGGCCCGTCCACTTGGGTTGGCAAAGGGTGTCCATTGTTAACAGGTCTTGAAAGTGCAAGAAATAAAAGATGGCAGGATAACAAGTGGTTTCATCCCCCAAATAGAGGATCCCTCCACCACCTATTATCCTACCTATTATTCAAAGGATCCATGATCCTCAACCCTAATAGCTATTGTTTAATTATTACAACCCAGCATTGTTTAAAACAACATAACTAAAAAACCACTACCAAATCCTAAAAAATGGGCTCCGTCCGCGTATAGAAATATCCATCATTTCCCATTGCTGCATGATGCGTGTGAAGTGTATATATAAGTTTAAGTATATTTTAAGCCCATTTACACTTTTTTAGCCAAGTTTTAAATTTATAAAACACGATATTTACTAACACTAAACACACATATGGGCAAATGCACCTATCGTGAGCGTAGTATAATGTTGGTAAGATACTGAGGTCGTCCAAGGACACAAGAGCTTTTAGTACCGGTTTATCCTCAACGTCTAATTAAATCAAAAGTTAGAAAAATGTTTTAAACTAAGAAAATAAAAACTAACTAAAATGATGAAAATAAAAATAAAAATAAAACAGATAGACAAGATGAATCACTTGGCTCCGACTCGTGTTTAGTGTAACCTTTGATTATTTCCGCACTTTTGCACTTTATTAAGAGATTATCTTAGTTATTGTAGTAGGCCCTTCTTTTGGAGGTGACGTTACCCTCAACCCAGTAGTTTGAGTCAGCAGGGATACAATCCTAAAGGGTTGGATTATTGAAAGATAATTAATTAAGTTATTAATGCATATTGTGGTAGGCCACTCTTTTGAAGGCGACGTTACCCTCTGCTAAGTAGTCTGAGTCAGCACGGATACAGTCCTAAGTAGCTGGGTTAAAGTTTTAATAGTAGTTTAACTTATGAGGGGATCAAAGAGTTTGGACCCCCGCCATCCAATACCGTTAAGTATTGAAGGAGGTCCTACTAAATTTGACCCAGGTCCATTGCAGGATCTATACACTGAACAATGGCAAGACTCTTACCAAACCGTTCCCTTAACCCCCCTACTAGGTAGCCAAGATACCTCCATATAGACCGTGGAGATATGAATGGTGAAAATCTTTTATTTTATATAGACAGTAAAATAATGCCAAGACACCACGGACAAACGATAAGGAAGAATCACCTTCAACATAAGAAACTAGTTATTAAAGTCATTAATACATAACCAATTAAAAAGTGTGAAAAGATTAAAAATAAAAATTATTACACTAGACACTTTGTCTTCACCAAGTGATGTAAGAGACTTAGGCAAACATGGCCTTGATTGTCAAGAACTCTTACGATCAATCTTGGATCCCGAGACGACTCACACACTCTATGATGGACAATGGATGATGGTGGTGGATGATGGTGTTATGGTGGTGGTGGGTGGTGTGTGAAGTGTGAGAGAGGTGGTGTGCCAAGGGATGGTTTGAGCTTGAGCCAAGCACTCCTATTTATTTGCTGAACAGAAGCTCGGGCACGGCCCCGTGTCCGCTGGGCACGACCCCGTGTCCATCCTCTTCTCTGTCTTCATTAATTGCTTTTGTCTGCATTAGTTGACCACGGCCCCGTGTCCGCTGGGCACGACCCCGTGTGAAGAAGCATATCTGTATTATCAAGATTTGCCTAGATTCTGCGAATCTTATAGTTGACCACGGCCCCATGTCCGCTGAGCATGGCCCCGTGGTGGGCGATGGAAGCTTCTACAACTTTGTCTTTTATGCTGACACTTGGGCACGCCCCCGTGTTCACTGAACACGGGGCGTGTTCAGCCTTCTGTTTTCTTGTTTTGCTTTGGAAGATGCTTTCGGGGAGGTCGGGCATGCCACGTTTGTTCCTTTTCTTGTATTTATATTAGATTTAGCTGCCTTTTTGCTTCTTTTGTTAATTTGAGCTCATTTAATCCTGAAAATACAAAAGGAAGACAAAAACACACTTTTCCCAACATTAGTACTAAAAAAGTGTTAGTTTTATGCCATAATTGATGTAATTTATATGTTGCATTTTGCACACATCAAATACCCCCACACTTGAATCTTTGCTTGTCCCCAAGCAAAACTCTTTATAATGTGGCTTTACACTCCCAAATGGAATGGGTAGAAGAGAAGGTTTTTGGGCTTGTCATAGAGTGTCGGGATTTCCAAGATTCTTTATTACGTTTTATTTTTATTTATTTACAATTCTATTCGTCATGATTTATTTAAAACTTTTCATAAGATAAATTACTTATTAGGGCATAACATGCCTCTTTAAATTTTATTTATATACAAGTTCACATACCTCACGGGGGATCACTCAACACTCGGCCGAAGATGTATTTTAGTGAATCACTCGAGAGCGGCATGGAACTTACTCCTACCATAGGCTTGCTAAGCAATCAATCCTCCTCCTTTTTAACTGTATACCTTTGTAAATATCAAGAGGACTTTTGGGTGAAGGGTTAGGCTTGGGTTAAAGGTAGGTGGTTGGGTTAGTGGTTAGTAGAAAAAGGGCGAAAAGCGTAAAAAGCATCAGTTTTCGTAAGACTTTTTAATTTTTTGTAGTTTTTATTTTGATGAAGCCACAATTCAAACAAAGTTATTTTTGATGAACTTGTTTGTTTTTATTTCTTTTGCTTCATCGTCAATTTTTTTTTTTTTGAAAGTCATACGAAAAACCGAGCTTGTCACTAAAACAAAGGGTTAAAAATAAAAAGGTTTTTGGTGGGTGAAAGGGTGTTTGGTTTGGGTTAAGAAATGAAAAGGTTTAGGCTCAAAGGGGTTAACTAGGGGGATTTTGGGTATGTGGTAAAAAAAATAATGGTGTAGAAATAAAAAGGGTTAGTCCTAATGTCTCCATCATTTACTTACTCGGGTTTAAGTTGTTAAGGACCGGGAATGTATCGTCGTGGCAAGTTCTAGACTTGTAAGAACCAAGCGGCTATTCACACAAAAAACGAAAAATGAGCATTTAATTTAAAGATATGTATTTGTATGCTCAATAAAGGCTCAAAACTCACTTTTGTGGGAATGGGTTTTTATGTGATCAAGTATTTATAATTAAATTTTAACTAAGCTTGCCATGCCTTTTCATAATTTTCTTATGATGGTTCTTTTTATCACGACGCTATCGGTTGTAAATTTGTAAAAATATAACCTTTTTAGAATTTTGAAATTCCCAAATTAAACCTAGACAAGTAAAAAAAATGAAAATTTTTCCAATAGAGTTTTGTGTAAGGCTTGTATTTAGGACTTGCAAGATTCAAGGTTTTAGCATCCCCCCCACACTTAAATTACACATTGTCCTCAATGTGTCCCAAAAATAAGTTTTTAGGTTGATTGAATAAGTTACTGGGCGCCTGGACACGGCCCCGTGTAGTCCGGGCACGGCCCCGTGTTCAAGTGCCAGTAACAAATTTGAAAAAGAGAAACAGAAGCCTGGACACGGGGGCGTGTTGGGTGAACACGACCCGTATCCAGGTTACCTGAACTGGGCATTTTCTGTTGACTGTGCAGCACGGGGCCGTGTTGGGCGGACACGGCCCGTGCTGAACTCACTGTAATGAATAAATTTTGTCGGATGGCCCCGTTTTTCTGCATGGGGTGCTGGTTCAAGCTTCCCTTGTTTCCTTTGCCATCCAGAGTGTGTTTTACTCATTACAACATCATCCAAACACCAGTTTAACTAAAACCATCATTCATTAAGTCATAGAGAGAATTACATAGTAGTCCTAGAAAATGGAAAACAAAGCAGAAAATAAAAGTTAATGTTCCTAAATTAGATAGGTCAAGTGATGCGTAAAATCATCCTAAGGAGTTCTACTTCTACAATAAGAGCTAAAATTCCAAAAATAGTCTTCCGGTATCTAAAAGTCTTGTAGAACTCCGAGCCGAGGGGCATTAAAGCCACTCTTCTACCTCTCTTAGGAAGAAGAAGGCAGCGTCATTCTCTTCGACATCTTGTGGAGGAGGATCGACACCAACCGGAACCCCTTGTAGCACTTCCCGAGGGGGCTCCGGATGCATGGCGTACCACTCGGCCGGTATGATGACTTCAGGAACCACATTCCATGCCCTTTGGGTAATGATTGGTACCAAAGGAGGAGAAGCGAGAATGTTCAACCTTTGGTGCAAAAGGTTGACCTCTCGAAGACATCCTTCTAGTCCCATTGTCAAATGATTAATACGGTCAACCAATGCCTCTTCCACCCCTGTCATTTCATCAAGGGCCTCTCTTAAGGCGTAAACATAGTTTACAAGAGAATCTTCAACCGTTGATGACCTTCTCCCTTGTCGGTTGTTTCTGGAGTGTGATGAAGATGTTCCGCTAGTTCTGCTCGCCATTTTGAGAAAACAAACCGTGAAGATTTCAACTTTATGAAATCAATACTTCGGACACGGCCCCGTGTTCAACGAACACGGCCCGTGTTCAAATGTTTGCAGATTTTTAGGACGAGGGATCTTGGAGTTTTAATTTGTTTTTATGATGTTTAAAACGTTTTTAACAGAAACAACTTAAAACATTGTTGTAGAACTTATTTTTAACAAGATCCCATGGATAAAAATCTAACAAACATCTCACTAAAGCTTGAAATTATGGAGATTTCAAGTTCTAATGGAAGCATGAAGAAGATGGAAGTTAATAAAAGAGGAAAGGACAAGAAGGGTGTTGAGAAACTTCTTTTAGAAAATACCTAGGATAGTATGTGAGAATATTCCCCAAATCTCTGTCCCTTGAATGGTTCAAATGTGCAGGATTCTTGACTGCATTTATAGAAAACGACAGTACGCTGCACACGGCCCCGTGTTGGCTAGACACGGCCCCGTGTTCAGGGGGAATCCTGACACATTTTGTCCGTATTCTGACACGAAATCAGACGGGAATCTTTGAGTGGACACGGGGGCGTGTTGACCTGGACACGGCCCCGTGTCTAGAAGCTGTCTTATGGAGTTTGTCTATTTTTAAGGAACTTTTCTGGATCGGGCGGTTCCTTGCTGGATGGAACAACCCCAAAGTGCCTAAGATACCTTAATTGCTCTAGATTAAGACGAGAACGCAAGAGGTTGTCGGTGAGGGTGATTCCTATGCTATATGTAGGTGGACAAGTCCAACCCTTTTCCGGGCTCTCGTTAAAGAAGGTGTATGCCGAATCGCTCAGGTCTATATATGCATCGAACAAAGTCGATGGGGAGTCCTTCACGGCACAATCGACACAGGGACGACTATCGCTCAAGTCCTCACTAGAGTTAGAAGTATCGTTGGGAACAACGAAGTTGTTTGAATGCGATCCCAAAACTTCTTATTGGTTATCGTCTTGAGATAAATTATTGAAATCTATCCTAAGTTCTTTTAACCAATTAAGAATTAGATCTTCTAATTGAAATAGTTCATCAAGAAGCATTTCTCCTAGAAAATCTGGTTGGGAGCATTCGAGGGAGGGATAGGGATTATTTTTACTTTCGCCCCTATTAAGGATACAAGAAAACGATGGGTCTATATAGTGGGGCTTATAATTTAGAAAATAACATTATAATTCCTTATGGGAACCACCGCATATTTGACACCACGTACCATAAGAGTGCCGAAAGTAAAAATTATCAGTATCACTCATGTTTGTGTCAGAAATTACCAACCGTAGGGATCTTACGGTTCTGTTTTCAGTAACTGAATCTTGGGCACGGGGGCGTGTTGAGTGGGCATGGCCCCGTGTTCAGCTTACTGTCTGACTTAAAACAGGATTGCGAGTTCCAATGATTGGGCACGGGGCGTGTTCAGCGGGCACGGCCCGTGCTGAGTTCTGCAGAAGCTGAAAATTAAGAAAAATCCTAAAAAAATAAGAAAAATTATTAGGCCGCTGATTCCTAACCTTCGTAAAATCCTTGTGTCCCGGCAACGGCGCCAAAAACTTGATGCGTGTGAATTGTATATATAAGTTTGAGTATATTTTAAGCCCATTTACACTTTTTTAGCCAAGTTTTAAATTTATAAAACACGATATTTACTAACACTAAACACACATATGGGCAAGTGCACCCATCGTGAGCGTAGTATAGTGTTGATAAGATACCGAGGTCGTCCAAGGACACAAGAGCTTTTAGTACCGGTTTATCCTCAACGTCTAATCAAATCAAAAGTTAGAAAAATGTTTTAAACTAAAAAAATAAAAACTAACTAAAATGCCGAAAATAAAAATAGAAATAAAACAGATAGACAAGATGAATCACTTGGCTCCGACTCGTGTTTGGTGTAACCTTTGATTATTTCCGCACTTTTGCACTTTATTAAGAGATTATCTTAGTTATTGTAGTAGGCCCCTCTTTTGGAGGTGACGTTACCCTCAACCCAGTAGTTTGAGTCAGCAGGGATACAATCCTAAAGGGTTGGATTATTGAAAGATAATTAACTAAGTTGTTAATGCATATTGTGGTAGGCCCCTCTTTTGAAGGTGACGTTACCCTCGGCTAAGTAGTCTGAGTCAGCAGGGATACAGTCCTAAGTAGCCGGGTTAAAGTTTTAATAGTAGTTTAACTTATGAGGGGATCAAAGAGTTTGGACCTCCGTCATCCAATACCGTTAAGTATTGAAGGAGGTCCTACTAAATTTGATCCAGGTCCTTTGCAGGATCTATACACTGAACAATGGCAAGACTCTTACCAAACAGTTCCCTTAACCCCCCGACCAGGTAGCCAACATACCTCCATATAGACCGTGGAGATATGAATGGTGAAAATCTTTTATTTTATATAGACAGTAAAATAATGCCAAGACACCACGGACAAACAATAAGGAAGAATCACCTTCAACATAAGAAACTAGTTATTAAAGTCATTAATACATAACCAATTAAAAAGTGCGAAAAGATTAAAAATAAAAAGTATTACACTAGACACTTTGTCTTCACCAAGTGATGTAAGAGACTTAGGCAAACAAGGCCTTGATAGTCAAGAACTCTTACGATCAATCTTGGATCCCGAGACGACTCACACACTCTATGATGGACAATGGATGATGGTGTTATGGTGGTGGTGGGTGGTGGGTGAAGTGTGAGAGAGGTGGTGTGCCAAGGGATGGTTTGAGCTTGAGACAAGCACTCCTATTTATAGGCTAAACAGAAGCTCGGGCACGGCCCCGTGTCTGCTGGGCACGACCCCATGTCCATCCTCTTCTCTGTCTTCATTAATTGCTTTTGTCTGCATTAGTTGACCACGGCCCCGTGTCCGCTGGGCACGACCCCGTGTGCAGAAGCATATATGTACTATCAAGATTTGCCTAGATTCTGCGAATCTTATAGTTGACCACGGCCTCGTGTCCGCTGAGCACGGCCCCGTGGTGGGCGATGAAAGCTTCTACAACTTTGTCTTTTATGCTGTCACTTGGGCACGCCCCCGTGTTCACTGAACACGGGGCGTGTTCAGCCTTCTGTTTTCTTTTTTTGCTTGGGAAGATGCTTTCGGGGAGGTCGGGCATGCCACGTTTGTTCCTTTTCTTGTATTTATGTTAGATTTAGCTGCCTTTTTGCTTCTTTTGTTAATTAGGAAGACAAAAACACACTTTTCCCAACATTAGTACTAAAAAAGGGTTAGTTTTATGCCATAATTGATGTAATTTATATGTTGCATTTTGCACACATCACTGCAGTTCACACCTTGGCTGCATCACCACCAGCATCAGCATCACCCGCTTGATCCTTAGCCCCGCTGCCACTTGCCTCAATCGCCAAGACCTCGGTAGCCTCTTCCTCATCGTCCAGCTCAGCCAGTTTTGCCTTCCAGCCCTCCTGGTCCCAAGTGGTCCTGTCGAAGTCAGGATCCTCAGCCTCCTGGGCTATTTGCAGCTTGATCTTGTACATGCTGATGGCAGCAGAGACTTTAGCATCCTCCAGCACCTCATGCTTCTCATGATCAGCATTAATCTAGGCCATGACTACATGCTTCTTTTCCAGAGCGAGATCTTTCTCGAGGGAGGAGATGGTTTGATCCTTGGCCAGGAAGATTTTCTGGAATTCCAAATGCTTCTGCTCAGCCTCTTCAACATATGCATCGAAGAGCATTTCAATCTCGGCGAATTTCTGCAAAAAGAGAAGGTAGGGTTCAGGATCCATTATCCTCAAGTAGACAGGATGATCAGTCAGGGTCAGTGATCCTTACATCGGCAAAGTATTCCTGAAACTGGTGGCGGATGAGGGGCAAGCCTTCCAGATCCTCAGCCTCGGTGGCCTTCCTTTTCTTTCCTCCCTTTCCCTTGGAGGTAGTGGGCTTAGGCATTAGAACGATGGGGCTAGCAGCAGTTTTCTTCTTCCCGGAACTGGGAGCTACAGTGCTGAGATCACTGACACTGAAGCGGTGTCACACCCCGACCGCGTTAAAACGACAAAACCGCGGCGGAAACGTCGGGGAGTGTCGTGGCAGAATTATCATTTCATAACCATGGATACAAAAAAGTGTTTCATTTTATTGATAATATTAAACATTAACATCGTCTTAACATAGAACAAATAAAATACATATCGACTATCATTGTTTTTATGTCACTAAGGCCTCATCCAGATCCTATGTGACGCATGCATCCTAGAAATCACATCAAGCAACATCACCTGAAACATATGTAAAAACAAAGTCAGCAAAGAAATGCTAGCGAGTACATAGGTTTTATAGGAGTGTCGGATTCATGGCTTGTTTAAATGTTGCAATACTTTATTAAAAACCTTGTTTTGAAAAGAGTATAATATTGCAACTTAATTAACCAACTTAAATCAAGCGGGTTATAGTTTATAAAACCTCGTAGCCATGATTCTTAACCCAAAAACATTTGTTTTAGTAAAGCAAATTGTAAAACATCTCGTATTAAATCGTTAATAAAACTCGTTAATAAATCTCGTTAATAAAACTCGTATGGTTTATATCATTTCGAAAACCTCGTTTGTGTGACATCGTTTACCCAAGTGAACTAAATAACGCCACGGTATGTAATATGTTGAAAACACTTATATATAAGAAGTACCAGCAGCGTATCTACCATGTTTTCACCACATTACCCCCGTCCCATTATCTAAACACTTAACCAAAAACCAATCGTTTATCCAACTCGTTTAATCTTGTATGAATCGTTCCCAAATCGTTAATTCGTTTAAGCCGTTTAAATCATCCTCCTTTTAAGTGTGAAAACTATTTGTGGTCGCCTCGCTAATAACATTCAAACCTTCGTGACTCGACTACCTCGCTTCTCGTATTAATAAACCACCAAAGGGTAAATTAACATTCAGATTCAGTCATTACCCACCTAACCCACACATAACCATGGGTGCAGTACGATAATGGGATTTGTCAGATCCTATGGTACCATAACCTAATACTGGTCGGCTTGATCAATGCTAATGAATGCCATTCGTTATGTAATTACAACCAACTAGTTTATTCACTTTATTGAAATCGTTATTAGTTTAATATAAACCATCTTAATCGTTTTTGAAATCATCGTTATAATATCGAAAATCGTTTTGAAAACCATCGTTAAAACCTTGAAAACATTTAGCACATATGAATCACCCCAAAACAATTGAAAACAGTAAAATAGGGGAAACTATGTACTCACATGGAGTGCAAAGTATCCTCAATCAATAGAACTTCAACAAACTCGAGCAAACCAGAGAAATCAAACAACACCTAGTAATCGAATCACTAGTCAAACAATAGACGCCTAAATCGTAAGATCGGACAGAATGAGGTCTTGTAAACCAATGAGTGTTGGAACTCACGTGATATGGTTTATCAAAGCCTACATCCTGAATTGAAACCTATCCTAAGTGGTTTCGACCCATCGTGACCCATTAAGGTAGCTTATGCTACGTTAACGCGTCGCGCGCGTAATTGCGCGTTCGAGACGTCTAACTAGTCCTATGACAAGTATTATATGCCAAAACATGTTTAAATATGTTACATAATCAGTTATGTGACAAAAGTTTAGGTTACATATGCTTAATTACCAATTATGCATGAAAAGGGTATTTTGGTAATTTACCTAAGGCATATAAACTACTTATCATACAACTACATTAAACTAGGTGACCATAAGTTATAACCTCGGAAGGTTATTCCCTATGAAACTATGGTCACTAACCATGTTTGGCCGGATCCTAATGATCGACCAAAAGGGTCGAGTTCGAAAGTCTAAGCGGGTGTTTAGTCCGCTTGACTTACGACTCTACATAAGCACTAAACTAAAAGTGACGAGCAAAACATTGCTAGAACATGTTTAGTTAAGTTAGAAAACAGGTTTTGATATCAAAACTAACGGTTTTGATACCCCTAGAGTAGTTTGATTACAAAATACGCATAAACACGCATTTTGGCCGAAACTACGACTCGTCACTACGCCTAGTCAACGTGGTAATCAGTAGGTATAGTCACAAGGGACTATAACCATCGTGATTACGCTCACGTTGCAAAGTTCAACGGAACTTTGTGTTGACCATTGACTTGGTCAAAGCTGAAAGTCAAACTTGTTTGACTTTCATGCTTGAAATATAAGAACAAGCAAGAAGAGGACTTACAAAGGGTCCAAGAAGGATGTTTGATCTAAAATAGCTCAGGTATGAAGTGCAAACACCCCAACTTAGAGCTGATTTCAGATTCAAGTGTGAGAAATGAGCAAGAGGGCCTTGCTATTTATAGTAAGTTAGGAGTTCTAGGATCAATCCAAGTGTTGTGAAGCTCAAATCTTGGCCATACACTTGTTAATCTAAGGTTGGGCACTAGCAAAACAGGCAAACAAGTCCATAGATTGCAAAAGCCATGTCTAAAACTAGTTGCAACAGCTGGAATGGAAGTTTCTGAATTCTGTGGTGCTGGCACAAGCTTACGGACCGTAAGGCTATGGTCCATACGGTTCGTAAGGGACCTGCAGACCAAACACTTTCACTTATTTACAGTTTAGCCCCTGCACCTTGTTTCGTTGCGTATCGGCACTTCTAACACCCATCAAACCCATTTTCAAGCTCCACAATGATGTTAAAACATAGGGAACATGAAATATGCTTGAAAACATCTCGGGTGTCGGTTCATTTGGCCGTACGGTTGCGTTGTTCGGTTAATTATGACGGAAGTCGTAACGAATGCAAAAACGATCCAAATTAAGCGACGAATGGATTTTTCTTATGCCAAACACTAAAATAAAATATTTTAATGCTTACATAAATTTTTGGATGTCCGGATATATTCAGAACGTAAAATATGCGCGAAAATGCAAACTTGTGCACTTTTTGACGCTTTTAGTCCCTATTGATCAATAAAGTTTATTTTAGCATACCGAACCCCTCAAAGCCTATTTCTAAGCTATATAAAGGATATTTAGGGCATGTTTAACTTATGATCAAGTTCGGGAGTGTTCGTTACTATCACACCCCCAGAATCCACCATGCGGAGCATCACCGCTTGGAGGCGTGACATGACCAGGATCGAGCCACCAATCATATTGAACAACGAAATTAAGTAAGTAAGACCAACCACAATACAATTGGTGACCATAAGACAGTAACCAGTTTTAAGTTAACAGCGGAAACATAAAACGTAAGTTCAAAACATAAGTTTGTAGTTCATAAGTTTAAAAAGCCCCAAAACATAAGTTTCATAAGTTCATAACGTTTATTTAATAAGTACGGGACATATTAGTTCGCATTCCACAACGACCACCTCCATGTGCAAGCTCCCTAGCATCTAGCGACCTGCAAAGCATGTAGCAACGAGTCAACAACAAAGTTGAGTGAGTTCACGGTTGGTTGTCCATTTTAGAGTTGTTTCCAAAAAAAACGTAGTTTAATCTTAATCAGCTATCTAGCCGTGGGGGTCACCCCATAGTTCGAAAAACGTTTATTAGTTAACCATCCCATGTTTACCTTCCCTGGCTATCCAGCCCGGCACTCTGGCTGTGGGGAGCTACCCCATTATTTTAAACTACCAGACTCGTTTATCATATCGACTACTAACAAAAATTCAATTGTGCCCTAGCGTCGGTGTCTATCATCACCGACGTACCATAGTCCATTAGTACATGCCCGTCCGACTGGCACGGTGTGAGGTTTGTTAAACCTAATAGCGCTATTAACTAATAACCTGCTCGCCATAGCCTCGGCGATTAAGTCGATACAAAAAGGGAGGGACTTCGCTGATAGAGTTCTAGTCCAGTAAGTCTAATACGTCCCAACAGGATGAGGAATTTACATTCCTGAACACGTCTCAAGGACGAGGAATTCACATTCCTGAACGCGTCCCAAAGGACGAGGAATCCCTATTCCTGTACCCATTCCCATCCCCACCGGGAATTTACCATGCTTTGTAGAAAAGTGTGAACTCACCTCGGTTGCTCGGTTTGACTCTCACAAATAGCTAACAATCAAGGTTGGTCAATCACGTCCTAGTATGATTACCAGTTAGTCATTTAGTGGTTTCAAATAGAGCACAAAGTTCCTACACGTATCTATCACATAACATGCATCACTTTAACGGTTTATGCCCATATAAGTTTCCCATCCATTCCCCACTCATAAACAAACATACGATAATGCACATAACACACATAACACATTATATCATTCACATATAACCTACCCGACATTTAGACATGCAAATTACAACTTATGTCATTTCAGCATTAATATTCAAAACCGGGCTGTTTTCGGACATTTTATTAAAATAGTTAACTTATTCCAAAAATTCCCAATTTTTTTACAGAATGTCTTAAACGATCCAGATATTATTGTGTAAAAATATCGGGGTCCAGTTCATTACCAATATTTTATAAAAATTAATCTTCCGGACTGAAATCAGATTTATCTTTTTCTGACTGCAGTCCACGGAATAATTTATTTAAAATTCATCGAGAGTCCGATTTATGAAATTCCAGTGAGAGAATTACAAATACATCGGTGGTCATCTACAGTACAAGTTTCATGATCTAACTCTACACAGAACTAAAGTTATGACAGAAAACAAAACGCATATTTTCAGCAGAAAAATGCAGCTCTAGCTGCTGTTACAAAATGACAGTTTAAAAATAGTAAACGAAGTCCAAAAATTATGATTCCGGTGCCATTAGAACCGTATTTCATAATAACACGTTATAGACTCAAAATATCAGTTTTTTGTTGAGTTATGACCTGTTTACAGCCAACTGAAGTTGGCTGTAAAAGCTTGGACAGATTCTGTTTTCAGCCTTTAGCTTTCAAATTCGTGTTCGACTGATTCCGTTAACATGTTTAGTGATCACAACAACATCAAACATCAATATTAACCAGAAAATCATCAGAAAATCAATCAAGAATCATAACAACATCATTCTAACATCATTTCATCACTAGACTAGTTTATGTTCAAGACTTGTTTAAGGTTCTTTAGAGTTTCATGGATTCTCATCATCAAATAACTATTAACCACTTAAATAACATGAAAAATGAACGAATCGATGTTCTTACCACTAGCTCAAGGCTAGGGGAGTTCGAGTGTAGAAAAGTGATGCTTAATAGCGAATGGAGAAGGTCCTTCAACTTCCGAACGCACCGAGCTTCGTTGTTCGCTTTCTTACACCCTTGTATGCTTGTAGAATGCTTGAAAGTGATCAAGTGGTGGTGGTGGTGCTACTAGGGGCGGCCGAACAAGGGAAGAAGGAGAGAGCAAGTGTGGGTTGAAGGTGTGTTGTGAAGTAAGAGAATGGTGGACTAGGAGTTATTACTTATAGGCCCCAACTAAAATCAATTGGTGTAAGGGCCATGATGACCGTATGTTAGGGGGGTAGGGGTTGGGTGGTGATGATTTAGTTAGGATTTATTTGAAAACAAATGGTATTTAGTTAGTATATTAGTGTGTTATAATATAAAGGGTGTTAGGGTGTTCGGGGACCCTAACTAGCTTAGAAAAATAGGAATAATGTGTTTGACAATATTTTGTGTTCCGGGTAAAGTCTGGTTGTTCGGTTTGACACTGTTCCGTTAAAGTGCTTAACTAATCCGTAAAGTGTCTTTTATATATATTTTTGTAACACTTTTAATTTCTAACACTTAGGAAAACACCAAGGACTATTTAATGACTTTTCTGTACACTATTAGTATGTTAACAAGTACATGTAAGTATAACACAGTAATCAGAGAGCAATTAAATGATTCAGCACAGTCATCAAGTACTTTAATTAACATTAATAGATTGTACGGTTACATGTAATTTGAGGGTTGTCACATTCTCCCCCTGTTAAGAGAATTTCGTCCTGAAATTTAGTGCGTGGTTACTGAGGAAGCTAGTTAAGTTGCGTTGGTTTCCTGGTTTTCCTGGGGTGTCATGTCATCCCCCCGTTGATTTGGAATTTCGTCCTGAAATTCTGTAGTAGCTTCAGCCTCCGTAGTGGTTGCGTTTTTCTTAAACAGCTGGGGATACTTGAGTTTCATTTGGTCTTCTCGTTCCCAGGTATACTCTGGGCCACGACGGGCATTCCAACGAACTCGGACGAGAGGTATCCTGGTACGCTTGAGGATCTTAACATCTTGATCCGTAATCTCTACTGGTTCTTCGACGAATCGCAGCTGGTCGTCAATAGTGAGCTCCTTGAGAGGAACTATGAGGGTCTCATCTAACAGACACTTCTTCAGATTCGACACATGGAAAACGTTGTGAACTCCGCTGAGTTCTTCAGGTAGATTCAACCTGTAGGCGACCTTGCCAATCTTCTCAATGATTTCGAACGGTCCGACATATCGCGGATTGAGCTTGCCTCGTTTGCCAAAACGAACTACACCTTTCCAAGGTGAGACTTTGAGTTGCACTCGATCCCCAACCTGGAACTCGAGTGGTTTTCTTCCTTTATCAGAATAGCTTTTCTGACGGTCACGAGCTGCCGCCATTTGTTGCCGTATCTGGGCAATCTTCTCGGTGGTATCTACCACAAGTTCTGGGCCAGTGATTTGGCTGTCACCAACTTCTGCCCAACAGAGAGGTGATCGGCATTTGCGTCCGTACAATGCCTCGAACAGAGCGGCTTGGATGCTGGTGTGGTAGCTGTTGTTATATGAAAACTCCACTAGCGGGAGGTGCTTTTCCCAGCCATTTCCAAAGTCGATTACACATGCCCTAAGCATGTCTTCAAGGGTTTGGATGGTGCGTTCAGATTGCCCATCCGTCTGTGGGTGATAAGCGGTGCTCATATCTAAACGTGAGCCGAAGGATTTGTGCATAGCTTGCCACAGTTCAGAAGTAAAACGCGCGTCACGATCAGAAATGATGGAGGTTGGCACTCCGTGCCTTGACACCACTTCCTTTAGGTAAATGCCTGCAAGAGTAGAAAACTTATCCGTTTCTTTGATAGCCAGAAAATGTGCAGACTTGGTCAGTCGATCTACGATCACCCAAATGGTATCGTTTCGGCGTTGAGATTTAAGCAGGCCAGTAATGAAATCCATGGAAATTTGCTCCCATTTCCATTTAGGTATCTCTGGTTATTGAAGTAGGCCTGATGGTTTCTGATATTCAGTCTTGACTCTCGCGCAAGTCAAGCACTTACTGACGTAGGTTGCTATATCGGCTTTCATGCCAGGCCACCAGTATGTAGTCTTTAGGCCGTGGTACATCTTATCCGAACCAGGATGTACTGAATAACGAGACTTATGTGCTTCATCCATCACAAGCTCGCGTAATCCCCCATAAAGTGGAACCCAGATGCGTCCGTTAACATAGTAGGCACCGTCTTCCTTTTGTTCTAGCCGCTGCCTCGATCCTCGTAAGGACTCAGCCCTGATGTTCTCTGCTTTCAATGCTTCAACCTGAGCATCGCGAATCTGAGCGGGAAGGTTAGATTGGATGGTAAGCTGTAACGCACGTACACGCTTAGGTAGAGTATCCTTTCGACTGAGGGCGTCGGCCACAATATTGGCTTTGCCCGGATGATACTTGATCGCACATTCGTAACCATTCAAGAGTTCAACCCTTCGGCGTTGACGCATGTTTAACTCCTTTTGCTTGAAGATATGTTCGAGACTCCTGTGATCGGTGTAAATGGTGCACTTGGTACCGTACAGGTAATGTCTCCATATCTTAAGTGCGAAAACAACTGCTCCCAGTTCCAACTCGTGTGTAGTGTAGTTCCTTTCGTGAACCTTAAGTTGGCGTGATGCGTAGGCAATGACCTTATCACGTTGCATTAACACGCAACCAAGTCCTTGGATGGAAGCATCGCAATAAACCACAAAATCATATGTGCCTTCAGGCAATGAAAGAATAGGCGCGCTACAAAGTCTCTCCTTTAAGTGCTGAAAAGCAGATTCCTGTGCATCACCCCAATGGTAGGTGACACCCTTCTGGGTCAGTGAAGTGAGAGGTTGTGCAATCTTGGAGAAATCCTTTATAAACCTTCTGTAATATCCTGCCAAACCCAAGAATTGGCGGATTTCTGTTGGTGTGCGGGGTGCAGGCCAGTTCTTGATCGAGTCAACCTTGGATGGATCCACATGAATCCCATCCTTGTTTACCACGTGGCCTAGAAAGTGGACTTCACGAAGCCAGAAGTCACATTTCAAAAACTTGGCATACAACTGCTCTTTTCGAAGAAGTTCCAGCATAAGTCGTAGATGCTGCTCGTGTTCCTCCTGAATCTTAGAATAGATCAGGATGTCGTTGATGAAAACAATAATGAACTTATCCAGGTAAGGCTTGCACACTCGGTTCATGAGATCCATGAAGACTGCAGGTGCATTCGTTAATCCGAAAGGCATAACCAGAAACTCGTAATGGCCGTAACGAGTTCTGAACGCTGTTTTGGAGACGTCTTCCTCTCGGACTCTCAGCTGATGGTATCCCGATCTCAAATCAATCTTAGAGTAATAACTCGACCCTTGCAACTGGTCGAACAAGTCGTCAATACGTGGAAGAGGATAACGATTCTTCACAGTCACCTTGTTAAGTTCGCGATAGTCAATACACATTCTGAAAGTACCATCTTTCTTCTTCCCAAACAAGACTAGAGCTCCCCAGGGCGAAGAGCTAGGACGTATAAAACCCTTTTCCAAGAGTTCTTGTAGTTGCGTGGATAGTTCTTCAAGTTCTGATGGAGCTAGACGATATGGCGCTCGAGCTATGGGCGCTGCTCCCGGAGCTAGCTCGATTTGAAACTCAACTTGGCGATGAGGCGGAAGACCAGGTAATTCCTCAGGAAATGCCTCAAGAAAGTCGCGCACAATAGGAATGTCTTCAATTCTCTTCTCTTCCATTGATGTGTCAGTAACAAGTGCTAGAATGGCAGTGTGGCCCTTTCGCAGACACTTCTGGGCCTTAAGGAAAGAGATAATGCCTACGACAGCACCACTCTCGTCGCCATGAATCACGAGGGGTTCTTCACCAGAACGAGGAATGCGGATGATTTTCTCCTTGCAAACAATCTCCGCTTGATGATGAGATGGCCAATCCATCCCAATAACGACGTCAAAACTACCCAGTATGATGGGAATAAGATCGATAGAGAAGGTCTGACCAGCTAAGACGAGGTTACAACCTTTAACTATGTGTGTGGCTTCAAGACTTTTACCGTTGGCTAGTTCTACCGTGTGTTTGGTGTTCATAAGTGTTGGAGTGCGCTTAAGCATTTGACTAACTTTTAAGGACACATAACTAGTATTGGCACCCGAATCGAATAAAACACTAACAAAGAAGTCTTCCAGAAGAAACTTACCCATCACAACGTTGGGATCATTCTTTGCGTCACCCTGACCTAGCACGAAAACACGACCCCTTGCACCATTACCATTGTTGTTTCCCCCATTGCCGTTTCCGTTCCCCTGATTGTTGTTGTTCTGGTTCTGATTTAGCTGGGGGCAGTCTTTCTTGAAATGGCCCTCAGCACCACATTGAAAGCACCCTTTGTTGTTACCTTATTGTTGCCGCTGTTGGCGTTGATTTGGTGGGGCTTGCTGTTGCTGTCGATTCTGATTCGCCGGACGCTGACTCCTGCAATCCCTTGCAATGTGACCAGGTTTGTTGCATCGATGACAGTTGCCTTTACCACATGGCCCGATGTGGTGCAAATTACATCGGTTACACTTATGGTGATTTCCCTTGTATCCACCCTGACCTTGATTCCCAGAAGACTGCTGACTGGGGCTTCTGTACTCGTCTGTCTTTCACTGCTGGGACTGAACTGAAGTTGAACCCTTACTGGAATTCCCATCCCATTTTCGCTTGTTTTCAGTGGGAGCGTCAGTAGTAGTAGCACCAATACGCTTAGGCAGAATGTTTTGTTCCACTGCCTGGTCGGTGAGACGGTGAGCCAACTTGATGATTTGCTGAATGGTACCCAGGTTAGCCGAAGTTACGTGACTTTGAATCTCTGGTACAAGACCCTTGAGGTACAGCTCAATACGTTTGATGGGAGGGTCCACCATAGTTGGACACAAGATGGCCAGCTCATTTGACCTCTTAGTATACGCCTCAATCTCAGACCCCGTCATCTTCAGATTGAAAAATTCCACCTCTAGTTTGTGGATGTCATCCCGACTACAGTATTCCTTTTTGATCAGTTCCTTGAAACCGTTCCATGGGTTGGCATTAGCAGCAACTAACCCCAGCAGCTGAACCTGAGCGTTCCACCATGTGAGCGCTACCCCTTCAAGAGTACCAGTAGCATACTTCACCCTACGATCCTCAGGGCATTCACACATTTCAAAGACCGACTCGAGCTTCTCGAACCAGTGGAGAAGGCCTACTGCTCCTTCTGTGCCACTGAAAGTAGTAGGTCGGCAGTCCATGAACGTTTTGAACGTGCACACAGGAGTTTGAGCATGTTGACCTGTTGTGCGAGAATAAAAGATAAGGTTAAGCATGAGGGTTGGTTTGCGAAGGTAGGATCTAAACGTCCTAAGATGGGTTGATATGGCAGGTTATACCTCCTGCTGGATTTGCTGCGAGTGCCTCAGCAACTCGTTCGTTGATCAAAGCTGTCAACTGGGCTTGGGTGAGGTTGATACGTCCTCCGCGTCCACTCATGATCTTCATAACGAAGCAACGTAAGTGAGAAAAGTGTCGCTATAGTGCGTAAGTGTGGGACGACAGTAGAGAGTAAGCACACAGGGTTCAAATAGCAATTATCACGTTAACTAATGCACAGTGTGAATTATCTAACCGACAGTATAACATAAATCATACCACCTATTGTGTCGAGTCTTGCACGTGGAGCGAAGCGTCGTTGTGGATCGTTGAGCACTGTACAAGTTATAGTCTGGTTTTATCAAAAACTATTTCCTTTTTAAAACCAAGTTCACTATAACCAATGGCTCTGATACCAATCTGTCACACCCCCAGAATCCACCATGCGGAGCATCACCGCTTGGAGGCGTGACATGACCAGGATCGAGCCACCAATCATATTGAACAACGAAATTAAGTAAGTAAGACCAACCACAATACAATTGGTGACCATAAGACAGTAACCAGTTTTAAGTTAACAGCGGAAGCATAAAACGTAAGTTCAAAACATAAGTTTGTAGTTCATAAGTTTAAAAAACCCAAAACATAAGTTTCATAAGTTCATAACGTTTATTTAATAAGTACGGGACATATTAGTTCGCATTCCACAACGACCACCTCCATGTGCAAGCTCCCTAGCATCTAGCGACCTGCAAAGCATGTAGCAACGAGTCAACAACAAAGTTGAGTGAGTTCACGGTTGGTTGTCCATTTTAGAGTTGTTTCCAAAAAAACGTAGTTTAATCTTAATCAGCTATCTAGCCGTGGGGGTCACCCCATAGTTTGAAAAAACGTTTATTAGTTAACCATCCCATGTTCACCTTCCCTGGCTATCCAGCCCGGCACTCCGGCTGTGGGGAGCTACCCCATTATTTTAAACTACCAGACTCATTTATCATATCGACTACTAACAAAAATTCAATTGTGCCCTAGCGTCGGTGTCTATCATCACCGACGTACCATAGTCCATTAGTACATGCCCGTCCGACTGGCACGGTGTGAGGTTTATTAAACCTAATAGCGCTATTAACTAATAACCTGCTCGCCATAGCCTCGGCGATTAAGTCGATACAAAAAGGGAGGGACTTCGCTGATAGAGTTCTAGTCCAGTAAGTCTAATACGTCCCAATAGGACGAGGAATTTACATTCCTGAACACGTCTCAAGGACGAGGAATTCACATTCCTGAACGCGTCCCAAAGGACGAGGAATCCCTATTCCTGTACCCATTCCCATTCCCACCGGGAATTTACCATGCTTTGTAGAAAAGTGTGAACTCACCTCGGTTGCTCGGTTTGACTCTCACAAATAGCTAACAATCAAGGTTGGTCAATCACGTCCTAGTATGATTACCAGTTAGTCATTTAGTGGTTTCAAATAGAGCACAAAGTTCCTACACGTATCTATCACATAACATGCATCACTTTAACGGTTTATGCCCATATAAGTTTCCCATCCATTCCCCACTCATAAACAAACATACGATAATGCACATAACACACATAACACATTATATCATTCACAGATAACCTACCCAACATTTAGACATGCAAATTACAACTTATGTCATTTCAGGATTAATATTCAAAACCGGGCTATTTTCGGACATTTTAATAAAATAGTTAACTTATTCCAAAAATTCCCAATTTTTCTACAAAAATTCCCAATTTTTCTACAAAATTTCTTAAACGATCCAAATATTATTGTGTAAAAATATCGGGGTCCAGTTCATTACCAATATTTTATAAAAATTCATCTTCCGGACTGAAATCAGATTTATCTTTTTCTGACTGCAGTCCACGGAATAATTTATTTAAAATTCATCGAGAGTCCGATTTACGAAATTCCAGTGAGAGAATTACAAATACATCGGTGGTCATCTACAGTACAAGTTTCATGATCTAAATCTACACAGAACTCAAGTTATGACAGAAAACAAAACGCATATTTTCAGCAGAAAAATGCAGCTCTAGCTGCTATTACAAAATGACACTTTAAAAATAGAAAACGAAGTCCAAAAATTATGATTCCGATGCCATTAGAACCGTATATCATAATAACACGTTATAGACTCAAAATATCAGTTTTTCGTTGAGTTATGACCTGTTTACAGCCAACTGTAGTTGGTTGTAAAAGCTTGGACAGATTCTGTTTTCAGCCTTTAGCTTTCAAATTCGTGTTCGACTGATTCCGTTAACATGTTTAGTGATCACAACAACATCAAACATCAATATTAACCTGCAAATCATCAGAAAATCAATCAAGAATCATAACAACATCATTCTAACATCATTTCATCACTAAACTAGTTTATGTTCAAGACTTGTTTAATGTTCTTTAGAGTTTCATGGATTCTCATCATCAAATAACTATTAACCACTTAAATAACATGAAAAATGAACGGATCTAAGTTCTTACCACTAGCTCAAGGCTAGGGGAGTTCGTGTGTAGAAAAGTGATGGTTAATAGAGAATGGAGAAGGTCCTTCAACTTCCGAACGCACCGAGCTTCGTTGTTCGCCTTCTTACACCCTTGTATGCTTGTAGAATGCTTGAAAGTGATCAAGTGGTGGTGGTGGTGCTACTAGGGGCGGCCGAACAAGGGAAGAAGGAGAGAGCAAGTGTGGGTTGAAGGTGTGTTGTGAAGTAAGAGAATGGTGGACTAGGAGTTATTACTTATAGGCCCCAACTAAAATCAATTGGTGTAAGGGCCATGATGACCGTAGGTTAGGGGGGGTAGGGGTTGGGTGGTGATGATTTAGTTAGGATTTAGTTGAAAACAAATTGTATTTAGTTAGTATATTAGTGTGTTATAATATAAAGGGTGTTAGGGTGTTCGGGGACCCTAACTAGCTTAGAAAAATAGGAATAACAAGCTTGAGTTAGAACACTTAGCGAATTTTAGCAAACACACACTCTCGAAACAGCTCTCGACAGTTTACTTGGCGATTTCATACATTTTTTGCACATTGCACACTAGTGATCCTTGTAACAAGCTTGTTATCATCCCGAGTTGTAACATTTTTCTGTTCAATCTTAGTTGGTGATCGGTAGTTTCCATCACCCGAGGTTTTTTATGCCGGAGATCAACTCTTGATCAAGGGCTTTTTCCTCGCATAAATCCTTGTGTCACCTCTTTGTTTGATTTGCAAGTTGTTCGAATAATTGTTCATAGATTCAAGCATCACACCTCACAACAAAAGATTTGGTTGCATTATCCTTGCTTGATTTTTGACAAAAAAGTTAGTGTTATAAGAATTATTAAAAGTGTTACCTCCCGGAGGATTCAAGTTTGGAATTCCAGATGTGAATCCATATTGACGGGATTCTGGTATGATTGAAGGACCAGAAGAGGCAATGGTCTGCATTGGAATGAAGTCTCCTTGATGAACATCTGTGCTTGAGGGTTGTACACTTCTTAAGAGTCCTTGATCCTGAAAGATGTTGGATCCTTGAACCTGGAAGGGGGATCCTTGAACCTGTGAGGATCCTTGGACCTGGAAGGGGGATCCTTGAACCTGTGAGGATCATTGGACCTGGAAGGGGGATCCTTGATCCTGGGAGGATCCTTGAACCTGAGAGGATCCTTGAACCAGTAAGGATCCTTGGACTGTGTGCGTTCCCATATATCCTCCTGAGCTGACGAAGGATCCCGGATGCTGGAAAGAGGATCCCGAAGGCCGAAAGTGAGACCCAAAAGCCTGGCTCATAGTTGTTGTTCCATAATGCCTTCCCAATGGTTCAGTTTGGTACTGGATATCTAAGGTTGTAGGTTGCTGGGCAGTTATAGCTGGAGTGTCGAAATCCAGTGACCTTGGTATCAGAGGAGAGTGATCCTCCCCTGATCTCTTCTGTTTCTTGATGTCACCAATCTCTCGGAGGATCCTTTCGTTAGTCTTGTCATGATCTTGTATGTGATCCCTCATCTGCAAAATCAAAGTAAAAAAGATCACTAGTAGTAGGGTTAGAAGAAACAGCAGAAGTTGGTGGTTTTGGAAAAATGGGGCTTGGTCTCTTTGCAGCATTTTCAGCATTCTTCTGAGATCCAGAAGGTGGTGGAGGCAAAGGTGGAATGCCTTGTGAAGAACTCATTGCCGGCATTGAACTTGAAGTGCTCTTTGCTGAAGAAGCCATCTGCTTGGTTGTAATGAACCGAAATGGTCACAAAAACATGAATTTCTTAGGAATGAAGCACCAATTGCCCCACGGTGGGCGCCAAACTGTTTTGGTCAAAAATCAAGCAAGGATAATGCAACCAAATCTTTTGTTGTGAGGTGTGATGCTTGAATCTATGAACAATTATTCGAACAACTTGCAAATCAAACAAAGAGGTGACGCAAGGATTTATACAAGGAAAAAGCCCTTGATCAAGAGTTGATCTCCGGCATAAAAAACCTCGGGTGATGGAAACTACCGATCACCAACTAAGATTAAACAGAAAAATGTTACAACTCGGGATGATAACAAGCATGTTACAAGGATCACTAGTGTGTAATGTGCAAAAAATGTATGAAATCGCCAAGTAAACTGTCGAGAGCTGTTTCGAGAGTGTGTGTTTACTAAAATTCGCTAAGTGTTCTAACTCAAGCTTGTTATCCCCTTTTTAAAATTAGAAATAACTAAACTAACTAACTATCGGCAAATCATGCTAGCTTCTCACGATCTCCATAACGTTCACAAGGGCCAAGCACGTGCGGAATATTGAGGGAATATGCTCCACGGATATCGGAAAGACCAAGTCCATGCACATACTCCTGCAAAACGAGCTCACATACAAGGTAGACAACCGTTAGTGTAAGGATAACAATGAGGATCCTGAATCCTGGTCCTGCAACACATTCTGAGGATCCTAAATTCAAACATAATTAAGGATCCGTGATCCTGGCAGTACTTGAGGTTCCTTGATCCTTAGGATTGGAAAATCCTCCCCTAACACAAACTACTTCTCTAAATGGATAGAAGCAGAAGCTTTTGCTCAAAGTCAGAGAAAATGAAGTTATATCCTTCATTAAGCGAAACATTACTACTAGATTTGGAATACCTTCTGAAATTATTTGTGATAATGGATCCCAATTTATTGGGAGTAGAACTACTAACTTTTGTGACAGATGGCCACTTATCAACAAAGAGTAGCTGGAGCTTACAACAAGAATGTCAGGGTCAGAAAGTTTCAAGTTGGTGATATGATATTAAGGAAAGCATTCCAAAATACCACAAATCCTGCTGATGGCAATCTAGCACCAAAATGGGAAGGCCCCTATCTAATTGAAGCTGAAGCAGGAAAGGGAGCATATCGTTTGTTAACAATGGATGGTGATCTCCTACCAAAAGCTTGGAATGCTGTTCATCTCAAAAATACTTTAAGCAAGAAGGATGAGGGATCCTCAGCGATACCAGTATTCTGATTAAGGTTCCGGGATCCTCAAAGGATATATGATTCTACATTTGGTAACACATTACTTTCATTTTCATTCATTTTATACTTATTACTTATCATAACTCAAAGATGTTAAACATTTAACATCTATTTTCATAAAGTATAAGCTTTTACAGAGTTGTTATCATTTTACAGAAGATCAAAGTGGTTGGCCAACTCTCCAAAGTTTTTGGGCTTGTCCCCAGTTATTTGGGCTTGTCCCCAGTTTGTTGGGCTTATCCCCAGTTTTTGGGCATGTCCCCAGCTTCGCCAGTAGCGCACGATTATCCTGGTGCAGTTAAAGGCAATGGGGCCAGTACCCGCTTCAGGGGCTGACAATTTCATTGTACTGGCTTTATTCAGGATCTTAAGTATAATGGTAGACGTACCATACATCCGTTCCTAAGGTTTCTAATGTTTTCACGTTAGCTAAGGTTTCAGCATTTTCGTGTCGCTCACGTTTGGATAGTCGCCAGTTTGGGCCATACTCCGGTTTACACCCGTTTATTTGGGCTTGTCCCCAGTTATTTGGGCTTGTCCCCAGTTTATCCGGGCTTGTCCCCAGTTTGTCGGGCTTGTCCCCAGTTTATTTGGGCTTGTCCCCAGTTATTATAGGTTCATTCCCAATTATTTGGCTTTGTCCCAAGATTATTTTTCTTACAGGATCTTGGAGCTCTAAAGTTATACAAGTTCTGACAATAAGGATCCTGGATCTTCGAAACTTTACTTTTCACAGTTTGTTTATTCAGTATTAATTTACAAGGATATAGAATCCTAACTTGGATTCTCTGGTATGTTATATTCTAATTTTTTTAAGCTGCAAGTTGTCTCTTGTCCTTTTTGGTTAAGGATCATTGATCCACATTTGTCCAAACACTTCAAGTTTTCTGTTAAAAGTTTAACTTTATCATCAGATTTCCAATAACTTTCCAGTTGTTTGGCGATGATATCTTTGAAAATAGAAAGCATACATGAAAAATAAAGAGGGAAGAAACAACAACAAATATAGCTAAAAAATGTTTAAAGTTATTACCCATTCATTATGTATCAAAATCATCTAGCCTGGATTTCACCAGCAAAACCGTGGACAATCCACCCAGGCCGGATAGGGCTATCTAACAGTTAAAGTGTCTATGCAGAAATTAAAGTGCAGGAAGGTTAATAGCGAACGGTGTAGAAGGATTCATTCTCCACAAACAGAAGGATCTTCTTGTCTGTAAAGGCATTTGAGGAGTTATCTCTACCTCTATATTTTGCAATGATGATTATAGCAGGTCTTATCAGTGATGACAGGCAGTGTAACGACTAGTTACCAGCAGCAACGGCTAGTCCGCTTCTAACGGAAATATGACAGCTGTGAATCCTTATCACAACTGCCATATTGGGGGCAATTGTTAGGGCATGGATTTTATGCTAAGGATCATCTATCCTGAGACTGGGCATGGATCACGGATCCTTAACGGATTATGCAGGGAGTCTGAGGATCCAGAGTCTGAGGATCCAGGATTCTTAACATTACTTGTGATTTCTAACAATTGTCACGTTTTTAATGTTTATATGCAGGTAATGGACGACATGGACTTAGTCTATGTTGGAATCTCGTAGAATATGCTTCATAGGCACGTGCTTGATGAAAAGTAACCGTTTTGGAGAACATGGGTGACTTCCACATTTTTCGGAAAGTTGGTTACTAGATATTTTTCTATCTTTAAAGGGGAAAACAACTCATTTTAGGCATAATTCGAGTACAACACACAAAAACACATAACTATCTGCAAAGTTAGGAATGATGGTATCTTCCGGAAAAAGCGTAGCAATGTTGTTGAGATTGTGAAGGATATTAAAGTTTACGGTTTCCTTTGGTTTTCGAATAGGCATAAAGATTTTGTAAAGGATTGGAAATGTTGGTCCAATGTGATGCTTTTGTGATGTTTTTCGCGGCCTTCTCCTCTCCGCATTGGAGAGTAGGAGGTGTTCACGGTTGTTAATGAAGTTCTCCTTTCAAAAAAAAAAAAAAAGCACAGGATTGCTTATGATATGTCATTTTTTCCTTATAATTTAGTTACAACTACATTGAATTCGATTCACGTATTATAATTTGTGTAGAAAATGAGAAGTTACTTTCTAAAAAAAATAGTTTTATAGTTATCATATACCCCTATAAAAATTCTAACTTTTAGTTCTATACATAAATAATTGGTAGGCATTTAATCCATACAAAACTTTAGAAAAGACATGGTTTTATAATTTAATTTAGAAACTGCTATTGTGAAAACGTCCACAAAATCATCAACATCATTGTAACTATATAAAAGTTCATTTAAGTGAACAAATGGTACCAAATCCAAAAACCGAATTGGAACAGGTACGAAATTTATCGTACCAAATCATTTTCGGTACCACTTCGTTACCCATTTTTTGGCGTTTTCGGGATCAGTACTTTTGGTTTGGTACAGGTTCGACACGATACTGGTATTTTATTAATTTTTACCTTCAAATACCGTACCGTACCTAGCATTTTCGATATTTGTATTGGTATCCAATTTTAGCGACTTTTGGAATCGGTACATTTGATACCAGTACCGAGTTCGTCCCTAATTTAAAGAGCTCACGTAATCGAATTTGAATGTAAATGTCTGTATCTAAATGTAAGTTTAACTAGAAGTCTAGAACCTGAAATAAATTTTATAAACTAGGATTATAGACCAGTGCACGTTGTTGCACACTAAATCATCATAATAATTTTGTTTGAACGACTAATTTCTTTAATCCCTGTCGTCTGTGGGACTTGAACTCAAGACCTTCCCCTTCCCAACCTAGGTGTCATCTGTGTCAATGGACCACCACCGCATTGGTTAATCATCAGAATAATTAACGTACTAAAGACTTCATAAAATAAAATCAAAATCTTTACATACACTGCCAGGTCATAAGGCATCAGTTAATTGTACGCATTGGCTTCCAAGTAGCAAGTTTGCATTTAAAGGTACAATTTTTATAAGGTATCTACAGGTTGTAAATTGTAATTTAAGTTCATAATGTTTAAGAAATACAACTGGAGTAAGGGTTCATGTTTTAAATGTTTTTTGGAATGGAATAAAACAGTAGTGCCATCTGAGTGTTTTAATTTATCTGTTTAAAAGAAATTTGCAAGAGTATAAATGTATAATCTGACTTTGAGGATCAAATGATTTGATTTTCAGTGTTTAAATCGATAGTAGCACTGAACTGCCCAATCTGAAGCACTGTCGTCTGCCGGTCAAGTTTGGTGGTTGCGGTTTGATGGTCCTGCTTGGAACTTCGAACCGGCTGTATTGTATATATTTTATTTACATTTTTTGGAATATTTAGTTATGTATACGTCATGAGACATCTTTATTGTTTTAAAGATTTTAGTACAAACTAATGATTTTGAATAAAAAAGTAGAAAATCGTCTAAACGGCCAAACCGCCAAAATCGAATTGTTAAACTGGTAAAACCAGCAGGTTTGGTCAGTTGTTTTTTAAACAGTAGTTTGCAGTTCGGCCCGTAGGTCTCGTCAAAACTGGCTGAACCATAACACCCTTAATTGATGATAGTAACTCCTTACGAGAATCAAGTTGCATACCCCAAGTACTTCAATAAAGTGATGCAAATGTTAGTTTTGCAGCTAAACACATTCTTAAACATTTTTATGTTTTTGTAGCCACTGGTCGGGAGAGGCACTATTTACTTTCTAGAGATGCTGAAGGAGTCATTCTATGGGAGTTCTTTAGCCGAAAAGAAGGTATTTGCTTGAATGTTTTTCGGAATAGGCTGCTTACTTATAAATGAACAATCTTTGAAGTGGGTTTGGTTATGGCTTGCTTTATGGGTTTGGTGATTTACATAAAGGAAGTCAAACCCCCGCCCAACCTGACCGACCCATTTTGCCAGGTCTAGGCGCGAACACCACAATACCATGGGCACTAGGCGGCCGGGTGTAAAGGGGCTTGCAGGCGTGGGGGCGGATTTGATTTTTATTTTTTATAAAATATTAAATAGTATACTTATGTATTTTCATTATTGCAGGCATGAAGTGAGCGGAAACGTTGTTGAGGTGTAAATTTATATCTACCCTTTCATTAAGTTTCCTGCAAATTGTTGTTTAGGTATTTTTT
This sequence comes from Helianthus tuberosus, assembly GCA_030545235.1. Lineage (NCBI taxonomy): Eukaryota > Viridiplantae > Streptophyta > Magnoliopsida > Asterales > Asteraceae > Helianthus > Helianthus tuberosus. The sequence continues at coordinate 171,448,317 of CM060367.1, read as the reverse complement.
TTTTCTTTTTTCTTTTTTTTTTTTTTTTTTTTTTTTTTGTTATTGTTAACTTTGAAAAATGTCATCTTTGACCGACATCATGCAAGTTAAATGTAAAATTTTGAAGTATGGTTAATTTAAAACAGGTATTGTAGTTTTTTTGGCGATTTTTTTCTGCAATTTATTAGCAAAACAAACTGAATTTTCCCTATTTTTTTTAAATATTCCGTTGCAAATACGTTGCCTTTTTTTTCTTTTTTAACATATTCCGTCACAAATGCATAGCAAAACTTTACTAATAACAAATAAAAAATGGCGTAGGAAATGCGTCACAAATTTCCGACGCCATATTTTCGTTGGAAATTCGTTAAAAGTTGCGTAGTAAATGTGTAGTAAATAGTTTCCGACGGGGCTTTTTCCAACATCAAGGTTTTGTCACAAATCTGTAGCAAACCTGAGTTTGTAACACATTTGTGACAGAAAAGTGCGTTAAAAATAGTCATTTTTCTAGTAGTGATAGACCCACAACGACAAACTGTACAAAAATGATATTTATATAAGATGCTACTTTGAAAGTTGTAAGCTTATGAATAAGAACTAAGCAAAAAGTAATACATAGTGATTTGTTACTTAATTTAAAGATTATCAATGGCAGGTGAATTAGTGATGAAATTTGGAAGCTAATGATTATATTCATTGAGTCAGAATGAAGTGGCATGGATAAGAAACGATGAGTATAGTATGTGGCAGTACAAAGCATTTGGAGTTGCATTAGAAGATTGTACAAAATTGAAAATTGAATAGCAGTTTAGCAAGAGGGAAAAAAATTGATAATTAATGTAGGGTAAATATCAAATCACACAGATACGTGTATAATACAATTTGGTAAGTTTAGTTAGAACTATAATTAAATTTTAAAGATATCGTCCCTAAGGGGATAGTTAGGCGATAAACTGGTTTGTTCCCCAGCCAAGTGGTTGTGAGTTCAAATCGTTTAAAAACCAGGTTTGATGTGATTTCAGCCGTTAAAAAAATTAAGATATCAAATTACATACATATACGTGTATAAGGGGAGGAGGGGTGGTTCACTAGTGATAGTTTCTATCACTCCCACTATCCAATCAAATCATGCCATGTCATCACCCAATAGTCTATCACTAGTGATAGAAATGTAGGGGGGGTGGTTCACTAGTGATTGAATTCTATCACTCCCAAATTTTTTTAATTTTCATTTCAAAATTAGAAATTAACAATAAAACACTAAAATATAAATTTCATTAAATGGGTTAAAATAGATTTCATTAAATGGGTTAAAATAGATTTATATAAAACATTCAAAAAAAAATGGAGAATTGTATACCTGTATGGACACGAAAAAAAAGCCCAACATGAAGCCCAACCATGAAGGTTCGTCAAATGTATGAAGGTTCGTCAAGCATTGAAGGTTCGTCAAGGGATAAGAAGCCATTTTCAACGCGTGATAGCTTTAACGCGTTCAAAAACTAACGCGTTGATTTATAGCCGGCGGCGGTGTTCCGTTAGTTTATAACGCGTGATCGGGGTGGTATAACGGACCACCCCGTGTGCCCTAATACAGATACATCATATGTGTATAATACAATTTGGCAACGCAGAATCATACGTGTGTGTTGAGAATTATAATTCCTACGAGAACTGAAGAATTAATCTAGAACTAGAATTGCTGGATAACTTAAAACCATAATGGTAGTTGCATAGATAAATTAATAGAAGAATATTCTTTTCTAAAAATCATTATTATCTTTTCTCAAAATCGTATGTCTCACGTTTATTTTTTTTCTCTTTCTGTAGTTTCATCTAAAATCAAATCACTGATTTTTGGGAGAGAAGCAACGGTTACATTTTTTTGTATTCTGGCAGTTTCTTTTGACAACAACAACAACAACAACCATACCCAGTAAGTCCCACGAATAGCAGAGCTATTTATAGGGTCTGGGGAGGGTGGGATGTAGACAGACCTTGCCTCTATCCATAGGGATAGAGAGGCTGCTTCCAGAGAGACCCCCGGCTCGAAAACAAACAGCAAACGGACACATCAAGTCAAAGAATATAGAAATGCTACAGAAATAGTACGTCACCCATACCAAGAAAAAGATCTGAGTGGCTCAATATAATATAATGTAAATCATGTATAATAGCATGCATCATCGATTAGGCATAAACACAATGTACATCAAGTATATTAGCATACAACGTCATTTGGTCATAAACACAAGAAGGCAAAAACCGAAAAAGCCCATTAAAAAATAAGAAAACCTACATCCCTGAAAAGCACTTAAGACCTTACTGCAATGTCCTCTAGAAGTCCTTAACCCTAATCCTACGCCTCCACGAAGTCCTATCATGGACCATGTCCTCAGAAAGGTGCAACTCTAGTAAATCATGCCTAATCTGTTCATCCCATGTCAGTTTGGGTCTGCCTCTCCCTCTCCTCCCCTCCACACTAAGAGTTTCCACTACTCTAACTGGTGCCGTCGCTTCCCTCCGCTTCACATGCCCAAACCATCTCAATCTCCCCTCCTTAATCTTGTCTGATATACTAGCCACTCCTAGTCTTTCCCTAAAAACCTCATTTCTTATCCGATCTAACCTCGTGTGTCCACACATCCACCTCAACATCCTCATCTCTGCTACCTCCATCTTGCGCGCTTGTGTCTTCTTGATAGCCCAACAGTCTGTTCCATATAGCATAGCAGGCCTAACTGCTACCCTGTAAAATTTCCCCTTTAGTTTAGTTGGGAACCTTCTATCGCACAATACCCCACTGGCTGCCCTCCATCTACACCAACCAGCCTGTATGCGATGGGTTACATCCCTATCTATGTCACCATCTCTTTGCACAAACGCCCCCAGATACTTAAATATTTTTTTTGACAATGAAAGTAAAAAAAAAATACCCACCGACTTGGGCATGTAAATACATAACTGCCATGATACTAATTAATAATTATTAAAGACGTATTTTAATTCATAAATACAAATATTTTACTTTTTACTATTATAAATACGTACATCTTGTTCATTCATACCACTACAAACCCTTTTTTTACTTGAAAACATTCTATTAGTAACCATGCCTTCATTGTCATTCTCAAAAATCTTTTTCGTTTTCTCGGTTGTTTCGGTTACGGTGATATCAAATGCGGAATTGGTTGATGACGTTTGTAAGAAAATAGGAAACGAGCAATTCTGCTTGGCGGTTTTAAAATCCGATTCAAGGAGTAAGTTTGCAAAAGACATAACTACCCTTACAACGATCGCAGTCGATGCGGCATCAAAAAACACGACTGCGACCCGAGATTACTTCCTCAGTGTGAAGACCGGCCCTCCGGCTGTGTTGACATCTTTGAAAGATTGTATCGATTCATATAATGTTGTGATCGCGGATTTCAGGAATTGCCTAAAGGAACGGGATTGTTCTTTGGCCGGTTATGACATTCACGATGCTGGAGACGAGGTTAAACGTTGTCAGGCGATTGCGGATTCCAACGGGGCTCACGATTCGTTTATAACTACTAGTAACAGTGTCACCCTAGAATTTTGTGGGCTTGGTGAATCATTGGTCAGCCTTATGTGTGACAAAAGAGGTGCTTGATCGCTATTTAAAGACTAGTTAGTTGTATGGAATACTAAATTTGTGCCTTTACATTATAAAGTTTCGTTATCATAATAAAATAAATCCATTATAATGGCGTGTTGGTGATATATAAATATAACTATCGGTGTGTGCTTGTAAATCCTTTTACATTTGCGCATCAGTGAACGGTGAGTCGATATTATTACAATAATGCTTCGGGGTTGTTATATGACAAAAACCAAACGTCATGTATTATGTTTAAATTCATCGGGGCGAAGTATATAAACCTTAAAAATAGTGAAAATAATATCTAAATCCTACCAGCAAAACCTTAATTATGTAACAAGAAATTAACAAAAATCAAACACCAGTTATTTGGTTTATATTTATTGAGACAATATATATATATATATATATATATATATATATATATATAAACACCAGTTATTTGGTTTATATTTATATAACAAGAAATAACTGGTGTTTATATATATATATATAGGGGATCGCTAAAATGAGAACCACCTCCAGTTATGAGAACCATGAGAACCACTTTATAGCCTTTAGATCAACTTGATGGATGGATGAGATTAAAAGTAACAAAAACTAATATTAAATAAAATTTGTCTTATTATGTCTTTTATATTTTAATCAAAAAGGGTAGATTGGTAAAATAACTCTTTTTTGTATTTTTCACTTTATTATTTTTTATTTACTTTTTGTCTTATTATATTACTTTTTAGTTTTATTATATTACTTTTTATTCTTTAAAAAGATTTTTTTATTAAAAACATTTTTAAATTCAGATTTTTTTAACAAAAGACAATTTTTTACGCGCGTTTTTTTACCACCCGTTTTACGCTCCGTTTTTTCACGCCGATTTTGCGAACCGTAGTTTTTAAGTGCCGTTTTTAGGCGCCGTTTTTTGCCGCGCCGTTTTTTACGTCACATTTTTTTACAAGCCGTCCCGTTTTAGCGCGCCGTTTTAGCGTCACGTTTTTTTACAAGCCGTCCCGTTTTTTGCCGTCCCGTTTTAGCCGTCCCGTTTTTTGCCGTCCCGTTTTTTTCCGTCCCGTTTTAGCGCGCCGTTTTAGCGTCACGTTTTTTACAAACCGTCCCGTTTTAGTCGTCCCGTTTTTTGTTGTCCCGTTTTTTGTCGTCCCGTTTTTTGCGCCCCATTTTTTACGTCCCGTTTTTTGCCGCGCCGTTTTTAGCGTCACGTTTTTTTACAAGCCGTCCCGTTTTAGCCGTCCCGTTTTTGTACAAGCCGTCCCGTTTTTTGCCACGCCGTTTTTTACGTCACATTTTTTACAAGCCGTCCCGTTTTTTGCGCCCCATTTTCTACGTCCCGTTTTTTGCGCCCCATTTTTTACGTCCCGTTTTTTGCCGCGCCGTTTTTAGCGTCACGTTTTTTTACAAGCCGTCCCGTTTTTTGCCATCCCGTTTTACGCGCCGTTTATACGGCCCGTTTTACGCGCCGTTTTTCGATTTACGTTTTACGCGCCGATTTACGTTTTACGCGCCGATTTTTTCACGTAACACTTTTTACGTTTTACGCGCCGATTTTTTCACGTAACACTTTTTACTTTTTACGTTTTACGTAACACTTTTTACGTTTTACGTTTTAGGTAAAACTTTTTACGTTTTACGTAAAACTTTTTATGTTTTACGACTAACGTAAAACTTTTTACGTGTTGCGTAAACCTTCTAACGTTATACGAAAAACCTTTTACGTTTTACGTAAAACCTTTTACGTTTTACGCGCCGGTTTTTTACGTTAACAGTTTTTTTACGTTAACGGTTTTTACGTTAGCGGTTTTTTTACGTTAACGGTTTTTTACGTTAACGGTTTTTTACGACCCGTTTTACGCCCGACTTTTTCACGCGTCATTTTTCCAACGCGCCGTTTTTACGTTAACGTTTTTTTACGTTTTACGCGCCGGTTTCTTACTTTAACGTTTTCCTACGTTTTACGCGTCGGTTTTTTACGTTTTACGTTAAAATTTTTACGTTTTACGTTAAAATTTTTACGTTTTACGTTTTTTACGTAAAAAGTTTTGCGTTTTACATAAAAAGTTTTACGTTTTACGTAAAACTTTTTACGTTTTACGTAAAACTTTTTACGTTTTACGTAAAACTTTTTATGTAAAACGTTTTAAGTAAAAAAGTTTACGGTTTACTTTAAAAAAATTATGTTTTGCGTTTTACGTTAATTTTTTCAATCTTTTTACGTTTTACGTTAATTTTTTTAATCTTTTTACGTTTTACGTTAGAATTTTTACGTTTTACGTTAAAATTTTTACGTTTTACGTTTTACGTAAAACTTTTTTACCTTCTACGTTTTAAACTTTTTACGTAAAAGTTTACGGTTGAACTTTTTTTTCACAAAGACTTTTTTACACAAAAACTTGTTTACGCAAGACGAACGCACCCATAAATCGAAAAGTCGGTAGGTGTCTCGGATAGATTTTTATCGTCATCGACTGGGGAAAAGAATATAAAAAACCAACAACAACAAAATAAAAGTGTATCTCGAAAAAAAAACGGGGTTTGGCTCAGATTTTTTCCGATAATTAAATGGCTGCAAATGTGGGGTTGCGGGTTCAAAAACCTACCCTCCACCATCGTTGCCGCGCCATCGTCATCAAAAATCTAGTTTTTTTTTTTTCATCATCGCCACCCATTCCATCAACGGCAAAACGAGATCTGGGGACCAAAATACCAACAGATCAATACCAACATATCAAACCCACAAAAATTCAAAGAAACCCCCAAAATTTCAAAGAAATACCAACAGATCTAAACCACAAAGAAATATAGAGATCAAAATGGCAGTAGCAACAAAATTACAGTAGCAACAAACCCAAAAGAAATAGCATTCACATCTTTACCAAAACAGAAACCAAGAACACAAATTCAAACCCCCAAAACATACCAACTTTTGTACCAAAAGCATGATACCAAAAGCATAAACCCAGTTGAAAAATTCATAAACCCAAGAACACAAATTCATAAACCCAGTTGAAAATTCAAACTTTTGTACCATAAAGCATGATACCTTGTGTCCTGTAACAAGACCCACAAAGGCACTCTCTATATTTTCCTCCATGTATGAAGAACATCAAATGCAACCATCAGTTCAACCAAAAAAACACACGAAAATTCCTCAAGCACCGTCGCCCACCTCTCTCTCCGACGCCGTCGGTTCACACCCCCTTCACCCACCCCCTCACCCATCATTCACCGCCACCGCCGCCGTCGACACACCGCCGCCCCTAATCCACCACATCAAACAAAGAGGGTCTTGTCACTAGAGAGAAAAAACCCACTTTCCCTTGCTATATAAACAGAAAATCAGAGGAGATACAGGTGGTGCAGAGAACGAGGGGCCGCCGGAGAAATGAGGGGCCAGAGTGGGTTTGGTGTTTGGGAATCGCCGGTGTGGAGGTGTGGTGGCGGTGGTGCAGGTAAGTTATGGAGGAGGGGTGAGGGTTTTGGGGGTTTCTTCATGAAGATGAGAGAGATGAGGGAATTTTGAATGATCTGAAACAATTTCGAAAGAGAGAGAGAGATAAGGTTTTGTTTTATGGGGAGTGAGATATGTCAGACATTAATAGGAGAGAGGAGAGAGGATAGATGAGAGATTAGACATTTATAGGAAATGACCAAATTACCCTTTTTCCTGATTGGTTGAGAGTGGTTCTCATGGTTCTCATAACTGGAGGTGGTTCTTATTCTAGCGGCTCCTTATATATATATATATATATATATATAGGGAGAGGATCAAATAGAAAGTTTTGTTTGAATAGAAAGTGTAGGATGCAATAATAGAAGGACACATGGCAATATACAGAAAAATAAGGAGAAGGGTATTTTGGTCCACCTAACAACATTATCATCAAACACACATCAGTTCTCCCCCAATACAATTTTCATCGCACCAGTCCTCCATCTTCTCCAAATCCCTCTTCACCGTCGCTCTTGGTAGCACCACCACCGATCCCGACTGTTCTCCGCCTAAACTCCATCCTCGCCGTAGATCTCCGCCTCCTCTCACAATCCGACCTTCATTTTCTGTCCAACTTGTCTTTCAATCTCCACCGTTGCGACAACGTAGTGATCCCTAAAAACCAACCTAATTAGTTCCGGTGATCGAGGTACAAGTACATGCGGTTGAATCTGAACAAATAAAGTGTGAAATAAACCCTAGAAGATGCGAGATGTTATGGAATTTGTATGATCCATTGATTCACACGATGAAGTTTTGTTGCTGGGAGATGGTGAGAAGTATTTTCAATGTAGCATTTCAATGATTTCCAGCAACAACTTCTGTTAACATTTGACATTTTATTCCTTTTTGTATTTTAAATTTGCCTATAGTGGATGATTTGTCTAAAGTAAATGACGTTGTAATTATTTTGATTGCATATTGAATATTTAATATTTAGATCGTTTTGTTTTCTAAGTTGATAAAGCATTGCGTTTTATATCCCAGTTCATTGGGTTATAAAAAACACTTGGATCATTACGTTTTTAGTTATGTTTTAGAAAAAGGACATTTTTAAGTGTTTTCTGGCCATTGCGTTTTAGAAATAAGACATGTGTTTTTTGTGTATTGCGTTTTAGGTAAAAACACATTTTTATATGTTTTCAGTCCATTGCGTTTTAGAAAGTACACTTTGTTTAAACTTAGCACTTGATTAATTAAATAGATGGTCAAGATTACTTCCTAGGCTTCCTACCCAAATAAACTTCCTATTATATCCTAACCCTATATATATAAACCTTAAAAAAGATATTGCGAAAATGATATCTAAATTCTACAGACAAAATCTTAATTATGTGACAACTCAAAATAAGAAAAAGTTACACTTGTTCGATTAACAACGTGGACTTTGATTAAAAAAAAAAATATATATATATATATATATACTTAAAATAAAGAGAGCTGTAGAGTTTTGTGTACACCCCTCTAGACATCCAAGCGTATGTAGACTTCAACAGAACCACTCGATTATATCCATGGACAAACGAAGAGGGAAACCAAAAACGAAGGAGATATCGAAGTCGACACCAATGAACGACATCAAGCTGTAGATGCATTAATACATGGACAAACGAGAACAAATGATAGATAAGTTCATTGGTCAAATGTCTCAGTTTTTATGAGGTTTCCATGTGTTTTTCATATTTTAATTGAGGTTTCCATGTGTTTTTCATATTTTAATTGAGGTGACATACAATAATTATAATTGAGGTTTCCATGTGTTTTTCATATTTTAATTTTAAGGTTTTGCTTTCCTAATGGACCAAGGGCTATGGACCACCACCCATTGGTTTAATCTCATATGCTTAATCTTTCTCTCTTTCTATGTTGCATTTTTAACGGCAAATTTAGATCGCTAACGGAGCACTAGAGTATCATCGTGCCATCAACGGAACCACCCGATTATATCTATTTCTACTAGGCTATAATGTTTATACACCAATTTAAAAGTAGTGGGGAGTTCAAATGAGAAGAATTGAAAATTAAGAATAAAAAGAATAAAGGATACAATGGTAATTTGAACAAATCATTTAATGAGTCTATTATTTATTTTTGCTATTCAAATTAATGAACTCTAATCATTTAATGAGCATATCTTATAAAATAGTTGTGCACCTTACATGTGACAACTGTGTTCTGTAATCATCGTATTATGTAAAACAATGTCAGTTATCAATAAAACATTGTGCTTTGGTGTTATTATATGTGTTTTGGTGTTATTATATGTGCAATTGTGTTTAATGATTTTACAATTTGATTCGAATTCGATTTCAAGCTTTAAATCACTTTCTGGAAGGTTAAACGCAAACTGGTGCTTAAACGCAATCAGTTTAACGCGACATACACTCCGGAACTGTGACGTAAGCCAAACATACCCTAAATATCCCTTACATAACTTAGAAATAAGTTTCGAAGGATTCGGTATGGCGAAAACATGTTTATTTGAACTAAAGAGCTATTTACGACAAACTGCGTCACTAGATGATAGTTACAGTGCCGAGAAGTGCCTAAAACAAACTATAAATGCAGAATCCTGCATTTATTATTAAAAGTTCAGCATTTTATTATGTTAGTAAAATGCAAAAGCATGGCAGAATGGTCCTGTATGCTTTCCTAAGTGCCGGGAATAATTTGTGTTACAAATATATATATATATATATAAAAGACATTTTTCGGACTAGTTAAACACTTTAACGGAACAACACCGAACCGAACAACCGGACTTTACCCGGAACATAGAAATATTGCCAAACACATTGTTTTATTATTTATGAGCTAGTTATGATCCCCAAATGAAGGGGTATGGTCCCAAAAAGCCGTGCAAACCATACTCCTTATACGTTAATCAAACTAATCTACAGACCACGCGCGGGCTGCTTAGACAAAACCTAATCCGCGCGCGAGGTTCAAACAGGATTGAAGATCAGATTCAGCACTTAGCATCCTGAATGAAGGCCCTCAATGCCTATACCTCGCGCAAGCTGCTTGGACACTCACCAAAGACCGCGCAGCATAAGAGTAAGCCAATAAACGTCTAACAGGCTGTATTCTATCGTGCTCCACGATCACCAATCGTGCAGGAGACAGAGGGTACACAAGGACGCCTACATGGCACCAATCAGGGGGCGGCGACAACTGCCCCATTATCTCCACTCACCGGCTGATGTCAGAGAGACAACAAGGACGACCATCCGGACACGTGGCTCCAATCAGGGTGCGCCAGCACCAGAGATCTTCTAGAAGACACTGACAGCTGCCACAGAAGAGACAAGACGGATATTCCTTGTTGTCGCCTTCAGGCCCAGGGCCCATCAGCCCATCTCCTCCCACACCATGCCGGCTATAAATAGGGACCTTCACACATAGGTTAAACCGCTCTGTTCTCTACTCTCTTGTTGGGTCTAAAACGTGTAGTCTAATGTTATCAACGAATCAAGTCAACAAAGTCAACGCCATCAAGTCAAAGTCAACGCGCAAGTCGACACGGGAAGATCGAAGAAAGATATGGCGTGTGGAAGTTCGAGATTCGATAGTTATAATGCTTTGGATAATTAAATATATTTTGAGTAGTCAAAATATATTTATTATCTTGTTTAATGAGTTTTCATGTTTAGTGCTATTTTTAGTAAGTTATTATCTCTAGGGACTTAATTGTAATTAGCCTAAAATGGTAAAGGCTATAAATAGAATGAGATGATTAGGGTTTTGAGGACACACATTTCTAGAAAGATTTGGGGGCTAATTGTATTCATCTTATGCAAATCATTATTCAAGGGTTTTCAAGTTCATATTTTGTGTGTTCATCTTGATTTGTTTATCAAAATCAGATTTTTTGGCTCGATTTGAAACTACAATTTGGTATCAGAGCTTGGTACTCGAATTTGGGATTCAACAATCTCCAAATTCATCATAAAAAAAAATCTGATTTTTATTTGAAAAGTTTTGAAACTTTTGGGGTTTTTGATTTTATTCAAATTTTTCTTCAAAAATCTTGTTTTTAAAAAGGTTTAAATTATGTGTTTGCTGATTGAGAGTTGAGAATAGTGTTTTCGTATCATTTAAAGTGGTTTCAGCTCAAATCAGTAGGTTTTAGATGAGTTTTTGAAGTTTCTGGGCGATTTTTTTTATGAATACAGCGATTTTATCTTTGAATACAGCGATTTTATTTTGAATATAGCGTTTTTATTGAAAATTCCGACGAATTTGTGTTTTCCGACAACTTTTCCGGCGAAATTAATTTCCGACGACTTTAAATCTTGAACGCGAGTTCAAGTTCTCCGGGGTATTTGTTAAATACGCTGGTAAGTCACATATTTCCGGCGTCGTCATTCTGACCATTTTGTTTCACCCAGCGAAGTTAGAAGAAAGGAGTAGAAACCAGAAAATTCATTTTTTTTAACACAAAACAATTACAACTTCATAAATGTTCAGTAGACAAACATGTCGTCTTTTATCCTGCTGAGATTTAAGTCGATAACACACGAACCAAAATGAATACAAAATCAACCTGAAAAACCACTATTTAGGTTTCAATTTGTGTTTGTTGTTTCAGCCGTTAAACCACTCCATCAGGCCGTACAACCCATCACCACCCAAGAACATCAAGAACCACTGTACCAGTACCCACTTCGTCGCACCACCGTAACCATCAACCACCGTTCCACCGCACTTCACCGTCTCTGATTCACCTGTCAACCACCAGACCAGCCACCTTCCGACTAACTCCACCCCCGAACACCCACTACCACCATCTTAACGCTCCACACTACAAACCGTCACACCACCGTTTCAAACATACTAACACTCACCCCCACCTCCGGTCACCGAGCTACCATTTCCGAAACACCAGAACTTCACCGCCACCGACCGCCGTCTCTGGATTCAGTCGACTCCCTCCCTTCCGTCAACTCCGTTTCGGTCAACACCACCTTGCACCATCTCCCTCCACACACGCACACCATACACACACCAACCTACAGTTGACATCTAAAAGAATAAAGTAGAAGATAGACAACTGTTTCTTGTGTATACCATGGGATTAAAGTGAAATAGAGAAAGAAAGAAAGAAGCTGATTGCTGTTGCCTATTGTCCTTTGATTTCGAAGAGAGAGCGAAGCAGAGTCAGTGGCGGCCATTTGAAAAGTTTTTAGGGTTTGTTGTAGAGAGAGTAGGTTGGCGGCTGAATGTGTTATATTATTTAGGGCTTGATGTGGTGTGTATGTTTGGCGAAAGAGAGAGACCAAGATAGTTAGCTGCTGCTGGTGTTCTTCGTTGTTAGAGAGAGAGAGAGAGTTGGAGAAGAAGGGTTTGCATCTTCAAGTGAGAGAGAGAGAAGCAAAAAGGGTGACATCTGAGTTGGGGATTAGAATTTTTAGGGTATTGGTGGTTTTGTCTTCAAGCAAATTCAAAACTCTATTTGATAAAAAGTCTGACGTCCGGAGCGGATTTCAATATTTTCAAAACTTTTGCTTGTAGTTAAATATTAAAAGGAATTTCAAAACTCCATTTAATAAAAAATTTGACAGCCTATTGTTGGGAGGATTAAAGACGAAATTAGAGCTCTTGGATTCCTTTGGCTGAAAAGTCGGGCGAAAGCGAGTTCGGTAACATGGACGGATTGGTGTAATTTCGATTTGTCGTGTTTTATTGTTTGAGGTCGGTAGATGTATTGATTGGCAATTTTCGGGTTAACTCGTTGTTAATCTTGGTCTTTAATAAAATTTTCGTTGGCCGTTCAAAAAAAAAAAAAAAAAAATTTGACATCCGGATTGATAAGTGAGGATCTCGACTACTGTGAAAAGAAATTCAAATTTTTTTTTTTTTTGAAAAACTAACCGGTATTCATTAGAAAGTGGGGTCTGGCACTTAAGAAAACTAAATTCAATTCCATTTTATTATAACTTGACATCCGAAAAAAAAAATTAATTAATTTGTATTCGTAAAATTGATTTGGGCCGGGTCTTAAATTTTTTATTTGTGGGCCTCGAATTTTGATCAGTTTTGGGTCGGGTTTTCATAGTTTATTTTTGGGCCTTTTAAAATTAACTTGTGTTCGCAGAATTTCACCGGGCCAGGCGTTTCAAGTTCATTTGGACCAAGTACTACTAACATTTGGAGTTGATACGGGTTTAATTTTTGAAGTAACTTGAACCGGGTTTTAAGTTGAGACAAATATTTTTCGAGCTTTAAAAAAAAAAGAAAAGAAAAGAAAAAACATGGATGAAACTCAGAAGGAGTACGATAACTTTAGAAGTGTTCATGGTGAAAGTTTGTCTGATCATATTACAAGGTTCATGAATTTGCTGACAAAGATGAAGAAAGCTGGAATTCCCGTTACCAACCGTGCTAAAATCAAAAGGTTGCTAGATTCACTACCAAAAGAATGGAGTATCCGGTGCATGAAGATTAAAGATGACTTTATAAGGTATCCTACGACGCTGACAGATGTCGTAGACACTTTGAAATCTCTTGAAATGGCGGTGAATCAGATTGGTGTCACTCCAAAAGCAAGCCCAACAACACCTACCAACATGAGTTTCCCTTCCCCAATCATTGTAGGAAGTTCATCATTTGTTTCAGCCAGGATTCTAAATAATCTTCCAGCAAGTTCTGCAAAAACATCTTTAAGTGAAAAAGAAATGGTGGAAATTGCAAAGTCAACAACTGATAATGGGAAGAAAGTTACTGAGGAGGATGATAAGGTGAAGCAGATTGAGAAGGTGGATGCAGGATTCAGTGAAGCAGGTAGAAAGAATGAAGAGAAGACGCCTTTTGAAGCCCAGCATGCAGAATCTAGCAAGGAAAAGGAAGAAAAGGACTTGGTAAACAGCATTCCGCACGAATTTAAAGTAAAGTTATGCACACAATCATGCGTAGACGTCGTGGCACACTATAAGTATCTTAATCTTGAATTTATGAGGGAAAAAGACAAAGTTTTAAAATTCAATAAAGAACTCAAACAAAATGAGGCCGCATATCAGAGAAAGTTGAATTCAACTTTAGCTGAAATGCAAACTCTAAAAGAATTCGTTTTTAGAAAAGATTTTATCATCAACGATTTAACAAAAAGATTAGAAAAATCTTTGAACGAAAACAATAAACTACAAATTATAATAGACAAATGGAATGTCAGTCAAAAGGTTTTTACTGACATCAAAAACTGCCAACGACCGACGTTTGTAAAAGATGGGATCGGGTATAAGGATAGGCAAGGAAATGAAAGAAAACTCTTCTTTCCACCACATAGCAAAAACTATGTGCCTATGCCAACTCCTCATCCTGACAACGATTTAGTTGATAAAAATGATTTGATTGCTCAAAATATCAATTGTGAAAATGATAAAATTTCTAACGTTTCTGAAAGCAGTGAAGAGGTGATTGAGCGTGAGGAGGATGTGTGCGATGAGGATTGTGGTGCCACGAAAATAGGAATAGGGTATTCAGGCGACAGTTATACTACTGTTAACTGGTTCGCCTGGAACTGTGAGAAATCAAACAAAACTTTAAAATGTGTTGACTTAAAATCTGCTTTTTGTGATGAAAAAGTTGTGTGTGAACCTCCCATGTTTGTTCCAGAATTGAAACAAAACAGATTCGGAAAATTCCTTACCGAGGAAATTCCAGAATTTGTTCCATCTCATACAGGTATGTCAGAGTCTGATAAGGAGCCAAATGAAGAAAGCAGCAGTGAAGACTCAAGCACCACAACTTTAGAAGGTGGCGAAGGAAGCTCAAGTGAGGATCGTGATTCGGATTTTCAATCATATCAAGAATGGGAAAGCTCAAATGACTCGGAAACTTCAGTAAAAGATGCTGATAAAAAGGTTGAAAACCTTGAACCATCGGGTGTTCAAGAACCAACGACCCCAAATGACTCTACAAGTCTTGAAAATCAAGATCCATTGGAAAAAGACTTCCACATTGATGATTGCACGAGTTCAGATGATGAATCAAAGACAAATGAAAGTCTTGGGGAGTCAAAGATCAAAAGATCATCTGAAGTTGTCGAACATCACGTTTGTGAACATGCTGAGTCAAGCTCAAAGCAATCCCCGCCCCTAGTTGCATCACACGGAACTGCAAAGTCTCAAAAGCCATTCAAGGCTTGTTTTAGGTGTGGAAAAGAAGGTCATGTGCTCAAGCAATGCCCAGAGCGACACGATCCAGACGGTAAAGGCAACCAGTATTGCTTTTCTGGATCAAAAGGTAAAAATCACACATCTTTGAAAGATCAGATGAAAAACTTTTCATCCAGGTCTCCACATGTGAAGCCAGTTTCACATGATTCAAAGATAAAAAGGACCAACACAACAAAACCTCAATCTTTCTCTCCGGGTCTTAAACATAAAATTGTTTCAAACGTTAAATCTTTTACAAACAAAATTTTTAAACCAACACAGGTTTGGCGAGTCAAACCAATGGTTGTAAAAGAAATCAACGAGGGAAAAAATTTGGTATATCGGGAGGTTTCTTATTTTGATGAAAGCGGGCAACCCAAGACTACGATGGCTTGGGTTCCACTCTCTAACTGAATTGCTTATGAGTGTAGGAACATCCAAGGAGGACTGTTAGTAACACCAGTTATTATCAGTGGTTGTTTCTGGTACAAGTTTAAAGAGGAAAATCACAAGTTTGGTTATGGTATCTAACCTGGTCGCGCACTCAACTACACTGTAACACACTCATTTTCTTGCTGACATATGCTTTTGTGTGCCTGGTGTGGAAGACTTTATTTTGTAAATACATATTTTATATATTTTAGTTCTTCAGTAAATGATTATACATAAATAAAATTTTAAGGGGGAGTATTAAAATACTTCCTAGACCATGAGATGTGATTATTGCAAAATAATCATGATCTTATATGAGAAATGATAGGAACTAATCTGATTATGTCTTCGCATGAATAGGATCTGATGGAGGATACGGCTCCAAGTTAACGATATGTCGGTAGATTCAGCAACACCAACGAGTAAACTGCTGTTAGGGAGCAAAACATAACTTCTACACAAGGATTCTGGCTTTTCTCAGGCATTACGCATCATAGTGGGTAACACGTTGCGGCATATGGCTTAATGGTCTTAAATCTTGTGTTGATAGATTGCCAAAGTCTGAGATCTCGGGTCTTTATATTGGTTTTCATTCGGGGGTATCATAGTTGGTCTTCTGCTGCATCCAGATACATGCTGACCTAGAACTCCTATGATATCCCTTCATAATAAGCGCCTTAAAAAAAGGCCAAACCCTTTCATAATAAGTGCCATTTTTTGGCCAAAACCTTTTGATGGATTAGTTTCGGTCTCTCTGCTGTACGAAAGTACTGACCTGTTCACCGAACTATCTGTCTCAGCCCTCGATAGTTATTGGGATCTCTGTTGTACGAAAGTACAGACCTGATCTCCGCTCTATCGTTGAAAAGAATGAATCCAATATACTCACCTGTTATGAAGAATCTTTGTGCATACCTTGATCGCGGGGGTATGTCCTGATGTGGGACTCACAGGCGTAATGATTCTATTCTCAATAGCTTGTGTGGGGGCCATAGAATTCTTGTCAATATTACCAAAACATGATAAACAAGCTCACCGAAAGCATGTTGATAGAAGGATGCATGGATTTAAGAGGACAAACATACCAGCAATCGTTCTTGAGTCGTAGCTATCCTAAAGAAAGTTGAAGTGTGACTAGGCTTTTCAAGTTGGCATGATCTCATATTTGATCAGCTCTAAATCTCAAAGGTTGAAAGTTAAAAAAAAAATCTAAAAAAATAAAAAAAAAATCTAAAAATCCAAAAATATTTTGATTTGTGTACAGTTGTTTTTCTAAGTCTTCCATATCACATCAATCGTGTCTCAAACCGCTTGAGATACTCTTTCCATTGCACACTACAGATGAATACAGTTTTGTCTGTACTCTGAATCAGTCTAAAAGAAAATGTGGAGTTGTGTTTATGTCTGTGAACAGGTTACTTCGACTATTTGCTGCAATGATGGCCGATCATCAATTGAGCAAGATACCAGACCAAAGCACCTGTTTCCCGAAGATTGCAGAAGATACCGAGCTAGGAATCCTCCTCCTACATCTTCTGATTCACTCAAGCAAAAGAGAGTTGGAAAAAGTTGCACCTGATTGTCAAAGATGATGCATGCAAAAAGGGGGAGCTTGTCAGCTTAAAGTTTTTACAGAGCAAAGTGTCAAAAGAAGATCTTCAGTGAAGAATATTTGGAAAGCATCAGTCTAGGGGGAGATTGTTGGGTCTAAAATTGAGACTGAAGCTTGCCAAATTGAAGATTACAACACGCATGAAGTTGACGGTTCTAAAGATGACGCAAGAGTTTGATAACATTAGCCTAAGGGGGAGATTGTTGGGTCTAAAACGTGTAGTCTAATGTTATCAACGAATCAAGTCAACAAAGTCAACGCCATCAAGTCAAAGTCAACGCGCAAGTCGACACGGGAAGATCGAAGAAAGATATGGCGTGTGGAAGTTCGAGATTCGATAGTTATAATGCTTTGGATAATTAAATATATTTTGAGTAGTCAAAATATATTTATTATCTTTTTTAATGAGTTTTCATGTTTAGTGCTATTTTTAGTAAGTTATTATCTCTAGGGACTTAATTGTAATTAGCCTAAAATGGTAAAGGCTATAAATAGAATGAGATGATTAGGGTTTTGAGGACACACATTTCTAGAAAGATTTGGGGGCTAATTGTATTCATCTTATGCAAATCATTATTCAAGGGTTTTCAAGTTCATATTTTGTGTGTTCATCTTGATTTGTTTATCAAAATCAGATTTTTTGGCTCGATTTGATCCTACATCTCTCACTCTAACCACACTCAACCGTCAAAACTCAGCCAATTCCAAGACTTATGCACAAGACCTAACCACGTACGCGCAACCATGACAAGCTCATGGTAATGCGCCGGTACAAATAACAACTGCTTGCAACCAATCAGGGTGCGCCAGGTTTGCCCAACCAGTATCATGTAATA
Source organism: Helianthus tuberosus (assembly GCA_030545235.1). Classification (NCBI taxonomy): domain Eukaryota; kingdom Viridiplantae; phylum Streptophyta; class Magnoliopsida; order Asterales; family Asteraceae; genus Helianthus; species Helianthus tuberosus. The sequence continues at coordinate 171,430,178 of CM060367.1, read as the reverse complement.
TCCACCGCTCCATTATCTCTACTCACAGCGAAAGACAGACGCAACAAGCATGGCCAACAACTTTCCCGCACCCGGGCGACAGGTAAGCCTAAAACTCAATCCTTACTTTCGAGCACTCCTAACAAGTCTAGTACCCCTACCACGCTTGCACGCGGGAGCAGCACTAGACTGGGGGACTTGATGGGGTACGGTACTAGACCCGACCCGAGCGGTCGGACTTCCCGTTACTTGTTGCTTTTATATTAACTATTTATTATTGTTGCTTACTAACCCAACTGCGAGGCCCAACGCGATGTAGTTTACACTACTTTGGGCTGGGGCTTGTAGAGATAACCCCTAACTGGGCCTGGCCCATTGAGGTTAGGGGAGGCCCATATCCCCTATATAAAGAGGTCTTCACCTCATTATTAGGGTAGATGAAATGGAGCCGCCACACTTTTTGTAGCTGGAAACAGGAGAATCTTCTCCTACCGGCAATCTCTACAGCTCCACTTTCTTCTCTTCTCCATTGCAGATCTAGGTTCAAGAGGAAGAACAAGGTGTGATTCTTCACCCTTATGTAGAACGCGGTCCAGTCATCCCGGCGGTGATTCCGTGTTTCTTCATTGGCGCCCACCGGTTCAAAATCTAAATCAAAGAATCACAACTTATTCTCCTCTGCCCAAATTTTCAGATCTGTGGTGTTTGGTCACCAGATTCACACAAGATTCGTGGTTTTAAAACCAAACAGATCTACATGTGTTTGGTGAGTATACAGTTACTGCTCCAAAGGGGTCTTATGCCTCCATTAACAAGGACAACAGTCATTCATAGTAAATCAGGCAAGTATTTTATTTTTATTTATTTTTTTCTTTACGCAAGCTTTTTCAAAACCAATATATGACAAAAATCATATGAAATATCTTCTGATGAAAAAGCATTTATAAAGAAAAATAAAATGAGGGAATAAAGCAAATTGCAAAATTCTCTCATACGGAACCTCCTAAAAGCCTAAATGCTCTTGATTCTTAATTTAATAATATTCTTGACATTTGAAAGGCTCATGGAGTTGATCTATTTTTTACTGGGTGAAACAATGGGTGAAACAAGGCTGATATTAATTTTATCTATGTCATTAAAGGTTTTGATAAGACAGAACCATGATGACACTACAATTTAAAAGTTTTAACAGCTGTAAAAAGCTGAATAAAGTGTCTGACATGTATGTACTGCACTTTTTTGTCTTTACCCGAGAAAAAAAAGAGACGTTCACTTTGTCTTCTTCTTTATATAAAAAAAAAGCGATAGTTCACAAAATTTGGTTAAGGAGTGGCAAGCTTGACTGAGGTAAACCTCCGTCACCTCGCGCTTGTCAGAAGTACACTCCACCGCATAAGCAACTGCGCCTCTTGCCGGTCATACTCCACTGAACAGGCACGCACGCGTCTTGCCGGACAAGCATCACCTCGCGCCGGACCCTCTTGCGGGCACACTCCTCTGTGCAGGGACGCGCACCCTTTGCCGGTCATACTCCACCGCGCAGGTACGCGTGCGTCTTGCCCGGGTAGCACCGCCGCGCGCGTCTTGCCCGGGCAGCACCACCTCGCGCCAGACATCCTTCCCCTCTTTGCGCACTAGAGACATGCTCTACCGGAGGATGACCTCCACTTCGCGCAGCATGAGACTGTACAACTAAGGGGATTTCCTACACCATGGATTACAGGCGAATAAACATAACCGCACGCATGCACGCGCCAGACAAAAACCTCCGTCACCCCGCGCATGTTTGGTGGGGGAGTAATTTGGAGATGGCAACAATTGTCTTATGCAAGTTACTGTTTCATGTTCTTCTTTTTATATAGATAAAAACAAAATGGGAAGCCACTTTATACATGTTTTGCTTGAGGTTTTTAACTTCATCTTTACCTCAAAGGTGTTAAAACTTTATTTTGTGATCGTGGAATCACACCTTTAAAATGCATAAATATTTCGTGGCTACCCCCCATATCCGAAAATATCTTTGAAAGGTATACCGGTAGTGAGGCGAAAAAGCCACTCACAAAAGCCCGGGCACGACGAAGCCCCGCGCATGATGGACAAACTCCATCACGCCTGACAAAGGAACACGGCGAGGTCTCCCACGCAACAGCTCGTATAAGATTAACCATGGTGAAGGCCCGCCAAAAAAGCTTTGCGCCCCGTGAGAAAACTTCGCGTCAGCCGGAAAGGTCTCACCGCGCACCTACACCGGTCCGCCATTTTTTATAAATCAATCTTTTAGATAACCCCTTGTGGACGTCATTCTCGCCTGACCAATGTTGCACTTCCGACTGGTTGAAATCGCTGCAACGGATGACCTTCCCCAGCTTGTACAGCCTAGTGGGTGGCCATTATTTCACTATTTGAACACTCACCTCGAGTTTTAAACTGAGGCCGCTTTAGAAATAGTAAAAAACAATCATATAAAAAAGAAGTGTCGTATATAATTAATAAAATGGCTAGTGAGTTTTCTGACACACCTTTAAGGTGATTATTTAGCATGTGATCTTATCCACACATTTTGTTTCTTGGAAACACTTGAATCATTTATAAGGTTTAATTACTATATAATGCCACCAATAAACTAAGGTGGCCAAGTTCAAGCGAATCGAATCAATTCAACGACATGGTTAACAGTTTATCGTTTTAACGATTAACAACCATGTGGTGTTTCCTAGACATACTGTAACATTGCTTATTATTATTGTCATATTTCAATGCTACTAACATCTATTTAGTAGCAATAAACTGATATCCGCATGGTGCAACACCATCGGAAGGGTCAAAATTGTTTCACGTATTACGGAGCATGGATGTACAAAACGAGCACCTCCTAAGGACAACGTTTTGGTACAATGTTTTCCATATATCATATTCGTTATTACGACTTACCTTGTCAACTTATTTGCAGGACTAGCAATACATTCAATCGGTAAAACCCAACGAGTGATTCTCACGCACGCCGATCAAAGCCTAAAAAGCGCCCTTTACATACGAGCACGCCGGTCTCCATAGGAGTCTGCTGCTCTACATACGAGCATCTCAGCCTCCATGCGAGCCTGCTGCTCCACATACGAGCAACTAAGTCGCCATCCGCGCATGCTCCTTTACATTTGAGCACGTAAGTCGCCACGCGCGCATGCTTCTCTACCCACGAGCACGTAAGTCGCCACGCGCGCATGCTCCTCTACATACGAGCACGTAAGTCGCCACGCGCGCAGGCTCCCTAACATACGAGCACGTAAGTCGCCACGCGCGCATGCTCCTCTACATACGAGCACGTAAGTCGCCACGCGCGCATGCTCCTCTACATACGAGCACATAAGTCGCCACGCGCGCAGGCTCTCTGACATACGAGCACGTAAGTCGCCACGCGCGCATGCTCCTCTATATACGAGCACGTAAGTCGCCACGCGCGCATACTCCTCTACGTACGAGCCCGTTAGTCGCCTCGCGCGCATACTCCATTACTTACGAGCACATAAGTCGCCATGCGCGCAAGCTCTTTTACATACCAACACGTCGATCTCCATACAAGTCTGTTGTTCTACATACGATCATCTCAGCCACCACGCGAGCTTTGCTGCTGCACATATAAGCACGCTAATCTTCACGCGACCCTGCTGCTTTACATACGAGCGTGTGTGTCGCCCGTGCGCGCATGCTTAGCCATATATGAAAACGCTTACAAAACGTAAACTGTGCTACAAATGCACGCACCACTTTGGGTATACGCAAAAACGCATTGGCTGAAATAAAGTTTCGCTTACACCTACAATCTTCAAGACAAGCCACATCTCCTTGCGTCATGCCACATTGTTGTTATGTCACACCAGAGGATTAGCGCAGGCTCGGATCTCCAGTTCATTATTCCTGACAAAACTTTATGCCAATTCTTATTCGCGATACCTTTTCAAAGTGGATTAACACGTGCAAATATTGTAGACAACAGTTTACAAAGAGTCAAACACTATATATACATACGCTTCATGACTTAAGACACACGCGCACCTTGCGCTAACCAACAGAAGTCACACCATAGGGTGAATATTTTACAATAGCCACACGACTGTGTGCGCACCGCTAAAGCTGGGCCACACTCGCCTGACAAAGGCGAACCGTCAGTGACAACATAATGATCGCCGTGTCAGCAGTCAACTCAATGGTCACCATCAACGACATTTGCACCAACTTGTCAGAATTTAAAATTCGAGAAATTTCTCGCCTAAAATTACAACGAAACTTCATGTTGAAGTTAGCAAGGGTCGCGCCGCATGCGTCATCAGCCAATGATCATGCGCGCCAGCTCACAAAAGCAACAGGTATCAATTACCAAGCATGGTAGCCGCGTGGTAGCAATTGACAAACACTTACACGCGCGCCAGCTACTAAGACCTAGCAAATGCTTTAAAGACCAGCATGCCTTTCCTTTTTTCCTTTTTCTGAGTCTAGAGCTCCAACCATTCACTTCGCGCATGGAAGCAGCACTGGACTGGGGGGACTTGAAGGGGTATGGTCCCAAAAAGCCGTGCAAACCATACTCCTTATACGTTAATCAAACTAATCTACAGACCACGCGCGGGCTGCTTAGACAAAACCTAATCCGCGCGCGAGGTTCAAACAGGATTGAAGATCAGATTCAGCACTTAGCATCCTGAATGAAGGCCCTCAATGCCTATACCTCGCGCAAGCTGCTTGGACACTCACCAAAGACCGCGCGACATAAGAGTAAGCCAATAAACGTCTAACATGCTGTATTCTATCGTGCTCCACGATCACCAATCGTGCAGGAGACAGAGGGTACACAAGGACGCCTACATGGCACCAATCAGGGGGCGACGACAACTGCCCCATTATCTCCACTCACCGGCTGATGTCAGAGAGACAACAAGGACGACCATCCGGACACGTGGCTCCAATCAGGGTGCGCCAGCACCAGAGATCTTCTAGAAGACACTGACAGCTGCCACAGAAGAGACAAGACGGATATTCCTTGTTGTCGCCTTCTGGCCCAGGGCCCATCAGCCCATCTCCTCCCACACCACGCCGGCTATAAATAGGGACCTTCACACACAGGTTAAACCGCTTTGTTCTCTACTCTCTCACTCTAACCACACTCAACCGTCAAAACTCAGCCAATTCCAAGACTTATGCACAAGACCTAACCACGTACGCGCAACCATGACAAGCTCATGGTAATGCGCCGGTACAAATAACAACTGCTTGCAACCAATCAGCGTGCGCCAGGTTTGCCCAACCAGTATCATGTAATATCCACCGCTCCATTATCTCTACTCACAGCGAAAGACAGACGCAACAAGCATGGCCAACAACTTTCCCGCACCCGGGCGACAGGTAAGCCTAAAACTCAATCCTTACTTTCGAGCACTCCTAACAAGTCTAGTACTCCTACCACGCTTGCACGCGGGAGCAGCACTAGACTGGGGGACTTGATGGGGTACGGTACTAGACCCGACCCGAGCGGTCGGACTTCCCGTTACTTGTTGCTTTTATATTAATTATTTATTATTGTTGCTTACTAACCCAACCGCGAGGCCCAACGCGATGTAGTTTACACTACTTTGGGCTGGGGCTTGTAGAGATAACCCCTAACTGGGCCTGGCCCGTTGAGGTTAGGGGAGGCCCATATCCCCTATATAAAGAGGTCTTCACCTCATTATTAGGGTAGATGAAATGGAGCCGCCACACTTTTTGTAGCTGGAAACAGGAGAATCTTCTCCTACCGGCAATCTCTACAGCTCCACTTTCTTCTCTTCTCCATTGCATATCTAGGTTCAAGAGGAAGAACAAGGCGTGATTCTTCACCCTTATGTAGAACGCGGTCCAGTCATCCCGGCGGTGATTCCGTGTTTCTTCACCGAACATCATAACACCCTATACAAATATCTCATAACTAAAACCACCTAACTAAATCATTAGATTCTAACTAATTATCTTAACTTGGTTATAACCTAGCCTACATACCCCCCCCCCTCATTACGACGGTCCCCAAGGGTGGGACACACCCTTGTGCTTTCTTGATTATTTTATTCAAATGGTTGGATATCTAGTGAACACATTACCTAATGGTTATTAGTGAATTGGATTATAAGTAAACTCAAGAGTTAACCCTTCTCTCACTTACAACCATCACAACATCAAGCTTTCCTCTCTTCCTTCTCCCTTGCTTTCGGCAGCCATCACTAACCACCATATCACCACCATCCAACTTCCATACAAGCATTCTATACATACCCAAAGGTGCTAGAGACCGAACAAGTAAGCTTGGTGCACTCGGAAGCTCAAGGACCGCTCTCGTTTTCTTTTATCCACCACTTTTCTACACTCGAACTCCCCTAGCCTTGTGCTAGTGGTAAGCACTTAGATCCTTGCATTTTACATGATTGTTGAGTGGTTAATGATGTTTAAAGATCAAAAAGATAGAAAGTCTAAAGAACTTAAACAAGTCTTGAACATCATCTAACATATGATAAAGTAGTGATTAAAATGATGATGAAATATGATAATGCATGATAAATCTGAAATATATAAGTGATAATCTGCTGTAAGTATTGTTGTGATCGCTAAACATGTTAACGGAATCAATCGAACACACTTTATAATGTTAAAAGACTGAAAACAGAAAGCTGTTTAATAATTACAGCCAACTTCAGTTGGCTGTAACCAGACCGTAACTTAACGAAAAATGTGTTTTCTGAAGTCTAGATTTAAGTATTATGAAATACGGTTCTAATGGCACTGGAATCATAATTTTTGGACTTCGTTTACTATTTTTAAAGTGCCATTTTGTAACAGCAGCTAGAGCTGCATTTTTGCTGCTGAAAATATGCGTCCTGTTTTCAGTCATAACTTGAATTCTGTGTAGAGTTAGATCATGAAATTTGTACTGTAGATGACCACCGATGTATTTGTAATTTTCTCACTGGAATTTCGTAAATCGGACTCTCGATGAATTTTAAATAAATTATTCCGTGGACTGCAGTCAGAAAAAGATAAATCTGATTTCAGTCCGGAAAATGAATTTTTATAAAATATTGGTAATGAACTGGACCCCGATATTTTTACACAATAATATTTGGATCGTTTAAGCCGTTCTGTAAAAGTTTGGGAATTTTTGGAATAAGTTAACTATTTTATTTAAATGTCCGAAAACAGTCCAGTTTCATATATATTAAAACAGAAATGACATAAGTAGTAATTGCATGCCAAAGTGTGGGTTTTTTATTATTAAAATCATTCTTATTTAATTTAGGGCGGATAAACAATTTGAGGGATTGTGTTAACATTTAAAAACGCACCCGAAGGTGAGTACATAGATCCCCTCTTTTTACTATTTTCGATTGTTTTTGGGTGATTCATATGTATCAAAATGATTCCGATATTTTAACGACGGTTTCAAAACGATTGAGATGGTTTATACTAAACTAATAACGATTTCGATAATGTGAACGAGCTTGTTGGTTGTAATTACATAACGAATGACATTCATTAATTTCGGCCAAACCGACCAGTATTAGGTTATGGTACCATAGGATCCGACAAATCCCGTTATCAAACTAGACCCATGGTTATGTGTGGGTTAAGTGGGTAATGACTAAATCTGATGATTGTTAACTTACCCTTTGGAGGTTTGTTAATGCGAGAATGAGTTGAACGATGAACGAGTCACAAAGGTTTGAATGTTATTAGCGAGATGACCAAAAGTAGTTTCACAACTAAAACGAGAACGATTTGTACGAGAACGATTTTGAACGATTTAAACAAGCGAATGATGATCTATAACGAGAACGAGTTAAACGATGTTACACAACGAGGTTTACTAAACAATATAAACCATACGAGTTTTATTACGAGAACGATTTACGATTTGGTTTACGAAAACAAATGTTTTGTGTTAAGATTCATGGCAACAAGGTTTATAACTGGTAACCACTCTGTTTTGACTTGGTTATTCATTTTACAATACAAACATTTTACAAAAAAAAAAGGTTTTCTACTATCGATTAACGAAGTTGTATGAGTTATTTCAATATGTAAACGAGCCATGAATCTGACACTCTCACAAAACCTATGTACTCGCCAGCATTTCTTGCTGACTTTGTTTTTACATATGTTTCAGGTGATGTCGCTTAATGATGATTACGAATATGATGCATGCTCACTTAGGAGTTAGGACTGGACGAGGCTTTAGTGATTTATTAACGATAATAGTCTATGTTTGATTTGCTTGTTTAACTTTAAGACAATGTTTAATATTTAATAAAACGAGACTCTTTGTATCCATGGTTTGAAACAATAATTCTGTTACAACACTCCCCGACGTTTCCGCCACGGTTTGTTGTTTTACGTGGTCGGGGTGTGACATTACACAACAAAAACAATCTTGCACATGATCTTACATTTTCAACGTTTCCTACACCATTAAAACAATATTTTGGTGTAGGATACATAATGTGTAGAACTCAAACACTTTTAAATAATTTTGCGACTCATAATAAAATATGTGTAGGACACAAAATTTTTAAATAATTTTGTCACTTCTAATAAAATTTGTGTCGAAGCCAATACATTAATGATGGTGAAGGGGAAATTTATGGTTGCATTAATAAGAATTAACTAACTTTTTAAAATATTTATTAATATTCTACATCAAAATGTCTATACTACCCTTAGTAATTAAAGCATTAATTAAAAGTTCACAACAATGATATCTTGATTCACAACTATTGATCAAAAAAATATATGGTCTAGATTAATTTATTTTTTCTTCTTTTAAGAAGATTCTTTTCAAATGAACCTCCCCCTTTAGAAGTAAACCCAATAAATACAAATATTGATTAAGAAATAATAACTAATTATAAAAAAAATATGTGTTAAGTAAATACTAATATTGATTAATAAATAAAAAGTAAAAGTAAAAAATAAGTATATACTAATTTCGTATGTATGATTGATTTTTTATTAATGTTACTAAATAACTAAGTATTAAAAAAGTTTCCATATATAGTATTAATAATAATAAATAAATAACTTTCTTATGATAAATAAATTACTTTATTTATGATTATTAATATTTTTTTTATTAGAGTAAATTACAAAAATCATCCTTTATTTGACACTAGATTGCAAAGTGTGTCTTTTATCTTCAAAAATTACAAAGAAACGTACTCGATGTTTGCAGACCACTTAACAATGAAAAATAACTAAGTTAGGGATAAAGGACATAATGTTTAGGGGTTTACAAACATCGAGTACGTTTTTTGTACTTTTTGAAGATAAAGGACACACTTTGCAATCTAAAAAAGAGTAGTTGCACGGTACCCCTGACCGCGGAAGGGATCTCCCTTCCCAGTTCACCACCCGACAAGGATCCCTGGCGGCAAATACCCATAGCCATTAAAGAGGGGTAAGAAACATGTTTCAAACCCGAGACCTCGAGTGTCCTCGGTCCGGCTTAAAGTGGGTGTCGGTGGCCATCAAAGTGGCACTAATGGGAATTGAACTTGGGTCTCCATTGGAGAACCCAAGTCACTCCACCACTAGGTCACTTGTGGTGGTTACACTTTGCAATCTAGTGTCAACATAAAGGATGATTTTTGTAATTTACTCTTTTATTATTGATTTATCGTGTTACACGTACATACTTATTTATTTATATGTATTATGTATGTATATATGTATGTGTTAGTCTATGTATATGTCTACATATCGACATATCATTAAATGGTTAATGAAGCAGGGTTTAAACATATATCGACGATCACGTGCATGTTGCTTAAACATATAGCAATGATGGTCAACTTTGGTTGTAACGCCTCGCTTTTCGCAGCTTTATATTTTTTTGAAAGATTGTATAATAATTCTATTTTCGGAAACTCGTTTCCTTTGTAATTGTTTCTCATTTCGAACCATTGTAAATCCGAGACTTTGATCGTACTAAAATTGATCTTTTATGTGATATATACTTTATTTATACATGTTTATACCTTGACACATGCATTCGTTTAATACATGATTCATAATTCTCATAAACGAAGGTTTAACTCGTCAACAACTATCACGTATTCGTAATCATAAAACCTTCCATACATACAAATGCTTGATCATTCAATTATAAGACTAACTTATATATCTTTGTCACTCGATTGGTACCTAAACACCTATTATACAAGCTAGTTTGCTGCGTATTAGTCAATCACATGTCTTCTTCTGCTTCATTCACTTAAAACAAATTTATTTCACATATTAGGCCTTATACTTGTAAATAAACTTTGTCACATCATAAATATATAACATTGATGTGTGTAAAATACAACATATAAATTACATCAAATGAGGCATAAAACTAACCCTTTTTTAGTACTAATGTTGGAAAAAGTATGCTTTTGTCTTCCTTTTGTATTTTCAGGATTAAATGAGCGTAAACGAACAAAAGGAACAAATATGCAGCAAAATCTAACATAATTACAAGAAAAGGAACAAACGTGGCATGCCCGACCCCTCAACAGCATATTCCCAAGCAAAAAAACAAGAAAACAGAAGGCTGACCACGGCCCCGTGCCCAGCGGACACGGGGGCATGGCCAGTTGTCTGCAGAAAGGACAAAGCTATAGAAGCTTCTATTCCCGACACGGGGGCGTGTCCAGCTCGACACGGGGCGTGGTGAACGCTAAGATTCGCAGAATCCAAGCAAATCTTGATAGTACAGATACGTTTCTACACACGGGGTCGTGCCTAGCGGACACGGGGGCGTGTGGAGCTAATGCAGACAAAGAGCAATTAATGAAGAAAGAGAAAGTGGATGGACACGGGGCCGTGCCCAATGTACACGGGGCCGTGTCCGGGCTTCTGTGCATGCTATAAATAAAGGTGTTTGGTTCACTTCAAAGGCATCCCTTGGCAAACCACCTCTCTCCCACTTCACCCACACTCCACCACCATTACAACCCACATCCACCACCATCATCCATCATCCATCATACATCATAGAGTGTGTGTAGTAGTCTCAGGATCCAAGATTGATATTAAGAGTTCTTGACAATCAAAGGCCATGTTTGCCTAAGTCCCTTACATCACTTGGTGAAGACAAGCATTTAGTGTAATACTTTTGATTTTTAATCTTTTCGCACTTTTTATTTGGTTTTGTATTAATGACTTTAATAACTAGTTTCTTATGTTGAAGGTGAAACTTCCTTATCATTTGTCCGTGGTGTCTTGGCGTTATTTTACTGTCTATATAAAATAAAAGATTGACACCATTCATATCTCTACGGTCTATATAGAGATATGTTGGCTACCTGGTCAGGGGTTAAGGGAATGGTTTGGTAAGGTTCTTGCCTTGTTCAGTGTATAGATCCTGCAAGGATCTGGGTCAAGCTTACTAGGACCTCCTTCAATACCCACTGGCATTGGATGGCGGGGTTGCGAATGGCTTGATCCCCTCATATGTAAACTATTATTAATACATTAACCCGACTACTTGGGATTGTATCCCTGCTGACTCAAACCACTTAGCCGAGGGTAACGTCACCTTCAAAAGAGGGGCCTACCACATTACGCATTAATAACTTAATTAATTATCTTTCAATATTCCGACCCTTTAGGATTGTATCCTTACTGACTCAAACTACTGGGTTGAGGGTAACGTCACCTTCAAAAGAGGGGCCTACTACTATAACTAAGATAATCTCTTAAAAAGTGCAAAAGTGTGGAAATCATCAAATGTTACACTAAATGCGAGTCGGATCTAAGTGATTCATCTTGTCTATCTGTTTTTATTTTATTTTCAGCATTTTTAGTTTTTATTTTCATGTTTAAAACTTTTTCTCAAACTTTTGATTTGATTAGACGTTGAGGATAAACCGGTAATAAAAGCTCTTGTGTCCTTGGACGACCTCGGTATCTTACCAACGCTATACTACGCTCACGATGGGTGCACTTGCCCATATGTGTGTTTAGTGTTAGTAAAATATCGTGTTTTATAAATTTAAAACTTGACTAAAGTGTTAAAAAGGGCTTAAAATATAACTAAAAATATATTCACACCGACACACATCAAATATAATCAGCACATATACATCTTATAATGTTCAAAAAAACAAAAAAAATATAAGCAGCCTTGAGTTCCGATCGCAGCCTTTGGGCTAAGTTTGGTTGTCTTGTTCCAATGATTAATACCCACTAATCACATTCAAAGCCCATCCCATTGAAACCCTAATCCCTTCCCTATATAAAGAGTACTTCCCCATCCTTTTTCCCACTTTTACAAGCTCCTAATCACTCTCAAATCCCTCATAAACTCAGCTGAATTTCAGCAACATTAACAGAAACTTTCAGCCATTAAAAATGAGTTTCAACTCACTTCTTCTTCTATTTCTTCTTTGTTTCTTTTTCTAAAACACTTGGATAACCTCTAGGAAGGTTTTCACAAGTTTGCTTGGGCAAACTAAGGTGAAACCTCACAATTTTTGAGGTCCAAAGTGCACTTTAAATTCTGCTTGTTTTTATCTTTTTGTATCTTCATGTTTTTTATAGAAACTTGATGGAATCTTGTTCCCACCAAGCTCACAACTTAGTCTATGGTTGTGGGTTTGTGTTTAGGGTATTTCCATCAAAGTTTTGGGTTCAAACACCCACTTTATTTCTGTTATTACTTGATAATCGAATGATGAAAACAAGCACAAGTCATCATCTTCCATATGATGAACTTGTGACTTATGAAGTGTGAGCAAATGGAAGCCTTGTCTTTCCAAACTAAGTTCCACTCCTTCATTTGAACACTCTTATAACTTGTAGATTAGATTTACTTTCTTGTTATTCATGACCCTCCCACCATCTTCATGATGGTGTGTGTAGTGGTGAATCATATAATGAGGTTTCTAACCTCCATGCTTAACATACATGATACTACATGATACTCTTTGATTGGACATAGTTTAGGATATATTATTACCTTATAAATATACCTATTATTATATAAAAACATGGCTGAGTTGTGATGTTAATCAAGTGATGATTAATCATTATAAACTTAAGCTAACATATCAAAGATTCTAGAGTACTTGTTATGATTCTAATGGGCAATTTGGGACCCATGAAACCACTTGATATGGTGTCATAAACAAACCCTTAGAACTTAGGTATTACTTTCGTATATACATACTTTTACAACTTTGAATTCCTAATTCCGAGTCTAGACACCCATAAACTCCATCATCGAACACATTCATTCTCCCATTCTCATTAACTCGTCAAATACATGGATAATCGAAAGACTTAGCAATTTTGTGAGTACACTTGACCCATTTTCTTTTTACACACTTTGGTTTGTAACATGTTAAATTACAAAATGCACAAACACACACAAACTTACTTTAATCTCTCAATCCGTTATACATGCTTTTGTTATGCTTAGGTTCATGCTAGTTTCATACATGCTACTTGTCATTAACTTAGCTAGCCCACCTTAACCATTATAGCACTATAGGAGTAGCACGCCGCCCGTCGGGGTATTGTTAAATCATTCTTATTATTCATAAACAGTCTCGTCACTTTTGTGGCGAGGGACGCATATAATTCTTGTGGACACTTGGGTTTGACTTTTTAGTTATGCATGCTAGTGCAACCTTGTATACCAAATTGCCATGTTGGATTTGAGAAATACTTTTTATACTTATGCCATATGTCTAAAACTAGTGTACTCGCCAATACGTTTGTATTGAACTATGCTTTTAAAACATGTTGCAGGTTTAATGATGACGTTAATGATGCATGGAACTTAGTAGGATGCCTAGAAACATATTTTAAATTTTGTTTACTTAATGTAATGTAATTCTTTTGTTTCAAGTTGTTGTATTTGATTTCAATCGATGTAATTGACTCTTTAGCAATGAAATGAAATTCATTATTTAAATACTTGTCTCAATTTAGTGTTATGATGCAATGAGCAATCTATTTCGTCTCACTCCGATGTTTTCGTCATCGGTTTGGGTGTGACATAAGTTGTTCATGATTTTTGTCAATGAAAGTTGTTTAGGATGATTAATGGTCCATTATGATGATTGATATGTCAATTACGGACATTGGTGCTCAACTAGGGTTTTACACGCTCCATTGTTATCAATGAAGGTTGTTAAGGGTCATCAATGGTTTATAAGGATGATTGATAACCCAATTAGGCCAGAATCGGTCAACTAGGATTGTTCATGCTACACTAGTTTCAATGAAGGGCGTTTAGGATATTAACAATCCATTAGGATGATTGATAGATCAATTAGACAATGGTGGTCAACTAGGATTGTTTATGCAAAAATTTTGTTAATGAAGGATGTTTAGGATGATTCGTACTCCATTAAGATGATGGATAGGTTAATTAGGGCCAGTGGTGGTCAACTAGGGTTGTTCATGTTCCATTATTGTCAACGAAGGTCGTTTAGGATGATCAATGGTCCATCAAGATGGTCGATGGGCCAATTAGGCCCAACGATGATCAACTAGGGTTGTTTATGTTCCATTATTGTCAACGAGGGGCGTTTAAGATGATCAATGCTCCATTAGGATGATTGATGGGCCAATTAGGGCTAGTGATGGTCAAGTAGGGTTGTTTATTCTAAGCGTATATGGTCAACTAGAGTTGTTCATGCTACATTAATGTCAATGAAGGCTGTTTAGGATGATTAATGGTCCATTAGAATGACTGATATATCAATTAGGGATATGTGGTGGTCAACTAGGGTTGTTCATGCTACATTTGTGTTAATGAAGTTCATTTAGGATAATTAGTGGTCCATTAGGATGGTTGATGGGTTAATTAGGGTAATTAGTGGTCAACTAGGGTTGTTCATGTTCCATTATTTTCAACGAAGGGCGTTTAGGATGATCAATGGTTCATTAGGATGGTTAATGGGCCAATTAGGGCCAATAATGGTCAAGTAGGGTTGTTCATGCTCCATTTTTGTCAACGGAGGGCGTTAAGGATAATCAATGGTCCATTAGGATGATTGATGGGCCAATTAGGGCCATTGAGTATAGAAGCTGGGTGTGTGGTGATAATGAATAAAGAATACTCATTGATCTAAGAGGATAAACAAGAAGATATGAATGATAAGTAATTTTATCATCACAGACTCATTAACCCTGCATGGATTTTGTATCCATGGAGTTCTTACATCATAGAGCCGTGACGATCCAAACCGATCGATACCCATCGAATGTCTTCTGTAGCAACGTACCGTCGCAAAATTCCCAAATTCTCAAAATTTCCCTTTAAAACACCCTCACCCTCCCAAAACCTAATCAACATTCACCAACACCTTCTCCATAAACACCATGGTGGTTCAACGATACTTATCGCAACGCCACCATATGAGACTACCATTACCGGTCACCGGACAACCATAGCGAGAATCGTCACCGCCATGCACAGTTTGACACGACAACTGTTTTCGTCTTCTTCTTCCGCTCCTCCTGTCGCTGAGCAAAGCTAGCCAAAGAATTGTCTCGATTTTCACCAATGCCTGTCGTTAGTTTTTTTTTTAATTTGAATATCTAGGGCTTAGTTTGTGATATGTGATGTCGCATCTGGATGAGGGGGTTTTAACTGGTGCAATTATTGATGCGTATGAGAATAATTTAATTTTTATTGTTCTCATTTTTGTTAATATTTTTTTCCTAATTCAAAGTAAATATATATTTATATATAATTTGTAATACTCTTTTAATATTAATAATTGTTTCAAGTTTTTGGGAGCTGCTTAGTCGAGTTCAACGAGTTATGCCTAGTAATGTTATGACTCAAGATCTATAAATATAGTTTTTCAGAAAGGCTTAGTTTCGCTATTAGCATAGTTTGTTTCCCGTTTACATTCCATTTCAATTTAAATGTCTTAGTTTAATAAATAGTGGAATTTGATCTTTGAAAAAAAATCAAAACACTTATAATTCATATAATTATTTTGACGTTATTTTTTACCAAACATTTTATTATCCTAACAGTTTTAAAATTAAAAAAAAAAAACAATGTTGGTTTTCATATCCCACCTTCACCGAGCTGAAATCTAAGCTTGGGCTCGGCTTGGTTTGCCTTGATTTTAAAAATAAAAATTAATACATAGCTCTCAAAATTCAGTATTCTAAAATATTATTCAATACTTCAAAAGAACATATTCAAAATAAGTTCAACCTAATACATTACAAGCCAAAATCACGTTCAACAACGCAAAATAAGTTTTATAATTCAAGTAAATACAATATTTGTTTATTAGCACGACAATTAACCTTTAAATATGTCATAGAGATCAAACTACAAGCCTAAATACATGTAAATAATAATCATTTTTTTGTAATATATTATATGTATATAAAAATAAAACATATTATAAGTAAAATAATTCGAGCTAAGCCGAGCCGAGCTACCAAGCGAGCCAAACCGAGCCAATTTGGCTCGTCACGAGCCGGGCCGAGCCAAGCTAGACTCACTTTCTAACCGAGCCGAGCTGGCTCGGCTCACTTTCAAACCGAGTCATATCGAGCGAGCTTTTTCCGAGCGAGCTGCGAGCTTTTTGGACAGCCCTACACTTATGGAAGGCTTCCAGATGCGGAAGCGTCGAAGAGATGGAAATGGAGGTTAACTACTTAGGGCATGTTTGGCTAAGCTTATTTAACTCAAAAAAATCTTTTTGTTAAAAGGACTTATTGACTGATGACTTTTTGAAAAATTGTTTTTTAAAAAGTGTTTGGATCAGTTTATGTTGTGGGAAAAGCCAATAAGCCAAAAAGTTTTGAAAAATCTGGATATTCTAGCTTTTTAAAATGACTTTTCCACTTTAGTCAAAAAGTTATTTTGAGAAGTTCTTTTCCTTTATACAAACATTGTGTTGGCTTATTGGCTTAAATCAGTTGTTTTAAAAAGCTTAGCCAAACATTACCTTAGTTATAATCTTGTAATTGATTTCTGATTTGTGATCTCATGTGTAGGAAGAAGTTACTGGTTGAATGTTAGGTGTCACCATTTTGTATAGGGTGCTAAACTAACTCCTGTTGATATATGTTCTAGAAAAAAATCTATCAAATAGATGATTTAATGTTCATTAGGTTAAAGGTTGACATACTTATGATCCGTTAAAAAGATGATGTTTTATAATGTAGTGATTTCCATATATGTAACCATATATAATGTTGAAAAGTAACTGAATTTATTACTATCTGATGGACTATAGGTAAAATCAGTTCTTATGCATTGAATTGTTGAAAAATGAATTTTCATGCTATTTTAAGGAAACAATTAAATATACACTAAACACAATCTATTCCACGCACTTTACAAATTACATACATGAGGGTATTTATACCCTACGGTTTTGTCAGATATAAGACCATGTGTAGTGGTTAACACCTCACTTTTAGGCGTTTTGCGCCATGTGCCAGTCCAATTAACAATGAGGCATTATGGGGCATTTTCTAAAATGGGTGTAGTGGGGATATGGGCATTGTGGGGCATTATGTTTGTAATAAAATTAAGGAAAAATTACAAGTTTTGTCCTTTATCTTTATAGTACTTTACAGGCGATGTCCTTTTTTTCAAATGTTGACAGGCGATGTCCTTAAGTATGTATTTTGTTACAAGTTTTGTCCTTTACCCCTAACCCAGTTATATTTTTTTGTTAAATTTGGTTACCAAGGGGTATTTTAGTCTTTTTATTTTTCTATTCTTTTTTACTTTATCTATATATTTTACTCTTTTTATTAATAAAAAAAATATTATTTTTTTATATAAAACCCAGTCAATCAAGTTTTTTCTCAATCTCTGTTACAACCCTCTTCAATCTCTGTTACAACCCCACCACCACCCACCCCCGCCACCACACGCCACCATCACCCACCCCCGCCAACACACGCCACCACCACCCCCACGTCACAGATCCACCCCCACCAAACACAACCCCTTTCAAACCCTAATTTTTCCCCAAATTCAAACCAATGCAGAACCCAATCACTCGTAGTTTCACTCAAAGAATGGATTGTGTTATCAACGGTCCGATTTCCGATGACATATCGCACGTTGTGGTTGCTCAGCTTCTGTTTCTGGAATCGGAGAATCATTCGAAGCCTATCAACATGTATCTTAATTCTCCTGGTGGCGGGGGTGGGTGACGGTGGTGGATGAAGAAGCAACAGATGGTGAGGGAGATGCCGTCGGCGGTGGTTGAGTGGATGAACCATCGGAAGCTCTGCTGAAAAACCTCATTGATGATGGTGGATGGTAGGGTGTAAAGTTATTAGAGATGAGTTGTTTGTTGAGGGTAAAATATAAAGGGGTTGGGAATTTTAGTTTCTATGTGTTTTAATTCTGGAAGTGATAAATTTTAGTTTCAATTTGATGCACGACTAAGTTATCCAGCTCATCATCTTCTGTGACATCATCAGAAGGATATTACCGACTCTCGCAAGTGTGATGGCGGGGATGGGTGACGGTGGTGGGGGTTGATCTGTGACGTGGTGTTGGTGGTGTGTGGTAGTGGCGTGTGGTGGAGGTGGTAGGGTTGTATACGGAGATTGAAGAGAGATGAGATTGAGAAAAATCTGGATGGATTAGGTTTTATATAACAAAAATAATAGGCGGGGGTGGGTGGTGGTGGTGGTGTGTGGTGGCGGGGGTGGGTGGTGGTGGTGTGTGGTGGAGGTGGTGGGGTTGTAACAGAGATTGAAGAGTAACAAAAATATTATATAACAAAAATAATATTTTGTTTATTAATAAAAAGAGTAAAATATATAAATAAAGTAAAAAAGAATAGAAAAATAAAAAGACTAAAATACCCCTTGGTAACCAAATTTAACAAAAAAATCTAACTGAGTTAGGGGTAAAGGACAAAACTTGTAACAAAATACCTACTAAAGGACACCGCCTGTCAACATTTGAAAAAAAGGACACCGCCAGTAAAGTACTATAAAGATAAAGGACAAAACTTGTAATTTTTCCTAAAATTAAATAAAAAAAACATCAAATAATCTCATTGGACAAACAAAAAGGAAGATCAAGGTGATTGGAGAAAAGTAATGAAGCTGGGCGTGGAAAAAACAACGCCAAACAGCCAGAATTCAAAAAACAAAAAAACGCCCGGGGGCCGTTGTCGGGCGTGTTTGGGCGTTATTGGGCATAAAAACGCCCCATAAAGTGACGACTATGCACGGTCTAACTAATCGGCGTGACTTTTTCTAAACGACACTAAACACATGGGTGACGAATCTTGAGATTTTCGACTAGGGGGTCAAAAACATATATCCAAAAATTTCTATATAACGGGGGGTCATAAACCTATATACCTAAAAATTTATATACGAAAACTATATACTCTCCACTAGTAAGCGAAAAGTTCGGGGGGTCAGCCGCCCCCTCACGCCACCCCTCAACACACCGGTTGACTTTTGTTTTCAATTTTTTGTTACAAACTAGTTGACTTAAATATCTTGATTATTATCTTCCAACAAAGTTTGATTTTCATTAATGAAATGCAATATTATTTTCATTGAAGGCCACTGTTGGATAATCATCATAATATCATGACAACTCATAAAGGCTTGTGATACTACAAGAGGAATTGATCCCTATACATTTTTGCAGCAGAAATAACTAACTCTACATGAACAAACCCACTTCTTTGAGACAAAAGTTCATAAGCTTGCTCCTAGGTAAAAATCTTAACTTTGCTCTTGAAGAGTCACTTTAATTAATTTTAGATATGCTCATTATGGGGTGTAAACGAGTCAAGCTGCTTGTGAGCTACTCGTAACTCTGCTCGTGATTTACCTCCCAACTCAGATGATGAAGAAGAAGTAGAAGAACAAGTAGAAGTACAAGATACTCGTCGAAAACGACTAAAAAACCATCAACCCTGAGGGGCAGCAAAGTTGAACTCAAAATGAGGAGGTGGCCTTGTGTAAACGAAGACCAAAGGGTCGGAAATCAATAAACAAAAGAGACATTTTGGAAATAAGTTATCACAATGATTTGATAGAATTGGAGGAAATTGTAGGAACTAGGTTCACTTTTTATTAAAAACATTAATAAAATAAATAATAATGAGACTCTCGTTATTTGTAGGAAATTCTTCTAGTACAATACCGGTTACAAAAATAAATAAACCAATATAAAATACAATTTAATTGTACCAATCTTGATTCAAGTCGATGTCTCTGGAAACTTCAACCGCATCTACGAGATCGAAACTCCGGTGCAAGACAAGCAAAATTGTTGACGGTTTTTGGTTGAAGCACGTGTTCAACACGCTTCCCTTAAACAGATTCCGCGCCTCCTCTCAGACGGTCTGTCTCCCAGGGTACAACAACCGGAACAGTATGTGTACTGCCGGAGATGGCACTCGCGCCCGAGATTACACCGGGTATAAATTGGTGTTTATAAAAATTGGAACAATGTGAAGTTGTGTAAAATTGAGAGTACTCCTCTCATTGAAACATCGAGACTAAAGAGAATGTCTATTTCCTTCTGTCTCTAATATGAACCACCAAGTTCATATTTATACACCCATAGTTTTAATCTAATTAAAACTAGTAATAAAATAGACATTAATCTTATCATAATTATAACATTAATCTTGTAATAAACAAGATAATGAATATGACATAATCTCTAATTAAATGGACTTAAGTGGTTAGTCAAAAACGGTCATATACATCATGACACGCATTAAACGGGTTGTAACAGCTAGCTTTGACCAGGTCCTGCCAGTTGCTCTGTTACCGTTGCAGACATGTACGCGCGCCTGAAGTGGCTCTTCAGTCTGTGCGCCACATTGTATGGAGCCCGCGCATGCGCATGGTGTGCCGACCAGTGCTCCTAGTTACTACTGTAACCTGCGCGTGTGCCATAACTGATCCGCAAACCCATGCAACACACTACATGGACCTTACGCCAGGCCATATGGAGCCGCGTGCCACACATATGCCATTGCGCATACCAGGACGCCACCTGGTCATGCGCCATCTATACTTGCGCGCCACACGGATGCCACTACGCATACCAGGACGCCACCTGGTTATGCGCCATCCATACTCGCGCGCATATGTGCGGGTGCGACACACCCTTTGGTCCCCACTAGTGTTTGCCTTTAAGGAAACAATTATAAGGAGTGCTCCTCCTTATAAACCACTTTAAGTTTTGTCATCCCACCTATGTGGGACAAGTTGACAAAACTAATCCATTTTATTCATCTTTGTTTGTTCCAAACATACAACTTCAAGCTTCGATATCTCATTCATCTTAGCTCTATTTGGACATAGTTTGAACACAAACCATAAATAATTATTTATACAACACATATATAAATATTATTGATGTCCAAAATATTTAGTGAAAAACTCATTTTTCACTAAAATTTCCAACAATCCCCCACATGAATGGAGATCGATTAAAACACACAAAATTCCCCGATGAAAACTCGGCAGTCGAGTATTGCAGGATAGGTAGGTTTTGCCTTTGAACCTTCCTTTGTGAAGCATACTTAGTCTACTAGGGTTTTGTAGACGTGATGTCCTTGAACAAACCCCCATTTGTGTAAACGACAATATACATTCACACAATACTTTCCCTAGCCGGGCCATCCCCTCACTATCGTGTCCTATAATGGTCATGGAGCACTTTCCTGGTTCTGCGGGAGCTCTAGGAATTATGCCCTAATTCCATTCGAAGCGACCACACTTCTCTCCAACATAGGTGATTTCCCTTTAAATCATTAAAAGCATTATGGTTTACTATGATTTACACAAATCATAAAACTACATATTATGCTTAACCTCACAACAATGTCACTGAATATTATAGGAATGGACTAGGACGTATTTAAACACCCTTTTATAGTTTTAGGAGATATATGAAACATATAAACTAGCTTATATATAAACATATATATTAGCTACGCCCCCACAGTGACTACCCTTCGGTTCATGATTAAGTTGGCCTATTGAACCTAGATCTTGGGATCTCCAGTCAACTAGGTTAGGTTTCCCTCATGTCCCTTTTTCCATGGCTTTAGTCTCATTCCACAACCTGATCTCTTATCAACCCACTGGTTGTTGGATCCAAAATTATCTTTGACTTCGCTAAGTCACCAACGACAATTTAAATTGCGATCAGTTGTTCTAACGTATTCTTGACTCGCTAGTCACTTTGCCTTTTAGTCGATTCATAAGACTTATAACTCGTGATCTCAACCTGGATCCAGTTATGTACCTTGGCTTAGAATGACATGAAACTCAATTCATGGCTAGACACGTTTTCACCATGCCTTTGGTGTGTCATGACCGACATCTTACTAGATTTTGAATATAAACAATTAGCATTCGAGTCCAATCTACTCGATTGACTCCATATAACCATTGTGTACTCCAGTTGGTCATGCGTTTGCAATGTATGCAAGTCACCCCCCACATTTAAGTGTAATTGGATAGCATCCAAATAGGGCGATGAAAGGTTCTCCCTTTCATTTCGAGTTTGAGAAAACTTCTCAACTCCCATTTCCACATTCAAATGCAAGTCACCCCCACATTTAAGTGTAATTGGATAACATCCAAATGGGGTGATGAAAGGTTCTCCCTTTCATTTCGAGTTTGAGAAAACTTCTCAACTACCATTTCCATATACCCTAAAGGGTTTGTTTCTTAAATGGCCTACTCCCCCCACATTGCTTGCATTTTAATGAAGTTATATATATAGTTTTGTTTAGCACAAAATTCGTTCTTGTGTCATCACATATTGTGAATGTTTAAAGTTAATTTAATCTCCGTCGAGCATATAAATTAACAAGTATTAGTCTAGCATGCTTTAGACTACCATACTCTAGCATGTGAACAGAAGATGCATCATTCTGATTCTTCACAGCCTTAAGAGATAACGCACTATCTCTTCCAAACATTCGTTTCTTAGTTTAGACACAGTAATGAAATTTTATTTCACCATTCCAAAACCATCGGTTTTTAGGAAGGCCTCAAAACCATAGTTAACTCCATCCATTAGGAGCATAACTTGTTTGCCTTTTTATCTCCAAGGCTTCACCATTGACTTCCTAAAGACTTAAACATAAGTCTTAATCCAAGTCACTTTGATGAAAAATCTTTGTATAAAATCACTTGAGTCTTGAGATATAGCCAATTAGATTGACTCTCAACAACAAAGCATTCATGTATGCCTATAGTGATGTATACATTTACGTTGTTGTTTCATTAATACCATGTATTGGGATACTCTCCCAAATTGAGGACCAAGCCTCCACATAGTTTAAACAACATTGATGGTGGTAGAAGCATCTACAAGTCCATCACTATTGTAAATTTCCATTAATAATAACATATATTTCTTTCATATGTTATATTCTTTGAAAACTTACATGTACATTTCCATGTTGATGCTCTCAACATTAGATGACATATCTCGTTTTCGTGCATTTCATCTCAAACCATGCACCACGTTTCTCACGAACTCGTTATACGTTTGATGTTTGATTTGTGACTTATTACATAAGTCATGATCACAATCCGCTCGTTGTGTCCGTGTAAATTAATTTTTACACTTTGTATCAAAATGTGTATCCTTTTGAAAACTTAAGTAGTCAAAATAACGAATACACCAATGATATCTAAACATCAAATCCCAAATATATTCAACACACTTTAGAACGAAATAAACGCAATTACATCGTTCTGTCATGTTTTGAGGTACTCCCTCAATGGAACGCGTATAACTTGTTTCGTCATTTGTCGAAAATATAAAGTTGTTTACAATTAACTACTCGCAAGTAGTTGAGCAACTTATTATATTTATTACAACATCGAGTTGTTTTTCACCAAATAGTCTCTCCAAGACTATTATATGGTTCAAGACGTTATACTTTGCAAAGACATGTTTTATTCGTTCAAAACATTTCTCGTTTTTGCAAGTGTTTTAATATTAAACTATATATTTATGTTTTGATTACAAATCAAGACAATAAACCTTATAATAGTTTAATAAATAAAACAATTTCAAACTCGCTCGTTTGAAAAATAAAACGAATATACATCGTTTTAATAAATGGTTTATTATATTCAAACCATTTCTAACCGTTGTTAGATGATAACGATTATCAATCGTTAAAATGAGTGGTTTGTATGAAAACCAATTCTAATATGCTAATTAGAATTTAAATGTTTAACAAACATTCAAAATATTCTGTTTTGTAAAGTAAACCGCTTCTAACACGCTTGTTAGAAATAAAACGAATACATTTATTCACTTTTGGTTTACTTAAATGAACGTTTTCTAACACGCTCATTAGAAATGAACACATATCTTTTCTAACACGCTCGTTAGAAAATATATAAAACGATTACAAATCAGCTTAAATAGTTTATCATAGTTAACCCGGTTCTAACCCGCTCGTTAGAAATTAAGGATTGCAAATCGTTAAAATAGTTGGTTATAAGATAAACTAATTCTAATACGCCAATTAGAAAATTAGACGATTATTTATTGCCATAAGCCGTTTTTGGTTTATATAAAATAAACATTTTCTAACCCGCTTGTTAGAAATAAACAATTGATAAAGTCGTTAAATCGTTTCTAACACTCTTGTTAGAAAATAAACAACTATCAAACTCTTTAAATCGTTTCTAACACGCTCGTTAGAAATAATCGATTACAAAATTTGTTTCGAAGTTTATAAAAAAATATAAACTATTTCTAATACGCTCATTAGAAATAAACAAATAAAAAACCGTTTAAACATATGTGGAAAAATTCCGTTTCTAACTCGCTCGTTAGAAAGTTAATAGTTTAGACGAAACCGTTACAAGGTTTATTATCCAAATAATTGTCTCCAACACGCTCGTCGGTAATTATTTGAAATAATAATATTTTCTAACACGCTTGTTAGAAAATCTAAACGTATTTAAACTATTGTTTCTAACACGCTCGTTAGAACATCCAACCGTCTTTAAAACATTGTTCTTAACACGCTCGTTAGAACATATAAAAAGTTTTAATCTTGTTGTTCTTTCAACAACGTTTCTAACACGCTCGTTAGAAAATATTAAAACTAGTTATTTTATAAAATAATTATTTTCTAATATGCGAATTAGAAAATAAATATATTTCAATACTTTTAAAACCAACATTAATATCTCAATTATGGTTACTAAAAGCTTATTATTGTACTTAAACGTTACAAAAAACATTAGAAAGGAGTTACAAAATAATTTTTTCTAATACGCTCATTAGAAAATTTATATTTCAAAACATATTGAAATACATTTTATTTTGTATATGGTTCGGTTTATCTAAACACGAACACAAGCCATGAAACTCCAAAACTTGAATCAAAACTTTTGTTTTGCAACCCGGTATTCGGATTAAAGATTGTACTCCAATCATAAAATTAATCCGACTCAATGTACTAAAAAAAATATTTCCCAAAAAATATTTTCAAGATTTTAACAGAAATCCCATTAAATATTTTAACTTTCGTGAACCTAAATCCTCGTAGAGAAGGGATTTAAGATTGCAACAACCTTCACGAAAGTCTGTTTTAAGATTGTAGGAACTAGGTTCACTTTTTATTAAAAACATTAATAAAATAAATAATAACGAGACTCTCGTTATTTGTAGGAAATTCTTCTAGTACAATACCGGTTACAAAAATAAATAAACCAATATAAAATACAATTTAATTGTACCAATCTTGATTCAAGTCGATGTCTCTGGAAACTTCAACCGCATCTACGAGATCGAAACTCCGGTGCAAGACAAGCAAAATTGTTGACGGTTTTTGGTTGACGCACGTGTTCAACACGCTTCCCTTAAACAGATTCCGCGCCTCCTCTCAGACGGTCTGTCTCCCAGGGTACAACAACCGGAACAGTATGTGTACTGCCGGAGATGGCACTCGCGCCCGAGATTACACCGGGTATAAATTGGTGTTTATAAAAATTGGAACAATGTGAAGTTGTGTAAAATTGAGAGTACTCCTCTCATTGAAACATCGAGACTAAAGAGAATGTCTATTTCCTTCTGTCTCTAATATGAACCACCAAGTTCATATTTATACACCCATAGTTTTAATCTAATTAAAACTAGTAATAAAATAGACATTAATCTTATCATAATTATAACATTAATCTTGTAATAAACAAGATAATGAATATGACATAATCTCTAATTAAATGGACTTAAGTGGTTAGTCAAAAACGGTCATATACATCATGACACGCATTAAACGGGTTGTAACAGCTAGCTTTGACCAGGTCCTGCCAGTTGCTCTGTTACCGTTGCAGACATGTACGCGCGCCTGAAGTGGCTCTTCAGTCTGTGCGCCACATTGTATGGAGCCCGCGCATGCGCATGGTGTGCCGACCAGTGCTCCTAGTTACTACTGTAACCTGCGCGTGTGCCATAACTGATCCGCAAACCCATGCAACACACTACATGGACCTTACGCCAGGCCATATGGAGCCGCGTGCCACACATATGCCATTGCGCATACCAGGACGCCACCTGGTCATGCGCCATCTATACTTGCGCGCCACACGGATGCCACTACGCATACCAGGACGCCACCTGGTTATGCGCCATCCATACTCGCGTGCATATGTGCGGGTGCGACACACCCTTTGGTCCTCACTAGTGTTTACCTTTAAGGAAACAATTATAAGGAGTGCTCCTCCTTATAAACCACTTTAAGTTTTGTCATCCCACCTATGTGGGACAAGTTGACAAAACTAATCCATTTTATTCATCTTTGTTTGTTCCAAACATACAACTTCAAGCTTCGATATCTCATTCATCTTAGCTCTATTTGGACATAGTTTGAACACAAACCATAAATAATTATTTATACAACACATATATAAATATTATTGATGTCCAAAATATTTAGTGAAAAACTCATTTTCACTAAAATTTCCAACAGAAATGTGGTGTCACCTTGTGATTGGATGGTTGTTTAGTGATGGAGTGATGGATGTCCCATTCCCTCTTATTACACTGACGTATCTAAACTAATAATATAGGGTGATTATGTAATAGGTGGTTGTCTTAGTAACTTACTAAGACTAATGGGTATGGGGGCCGGCTAGGCCCGGCTAGGACCGGCGCCGGTCCCCCACACCACCCCCCTCCGGCCCAAACGGCTCCCCACCGCCGGTGTAGCCGGGCTCCTTTCTTCTCTCTCTCTCATCTTGGTCTCTCCTCTCTCTCTATCTCTCTCTAAAGTTTTATATTTTTTTATTGTTGTGGGGCCTCATCCTCCACCCCCTTCCACCCCCTTAGGTTCATCCCCTCCAAGCCATTCCTACGTGGCGCCTACGTGGCGGCTCATCCTCTCCAAGCCCATCCTCTCCATACCCTTTAGTCTAACAGTTTGTAATTTTGAACTTTTGGGTGATGAATAAAGTTGTTGTTTGTCGTTGAAAAAAAGCTCGCCTAATTTCCATGGTATATGACGTATATAAATAAATTTACGATTACTACGGTACGTCAAACCTAGAACGGTATATGTATATTATAACGGCTCTTTCTAAAATCAATTACAACTAAACGGACACAGTACACTTGTCATGAAACCTCCCAAAGGATTAAAAAAAATATTAAAGAGTGAAGAATTTTAACTTAAATAATTTTAATCATCTCAAATCATCCAATTTTGTCACCCTGGAATGATCTCACACTTAATTTATTTCTCTTCTGCACTTCGCATGATTTGAACCCATAACCACTTAGTTGGGGAACACATTAATTTACCACCAAGCTTGGAAAATAGATTACGGATTATTGCCTTATTGGGAGAGAAGTAACGTACGTTACATATTTTTTCTGACAATTTGCTGCTTTTTTTTTTTAAGGGTAAGGTGTCATACATTTTTTTGGGTGCGAGACACCCCACCCCCCCCCCCCCCCCCCCCCGGCATTGGGGAGGCTCGTCGTCCCTCTCCGGCCATACGTGAGTGTTTTAACCGTGCCCCAGCTGGCATCAGAGAGTGACCGGCGTCCAAGAAAAAACCCCACAGGTACCTCACCCCTAGGTATAGGTTTGACGAGTTGAGGGTCGCCTCAAAGGGGAATAAACCGCCTCAAGAGGGGATCGAACTCGGGTACCAAGGGTAAAACCTAGGTGCATCAACCAGTTGGACTGGAATCATTTGCTGACAATTTGACAATTTGCTGATGATAAGGAAAGTAAAAGATAGCTATCGATTTGAGGCATCACCACTTTGGTGGGGTGATAGAGGCTTTGTACCTCTTGGGGAGATGCCAGGATTCAATTCCTTATATGGATAAATTTGGTGTAATTTAAAAGTAGAGATTATGTAACTTTTATCGTTCAAAAAAACTATCCATTTGGGCATATAAATGCATATATATTGCCATGATATTTAGTTATTTTCCAAGTTTAACTTTCACACATTAAAGACGTATTTTTGTTCACAAATACCAATATTTTAGTTATTTTCCAAGTTTAACTTTCACAAATTAAAGACGTCTTTTTGTTCACAAATTCCAATATTTTGCAATTATAAATACTTACCTCTTGTTCGTTCATACCACTATAAACCCTTCTTCCTACCAGAAAACATTCTACTAGTAACCATGCCTTCGTTGTCATTCTCAAAAATCTTTTTCGTTTTCTCGGTTGTTTCGGTTATGGTGATATCAAACGCCGAATTGGTTGACGACGTTTGTAGGAAACTAGGACACGAGCAATTCTGCTTGGAGGTTCTAAAATCCGATTCAAGGAGTAAGTTTGCAAAAGACATAACTACCCTTACAAAGATCGCAGTCGATGTGGCAGCAAAAAACTCGACTGCAACCCGAGATTACTTCCTTAGTGTGAAGACCGGTCCTCCGGCTGTGTTGACATCTTTGAAAGATTGTATCAATTCATATAATGTTGTGATCGCGGGATTCAGTAATTGTTTCAAAGAAGAGGATTGTTCTTTGATCGGCTACGACATTCATGATGCTGGAGACGAGGTTAGACGTTGTCAAGCGATTACGGATTCGAATGGGGCTCATGATTCGTTTATAACTACTAGTAACAATGTCACCCTGGAATTTAGTGGGCTTGGTGAATCATTGGCCAACCTTATGTGTGACAAAACAGGTGCTTAATCGTTTTTTTAAAGACTAGTTGTATGAAATACTAAGTTTGTGTCTTTACTTTACATTATAAAGTTTCATTATCATAATATAATCCATTATATATAACTATGCTTTGTATTTTTTGTTTATTTGTGTATCAATGAACGGTGTGTCTTTTTTAATTACAACAATGCTTCAATGCTTATAACAAAATCAAACCCCAATTAATTTGGTTTAAATTCATTCGGGGAAAATATATAAAGCTTAAAAATAGTGAAAGTAATATGTCCATTCGGGGAAAATATATAAAGCTTCAAAATAGTGAAAATAATATATGAATAATCTCATATACCTTTTTGAACAGCTAATTTCTTTACATGCGCCTTTTAAAAAAACAAATACTCTCATATACTTTTTTGAACACCTAAAACCTCTTCCTATCCAAATTAGATGTTTTAAAACCTCTTCCTTTCCAAATTAGATGTTTTAAAGGTAACTTTTGCAAATTGATCACTACCCCCATTGATTTAATCTCATATACTTGATTTAATTCTCTTTCTATTTCACATTTTCTAATGGCAATTTTGGATCACTGATGGACCACTGGATTATCATTGTGCTATCAACAGGGTCGGCTCAAGCCTAAGTATTTTGAGGCTTGGGCTTTAGACCTCCAATTCTTTAGGGCCTCCAAGTTAAAAAAAAAAATACTATATAGGATATTTGGGCTTGGTTGCAATGGAGAATGATATTGTTGTAAAAAAAAAATACTACTATATATAGCATATTTGGGCTGAGCTGCAATGGAGAATGATATTGTTGATCTACATATGGAGTAGCTGAGTAGACCATAGGATTATTTTTCATTAGGTGGCAGTTGCTATTTACAAAACACGGGGAAAGAAATCTTCGTGTGTAAGGTTTAAATAGGAAAAAGGCCTCGAGTTTTTACTATGCCTTAAGCCACCAAAATGGTTGAGCCGGCCTTGGCCATCAACATAACCACCCAATCTATCTCCACTACGTCATAATGCTTATACACCAATTCAGTAGAAAACCCAATAAATATAAGAAAAACCGTGCTTGTAAGAATTGAAACAAAAATCTAATGCTGTTTTTTAGTCTTATTTCACCTTTAAAAATATCACTAGCATATAATCTCATACAATTCTATTTCACATACTTAATTGAATTACTCATTTACTTTTGGGAGACTAGTGGGGAACCCGCGCGTTGCTGCGGAATCGACAATATGGGGAGGAAACATAACTCAAACCTTAAACCTTAAGATGATAAAAAAAAATCATATAGAGTTGTATATTCATATAGAAGTACCCGCGCTTCGTGACAAGGTACTCAAAAATAATATACATATAAAAAGGTTATATATTAATAGTAGTCCTTAAATATAATATAAAAACCTACGGTTCAAAAATATTATAATTAGCATTTATATGTTTATAACTATCCAAGTACCATCGGATGACCCAAACTTAAAACAAAACATTTAAGTCATAGCAGCACTTCTAATCCACATCACACCCTTATCTCCCTCATACTCTGTCTCTGTCCTCAAATATACCTCGAACGCCTTTATCGGAAATGCTAGTTAGAAGATTCTCAACGCCCAAATCTGTCAAGTGCTTCACCCATGTGAGGATAAAATCCATGAAAGCATAGTTACCAAATGCTGTCATGACTCTAGGGTTTGATTTGGTGAAGACGGCGTCACATCTATCATCATAGATACAACAAAAAAAAAACATGTCACAACTTTGGACAAACAATAATAACCAAAGTTTTGGTCTCTTTAAAATAATTCCTATTTGATATTTACAGGTATCAAATTAGCCATGATTCATTAAGTAAAATTCTAATGCTATTGCTAATAAACTGTCATGGAGGCAGATTTGGAGTCAATTTGGTTCAAATATATCAATCAAAGAAATTCAATAACAAATGCCTGAGATTGAGACCAACAGTTCATATGGTACCGAGAAACTGTTTCCACCAGTTTCGTGTGTAAAAACCGCTATTTTCATGTTCCAAATATTATTGTCACCAGCAACCAGAAGAAAAAAAAAACACACATAAGCTTAGAAACACAAACTACACAGTTGTACATTCAAGCTCATATATACGTTAACGAGAGGCGTGGCATGTGGATAATATAGTTTTGAGCCTTTTTAATTTGAAAACTTAGCTAAAAATAGAACGGGTCAAACCGGTTTGATAAGTCAAATGTATTCAAATGCTTACACCCTCATAGATAATTATATTATACTTTTAATAACATGATTTTTATAATTATACTTATAACACGTTACGTATATAGAATATGAGCAAGAATAAAACAAAATGGAGCAAAAAATAAAGGAAAAAAGTTGAGTAAGATAAAGACCAAAGGACTTTAAAGTCTGACCTCATTAATTCCCCTTGTGGAGGTCTTTTACTGGAACTACCATTCCTGCAGTTTTATGCACAAGTTAGAACTATAATATTACATATATGCTAATTTGCGTGATATATAATAAGAGGTACGATAAAAACATCACAAGCTGTTGCATCATCACAGAAGACTGAAAAAAACAGCTTATGGAGTGATATAAATTGTGCACCTACAGAAATCTTTTCGACCTCAGTTACCATCTGGATCATTAATATCATGAATAGTTGTTAGAAATCTAGTGGGTTGGCCCGCGCGATGCCGCGGGTACTTATCGGGTTTCACGTTATTTGTTTTTTAATACGAATTTGCTAAGACAATTAATCAAAATGTACTTATACAAATGTCTAATTTTTTTAGCTTTACATGATTCTAAACACAGCTCATGCATGTAACGCGTTATGAAGAACAGACTATTAAGATACAACATATATTTAATCTCTTTTGGTTGAATAAGAATACTAATTTTCAGCAAAGTTCAATGCCATACCTGTATATTGCTTCTTTCAACAAGCTTTGTGGCAGTATCATAATATGACATTCTCAACATATAGTCCACCGGTATTCGCTTTAATCGCATGTTATGACACTCTGATATATCATCACCGTCAGCAGATTCCAAATGATCAAGTCTGGCCCGACACCGTTGCTCTTGTAGATGCTCAACCTTACTCCCATCTTCCAACTGATTTGTTTCAAATTAAAAGACACCCATTAACAAAAATACTTTCCAATCAAATAATTACAAAAGTGAATTGTTGTCAGCCCTAGCTCGTTGCACCGTCGCTGCCGGACCCATGGCGTCGGCTCCGCTTCCCTTCCATTGTTTTTGTGGAACCGTATATAAATAAAGCATCTCTTACCATTGCGTAGGTACTTCTTATCACCAGGTCGGATGGTTAGATCAATTCAGCATGGAGTTGTACACTTTGTGGTTATTTAGAGCAGATTCAAGTCTAGCAATATCCGCAGGGTCATGACCGAAGCCTGTTTTTCAAGACAAAACGATGATTCAAACAATGTACGGCCATATTGCGAACCTTATTTCCATTCAATGTTGATTTATTAAAGCCCCTCAAAATGTAACCTTACCATTATCGCTGCCCCCATCGCCGGACCTCCGCAATCACCTCATCCACCTTTCTCCGGCTCCGTCGCCATCCTTTTGCCATGTCACAGTCCTTCATCAACTTTAACTGTTGCCACCCTTCTATTCACGGCAATCGAGCACCTCTAATTAAAATCCTAACCACGTTTGCGATATTATCACCACCGGCGTTCCCCTCATCTATAACCGCCATCGACCACTTGTAGCTGATACATGTTAAAGGAAAAATATTGTAACATCACATAAAAAAATATTTTTCAATTTAAGCATACTCGAATTTAGAAGAATAGGCAGTTCGAAGCAAGATTTTCAAATCATTATGTTAATAGCATATAAATTGTACCGGAGAGGGTTCATCTTCATCTTCCCAAGAATCTTTTATACCATATTCATCATCTCACATGCTTTTAGGGTCCTTTTTTATATCAAGTGGGGTTGGCTCATCCTTTGGCATTCAATTTAAATAGTTAAAACATGTGAATCAATACATAAGCATATTCCTTGCAGGTAGAGAAAATAGCCTCACAAAAGAAATATAAAAAGTATAAATCATACCTTCCTTCATAAACAAGAAAGCCCATGACTGCAATGCAATTCTGCAAATAAAGAGACCCATGAAAAAGAAATATGAAGAAATATAGCCAAAAAGAAAAAAAAGTATACAATTCTCAACAGTAAAAAGAAACATTAAACTAAATCTTTAAACAAACCTTCAAAGAAAACCTTTGAGAGAATCAACAAGATATGGATAGGCTACCACCAGATTATTAACTACAGATTAACCTGTAGAGAAGTTATAGGGTTTTAGGTTAACCACTTTACTCTTAACCTTCATCAAATAACAATACATAAAGCATAATTGGCAAGGTTAACGAACCCAGGCCCAAGGTAAATTCACAAACAAGCAAAACCTACAACACAATGATGTATATAACCTATGATCAGAATCTTCAATATCATCAGAGAATCACTTTCATCAACAGGGGGCTCCTTTGAGCTTTCAAAAACTTCAACAATATTTTCAAGATTTCCGGAGTTGGGAGCTGACAAAATTGTCACTGAAGCACAACAACAAACATTAATATCCGGAGATCCTCTCAGCTGAAAGAAAAAAATGAAAAAAGTCAACTTGCCAACACATTCGACTTTTGTTGAAGTGCCTATATTTTAAGTTGCATTCATGTTACCCTGTGTTCCCTATACTTATGAACAAGTCAACTCCTAATTTCACACTAAACATAGTGAACACAATCATAACTATACGTATCAAAATAAAAGAGAAACTAACCACGTTCTTGTTCGCATTGAATCTCTCACGAAGTGCATCGGCCTGAAACAACTCAAAGCATAACAATTAAATTTAAAAATGAAGATGTACACAACTAAGAGCATCAGACAACCCAATTGAGAGTGTCTTTGAAGGCACGATTATAACCCTAAACGAATGATTTCTAACATTTAGGGGTTTTGATTCTCGAACCCTAAACGACTGACGATGATCCTAAAATTCCCCAAATAATGTCCATCCCTAACATGATAAAATTTCCCCAAATAATGGGCTGACCATTGGTTTCAATTGGATTCAATTGGATTCAACCAGACCTCAATTGAAAGGGACATATTAAACTTACAATAACGAATAGAATCTTGTCTTTATTATGTATTTTGAACTGAAGAACCAGAACAACCACCATCTTCATGGACAGAACTGTCATCACCTCCCTTACAAACCACCGAGATCTGGTCGTTCACTTGCTTAACCTTGCCTCCTGCAACAAAGAAAATCACACAGCTTCAAACTAACATAAACCCCCAAATAAAAACCCGAACTTGGATCGAAACAAACATCAATTAACACAAAACATCTAGGGTTTTATATAATCGAATTTCAAAACTAAAAGATAACAAATCTGAAATATTATACCTTTAAGACAGTTGGATGAGGATTGAGTTGGGGTTACGGCCGCAATGAAAACAGATTTAGATAAGCGATTGAAGTTAAACGAAAACTCGAGAATGTGAAGAGCGTCCATGCCGGAATCGTCTCCCATGGCAGCGGTTATGGTGGCGTAGGGGTGGTGGATGAGAGTGACGAAGGAGAATAATAAGATTTGAGGTGGTTTTCGTAGAGATGAGGAGGAGAGACTTGTAACCGTGTGTGGGTATGAAGGCGAGACGCTTCATTTGCAGGCTAGCATCAAATCCCATTCAATTCATTGGGTGAAAACCCTAGTTTACCCTTAAGTGTCTTAAAATTTTGGGTGAAACTCATCTAAAATGGCTTATACATCCTTGTACATGATGCTTTATAACTTGTAAACATGGTAAAATTACCATCTTGTACATCACTTTTCCTTTTTAATATATTATAGATATGTATTTAAACCTAACCCTATTATGATTTTATAGGCGCAAGTCCGTAACTATCTTTAAATATCATAGATAATAAATTCTCAGAATAAAATATGTTACACATTCGACTTTTGTTGAAGTGCCTATATTTTAAGTTGCATTCATGTTACCCTGTGTTCCCTATACTTATGAACAAGTCAACTCCTAATTTCACACTAAACATAGTGAACACAATCATAACTATACGTATCAAAATAAAAGAGAAACTAACCACGTTCTTGTTCGCATTGAATCTCTCACGAAGTGCATCGGCCTGAAACAACTCAAAGCATAACAATTAAATTTAAAAATGAAGATGTACACAACTAAGAGCATCAGACAACCCAATTGAGAGTGTCTTTGAAGGCACGATTATAACCCTAAACGAATGATTTCTAACATTTAGGGGTTTTGATTCTCGAACCCTAAACGACTGACGATGATCCTAAAATTCCCCAAATAATGTCCATCCCTAACATGATAAAATTTCCCCAAATAATGGGCTGACCATTGGTTTCAATTGGATTCAATTGGATTCAACCAGACCTCAATTGAAAGGGACATATTAAACTTACAATAACGAATAGAATCTTGTCTTTATTATGTATTTTGAACTGAAGAACCAGAACAACCACCATCTTCATGGACAGAACTGTCATCACCTCCCTTACAAACCACCGAGATCTGGTCGTTCACTTGCTTAACCTTGCCTCCTGCAACAAAGAAAATCACACAGCTTCAAACTAACATAAACCCCCAAATAAAAACCCGAACTTGGATCGAAACAAACATCAATTAACACAAAACATCTAGGGTTTTATATAATCGAATTTCAAAACTAAAAGATAACAAATCTGAAATATTATACCTTTAAGACAGTTGGATGAGGATTGAGTTGGGGTTACGGCCGCAATGAAAACAGATTTAGATAAGCGATTGAAGTTAAACGAAAACTCGAGAATGTGAAGAGCGTCCATGCCGGAATCGTCTCCCATGGCAGCGGTTATGGTGGCGTAGGGGTGGTGGATGAGAGTGACGAAGGAGAATAATAAGATTTGAGGTGGTTTTCGTAGAGATGAGGAGGAGAGACTTGTAACCGTGTGTGGGTATGAAGGCGAGACGCTTCATTTGCAGGCTAGCATCAAATCCCATTCAATTCATTGGGTGAAAACCCTAGTTTACCCTTAAGTGTCTTAAAATTTTGGGTGAAACTCATCTAAAATGGCTTATACATCCTTGTACATGATGCTTTATAACTTGTAAACATGGTAAAATTACCATCTTGTACATCACTTTTCCTTTTTAATATATTATAGATATGTATTTAAACCTAACCCTATTATGATTTTATAGGCGCAAGTCCGTAACTATCTTTAAATATCATAGATAATAAATTCTCAGAATAAAATATGTTACACATTCGACTTTTGTTGAAGTGCCTATATTTTAAGTTGCATTCATGTTACCCTGTGTTCCCTATACTTATGAACAAGTCAACTCCTAATTTCACACTAAACATAGTGAACACAATCATAACTATACGTATCAAAATAAAAGAGAAACTAACCACGTTCTTGTTCGCATTGAATCTCTCACGAAGTGCATCGGCCTGAAACAACTCAAAGCATAACAATTAAATTTAAAAATGAAGATGTACACAACTAAGAGCATCAGACAACCCAATTGAGAGTGTCTTTGAAGGCACGATTATAACCCTAAACGAATGATTTCTAACATTTAGGGGTTTTGATTCTCGAACCCTAAACGACTGACGATGATCCTAAAATTCCCCAAATAATGTCCATCCCTAACATGATAAAATTTCCCCAAATAATGGGCTGACCATTGGTTTCAATTGGATTCAATTGGATTCAACCAGACCTCAATTGAAAGGGACATATTAAACTTACAATAACGAATAGAATCTTGTCTTTATTATGTATTTTGAACTGAAGAACCAGAACAACCACCATCTTCATGGACAGAACTGTCATCACCTCCCTTACAAACCACCGAGATCTGGTCGTTCACTTGCTTAACCTTGCCTCCTGCAACAAAGAAAATCACACAGCTTCAAACTAACATAAACCCCCAAATAAAAACCCGAACTTGGATCGAAACAAACATCAATTAACACAAAACATCTAGGGTTTTATATAATCGAATTTCAAAACTAAAAGATAACAAATCTGAAATATTATACCTTTAAGACAGTTGGATGAGGATTGAGTTGGGGTTACGGCCGCAATGAAAACAGATTTAGATAAGCGATTGAAGTTAAACGAAAACTCGAGAATGTGAAGAGCGTCCATGCCGGAATCGTCTCCCATGGCAGCGGTTATGGTGGCGTAGGGGTGGTGGATGAGAGTGACGAAGGAGAATAATAAGATTTGAGGTGGTTTTCGTAGAGATGAGGAGGAGAGACTTGTAACCGTGTGTGGGTATGAAGGCGAGACGCTTCATTTGCAGGCTAGCATCAAATCCCATTCAATTCATTGGGTGAAAACCCTAGTTTACCCTTAAGTGTCTTAAAATTTTGGGTGAAACTCATCTAAAATGGCTTATACATCCTTGTACATGATGCTTTATAACTTGTAAACATGGTAAAATTACCATCTTGTACATCACTTTTCCTTTTTAATATATTATAGATATGTATTTAAACCTAACCCTATTATGATTTTATAGGCGCAAGTCCGTAACTATCTTTAAATATCATAGATAATAAATTCTCAGAATAAAATA
This sequence comes from Helianthus tuberosus, assembly GCA_030545235.1. Lineage (NCBI taxonomy): Eukaryota > Viridiplantae > Streptophyta > Magnoliopsida > Asterales > Asteraceae > Helianthus > Helianthus tuberosus. Next base: position 171,392,330 of record CM060367.1, on the reverse strand, counting down.
TGTTACACATTCGACTTTTGTTGAAGTGCCTATATTTTAAGTTGCATTCATGTTACCCTGTGTTCCCTATACTTATGAACAAGTCAACTCCTAATTTCACACTAAACATAGTGAACACAATCATAACTATACGTATCAAAATAAAAGAGAAACTAACCACGTTCTTGTTCGCATTGAATCTCTCACGAAGTGCATCGGCCTGAAACAACTCAAAGCATAACAATTAAATTTAAAAATGAAGATGTACACAACTAAGAGCATCAGACAACCCAATTGAGAGTGTCTTTGAAGGCACGATTATAACCCTAAACGAATGATTTCTAACATTTAGGGGTTTTGATTCTCGAACCCTAAACGACTGACGATGATCCTAAAATTCCCCAAATAATGTCCATCCCTAACATGATAAAATTTCCCCAAATAATGGGCTGACCATTGGTTTCAATTGGATTCAATTGGATTCAACCAGACCTCAATTGAAAGGGACATATTAAACTTACAATAACGAATAGAATCTTGTCTTTATTATGTATTTTGAACTGAAGAACCAGAACAACCACCATCTTCATGGACAGAACTGTCATCACCTCCCTTACAAACCACCGAGATCTGGTCGTTCACTTGCTTAACCTTGCCTCCTGCAACAAAGAAAATCACACAGCTTCAAACTAACATAAACCCCCAAATAAAAACCCGAACTTGGATCGAAACAAACATCAATTAACACAAAACATCTAGGGTTTTATATAATCGAATTTCAAAACTAAAAGATAACAAATCTGAAATATTATACCTTTAAGACAGTTGGATGAGGATTGAGTTGGGGTTACGGCCGCAATGAAAACAGATTTAGATAAGCGATTGAAGTTAAACGAAAACTCGAGAATGTGAAGAGCGTCCATGCCGGAATCGTCTCCCATGGCAGCGGTTATGGTGGCGTAGGGGTGGTGGATGAGAGTGACGAAGGAGAATAATAAGATTTGAGGTGGTTTTCGTAGAGATGAGGAGGAGAGACTTGTAACCGTGTGTGGGTATGAAGGCGAGACGCTTCATTTGCAGGCTAGCATCAAATCCCATTCAATTCATTGGGTGAAAACCCTAGTTTACCCTTAAGTGTCTTAAAATTTTGGGTGAAACTCATCTAAAATGGCTTATACATCCTTGTACATGATGCTTTATAACTTGTAAACATGGTAAAATTACCATCTTGTACATCACTTTTCCTTTTTAATATATTATAGATAAGTAATGGCAACATATTTTATTCTGAGAATTTATTATCTATGATATTTAAAGATAGTTACGGACTTGCGCCTATAAAATCATAATAGGGTTAGGTTTAAATACATATTTCTTTAAAAATATAAAGTCATAGAAAATGTATTAAATGGACTTTGATTGAACTCATTTAAGTAGCATTGGAACCGCTTCGTCAAACTTTACCACATGATATTTTTGGTTTTCGCTTATGCACTTTTTATCTTGTAGATTTTAGAGTTTTTGTTTGAACATTTGTGTCTTTTTATTTATCATTGTGTTCTTGTATTTGTGCCATGCTGTCTTTTTTGCGACTCATTGTGTTTTTTTTTTCTCAAAATTGTGTTATATTTCTCGGTTTTGTTTTATATGTTACTATTTATTGTGTTATAATTGTGTCTTTGTACCTTTCCTAAATTTAGGAAACTTTGTAGGATCATTTTACCCTAATTAATAATTCCTATTTTTAGTTTGACACATTAAAGAAGTATTTTTGTTTACGAACATTTATTTTTGAAAAATATAAATTCATTTATCATCAATACAAATAACTTAAATTATAAATAACTTCCGGTTCATTCATAGCCGTGTAAACCATTTTCCCTGCTAGAAATCATTCAACTAGTAACAATCCTTCTTTGTCATTCTCAAAAATGTTTTTAGTTTTTTTTCAGTTGTTTCGGTTTTTGCGATATCAAATTCGGTCGCAGCCAACGTTCCTAACGAGTATGAGTTGGTTGACGACGTTTGTAGGAAACTAAAGGGTAGATGCACGGTACCCCTGACTGCGGAAGGGATCCCCCTTCCCAAGCTAGCGACCCAACAACGCTGCCTGGCGGTTAATACCCTACCGGGTGGGCATTTTGGTTGAACCAGGGCTCGAACCTGCCCACACCAGTTTGTAACGGGTGCTGGTGGCCACTGGGACACCCCAAGTGGTTTTTGTAGGAAACTAGGAAACGAGCAATTCTGCTTGGCGGTTTTAAAATCCGATACAAGGAGTAAATTTGCAAAAGACATAACTACCCTTACAACAATCGCAGTCGATGTGGCAACAAAGAACTCAACCGCGACCAGAGATTATTACTTCCTTGGAGTAAAAACCGGTCCTCTAGCTGTGTTGAAATCTCTAAAAGATTGCATTGATCCATATAATAATGTGATCACGGGTTTCAAGAATTGTCTAAAGGAAGAAGATTGTTCTTTGATCGGTTAGGACATTCATGATGCTGGAGACGAGGTTAGACGTTGTCAAGCGATTGCGGATTCGAACGGGGCTCATGATTCGTTTATTACTACTAGTAACAGGGTCACCCTAGACTTTTGTGGGCTTGGTGAATCATTAGCCAACCTCAAGTGTGACAAAACAGGAGCTTAAATATGATGAAGTTTTATGTTCATAATACAATCTGCTTAAGTGCTTAAAGATCTTATGGCATTCCTGTTCCATCATTCTTATTAACTCATATTCATAACCCAATTCCTAAAGCGTGTTAACAACTCTATGTTGTATTATTATGTTGCGTGTATGCTGCAAATTGTGTCAATAATATTACAATGGTGTGATATATATAGTGATGTCAACGGTACTTGTATATTTTTACAATTGTGATTTGTAAGTGAACGGTGCGCCTGTAATATTACAACATGAGTCTGATATATATAACAAGATATGAGTTAATTTCACGTACAAACACCATTATCATACAAAACGTACGAAAGGCATGAAAAAAAAAACCTTGTGCATTTTCGTAATTATTTCCTCGTAGGGTAATTATCAAAATTACTCTACAAATGATCTTGTATGATAATTTTGATCTTGCAAGGTAATTCTGTAAAATTGTTGTTGTAGGGTCATTCTGAAACTTGCAGAGTAATTTTAATGCACTTGTAGAGTAAATATAATACTCTACAAAATAACCCTACAAGATCAAAATTATCTTAAAAGATCAAAATTACCATACAAGATCATTCGTAGAGTAATTATGATACTCTACTGAAGGGGTATGGTCCCAAAAAGCCGCGCAGACCATTCAGGTCGCGCGCTAGACCATACTCCTTACTCATTAAGCTGATTAATCCATAAAGCTTGCGCGAGCTACTCAGGTACAATCGGACCCCCGCGAAAGTCCCAAACATGAGATAACATCAGTTTCACACTTAGTATCCTGAAAAAGAGTCCTCAACTACCACGCCTCGCGCCGGCTCCTTATACATACTTCAAGAGTCGAGCGAGAGTCATGGCTCAAGGGCGTTTCAGGAAGTACCAAAGGTACAAGTGGCATAAAAGCGAGCCAATCAGCGTCCAGCAGACGGCACCTTATCGTGCTACACGATCCACGATTGTGCAGGTGGCAGAAGGTACACAGGGACGCCTACTTGACACCAATCGGGAGGCGACGACAACTGGCTCACGATCTCCACTCACCTGCTGATGTCAGAAGGACACCAGAGTCGACAACCCTGACACGTGGCTCCAATCAAGGTGTGCCAGCACCAAGGATCTTCTAGAAGTCACTAACGGTCGTCACTTGAGAGACAAAGAGGTTATTCCTCATTTGTCGCCTTCCGGCCCAAGGCCCATCAGCCCATTTCCTCCTACACCTCTCCGGCTATAAATAAGGACCTTCATACCACAGGTTAAACATTCCGTTCTCTCTACTCTCACTCTTAACACACACTTTATTATCCTCAAAACGGTTACTTATTCTCACGCCGGAGTCTGGTTAAAAAGGAAACCCCCATATTCCCCTCTTAACGAGCTAACGGTGTTGCTATTTTGCAGAAAGTTTGGATCACATTTGAGCTCAGGATAGATTAAAAAAGATTAACCCTCATGTTTGAAACATAAACCACCTAATTAACCTAAAATTAGATACGTGTTTCTTCATCTACAAAATTACTCTACAAGATCAAAATTGTAAGGACCTTCAAAATTGTCCCTAAACGACCCGTAAATGAAAACCCGGACCCCTGAAACCCCAATGTGCATGAAAAACCGAGAAAACAAGAAAATTGGGTTTCACGCGGGCCGCGTAAAGGTTAAGCTTCGGCTTACGCCGGCCGCGTCAAACTTAAGTTGACCGGATAAGCGTCACAGGCCACGTGGCAGCAACGTGGCAAGTCTACTGATGACACGCTAGCCCTACACGTAGACTAGGGATCCACGCGGGCCGCGTAAGATTTAAGTTATGGTTTACGCGGGCAGTGTAAAACTTAAAATCAGGCTATAAATGGCTTGGATATGAGCAGTTCATCTACACTCGAAAAACTTTTCAAAAGACGAAGTATACTGCTCAGAATCACACTTTTACGTAGGGAAACGCTGCTACGAATACAGGGTATTAACTCGATCACTCCTACGATATAATGTCCGATCGATTGAAACCAATCCGATGGATGTTTAAGTGCTGCCCGTAATTGGTCTATACTTTGTCATTCGTCGTGAGGGTTTTGATTTCGTGAGTTATCGTAAATGTTGTATTAAGTTACTGACCAAGTTTCGTATGCATTGTTGTTTTAATTAGGTTATCAGGCTTATCAGTAGGCTAAACTCTGCCCGTCTAAACTTGCAATGTGAGTCATTCTCTTTTTATCAAAGTTGTTTTACAATACCTCAAATTATTTTCAAAGTTATAATTACAGGGATTAAGTCGTGGTTATCTTGAATCACTGGCAAGTGGGGTATTGTGCACATTACTAATTTCTCATGGTTAGTTTCATCAACCTAACAGTGATAATCATCACTACTTGGGTGAAAGGACCCAATAGTGGAATGACCATCGTCACCAGGGTGTGACACGGCGCCAGATAAAAATAAGATAGTAGCCATTGTAATCGCTCTTATGCTGTAATTTATAACTGATGTGTCATTTTATATAACATGAGTGACTCGCCAGTATTTCCCCGCTGATAAAATATTTTTAAACATGTTTCAGGCGACCTACTGTGAATCAAGGAAAAGTGCTACGGAACACTAACAAGCTTGAAGAGGTGGCTCAATAAAAAGAATAAACATGTTCTGTAAAACAGGGAATTTCCTTGTGAAATTCCTCTATTGTAAATTACGGGGTTTATCCCAAATTATGAAATAAAATAATTGGGCAGTTTCAAGTTTTAAAAGATCCTGGTAAATCTTCCGCTGTCAACTCAATTAATAAATACCACGGGTTTCTGTCCCAGGGCTCCTGGACCGGGTAACACTGGTACGGGGGCCGTGACAGAAAAAGGTGGTATCAGAGCCACTGATTTAAGCCAATTAAGTATTTAGAAATACTTAATTTCTCAATTTGCCACTCTGTGATTTTGTGAAATTTAACTTGCAATATATAACTTTCTAATTAGGATTTTGTGTTTCCTCTATATCTGCTAAACAGCATGAATGAGTTGTCTGAAGCTCTTCAGAATCTCAATATCCATTCTGCTGGTATGGAAGTTTCCAGAGACTTTTCCGATTATCTGGCCGACACTAAAGAACCTATGGAATTCTAGGCTCAAGCCCAGGAGAAACCCAAAACAAAGAAGAGAAGGAGAATTGTAGGCTGGAGACGTGTACGGAGGAAGAAGCCAGCTGCACAAAGGATTAAAAAGACTGAGAACCCAAATGATAAAGGCAAAGGGAAGGAAATTGGGGAAAGTTCAGGGCAAGCCCAGGAAATGCCACCGTGGGAAGAGTTGGACCGTAAACTGGCAAATTGTGACCTCATTGGACCTGCCAATGAAGACCTCTTCAATTACCCAATTGAATCACAACTTCCAGTTAATCTGGAACCTGCTATCCCAGATCCCATTGTCAGCCACCAACTTCTACCCGGAGAGTTGGAGGAATGGTGGACAAGTGATTGGCAATTTCAGAACCTCTTGAATAACCCTAATACCTTTTTCCCTCAGTTTGACCCAGAGTCTGCACCAAACCCACCTATGAGCACTGAAAACCTGGCTGAACTCCGCCATTATGGCGAGGAGCTGGTGGACGCAGGAAACAGAATCCAGGAAGTGGGGGAGAGGATATCATGGAAATACGACGAGAGGGAACGTCGTTTCTGATGTGCCAGCTGACGGGGATCGTATGTGGTTGTGTGGTTACATGTTTAATAATAATAAAATAATAATAACCGTATTAATAAAAATATAACTATGTAAAAAAAACCTAAAATAAAACTTTTGTAATATAAATGGTGTGTATGAATGCATACTAAAATATATATAAATATCAGCGTCGTAAAGTCGACAATTTTAGCTATATGTGTTAACATGATTCTGTGTGATTATTTTATTATGAGTGGTAGTTTATTTGTGCGAATAACTTATATATATTGATAATTATCAGATGGAACACGCCGTCAATGAGCCAGTTAACGAAGATAATCAATCCGAACAAAACAACGAAGACCAATTTCTTAATAGGCAAGATATAGAAAACATCGTTGCCCAGGGAATAGCAAATGCTATTCCAGCAATCCTTGCTGCTGTCCGAAATCCAGTTGAACCTAAACCAACTACTCCTAGCAAACGTACTTACGGCGACAATTTCAGCAATAGTGTAAATGGAGGCGACAACAATAATAATAATGATAATGATGGGGTGCATGCCCCATTTCTTAAAAGAATGAAAGTTGCAACGCCTGGTTGCACTTACAAGGAATTTCTTGCCTGTAAACCGATTGAATTTGCAGGCAACGAAGGAGCAACTGCTGCACTGCGTTGGTTAGAGAAAACCGAGGCAGCAATTAAAATAAGTAAATGTGCCTAGGAAGACAAGGTCATGTACGCTTCGTATCTTTTTAAAGAAGGGGCACTCAAATGGTGGAACACCGTACTACAAGCTAAGGGAAGTGATGTGGCGTATGCCATGAATTGGGCAGAATTTAAGAGTCTAGTAGAAAGAAAATTCTGTCCCGAATATGAAAAGGAACAAATGACAAATAAGTTCCTGAACCACCGGATGGTGGATGTAGACTGTCGAGGATATACTACGACATTCTTCGAGTATGCTAGAGTTATACCTACCCTGGCTTCGCAAGAACCGGTACTTATATCTCGCTATATTTGGGGTTTAATTGGCGAAATTCGTGATATTGTCAAAGCTGCGAGACCCCGCACAATTGACGATGCAGTAGAATTAGCCAACACTTTGACAGATGGACTGGTGCGTACCCGAGAAGAAAATCGAAAGAAGGAAGTAGCCCAAAAGATTACTCAAGGATTCCGTGTGGGTAATAATAGTAACTTCAAGAAAAAGGGAACCGGGCAATCTTCCACTGTTCTATTTTGCAGTACCTGTAAAAGAAAGCATTTTGGAAGATGCAAAGGGTATTGCAATTTCTGTAAAATTCCAGGGCATCAAGAAGAAGATTGCAGGAGGAAGAAATCAACAATCTGCTTCAACTGTGGAGAAGCTGGACATTTTAGACCAGACTGCCCTAAACTGGTCAAACCAGCTGACAACAAAGCCAAACCTGCAGAAGGAACTACCAAAAAGAACGCAAGAGCCTTCCAGTTGACTACCCAGGAAGCAGAGCTAATCCCGGATGTGATAGCTGGTACGTTCCTAGTTCACGGTGTTTATGCAAAAGTATTATTTGACTCTGGTGCAAACCAAAGTTTTATAAATACTTCATTCTGCCAAGCTCTTAACCTACCCTTAACCAACCTTAAACAAATTTTTACGGTAGAAACAGCAGATGGGAATTTTGTTAACATAGATAAGGTTTTGCAAAAAGGAAAGATAGAACTCGTAGGCCATAAATTTTCTGCAAACTTGTTACCTATGAATTTAGCTGGATTCGATGTCGTGTTAGGAATTGATTGGTTAGTAGCCAACCATGCTCGAATCCTCTGTGATAAGAATTCCATAGAAATTCATGAACCCACAGGAGAAATAGTGGTGATTACAGGAGATAGGCCATGTAAGCCAATGAAATTCATTTCAGTAATGAAATTGGCAAGTTATTCAAGAAAACAAGGAGTAGTGTATATGATTTCGATAATCATCAACACTAAAGGTAAGGAACTTAAGGAAATTCCTGTAGTATCAGAATACTCAGATGTATTCCCCGAAGAACTACCTGGATTACCACCTGATAGGGAAGTAGAATTTAGAATTAATCTAATTCCTGGAACTACACCGATAGCCAAGGCACCTTATCGGTTAGCACCCACCGAAATGTTAGATTTGAAAAAGCAGTTAGATGAATTATTAAGCAAAGGATTTATACAACCTAGTTCATCCCCGTGGGGAGCACCCGTGCTATTCGTGAAAAAGAAATATGGCTCAATGAGAATGTGTATTGATTATAGGGAATTAAATAAGATTACAATTAAGAATCGATACCCATTACCTAGGATTGATAATCTTTTTGATCAACTTCAGGGAGCTAGATATTTTTCTAAGATAGATTTACGCTCCGGATACCATCAGTTGAAGGTGCAAGAAGAAGACATACCTAAAACTGCCTTCAGAACTAGGTATGGTCATTACGAATTTACAGTCATGCCCTTTGGATTAACAAATGCTCCTGCAGCATTCATGGACATGATGAATAGGTTCTGTAAACCGTACTTGGATAAATTTGTAATTGTCTTTATCGACGATATACTCATTTATTCCAAAAGTCAGGACGAGCATTGTAAGCACCTACATGCACTCTTAACTTTGTTAAGAAAAGAAAAGTTTTACGCCAAATTCTCGAAGTGTGAATTTTGGCTACAAGAAGTGCAATTTTTAGGACACATGGTGAATTACGAAGGTATTCACGTAGATCCCGCTAAAATAGAAGCGATCACCAAATGGAAGGTCCCTCAATCAGCCATGGAAGTTAGAAGTTTTCTAGGGTTAGCCGGATACTATAGACGGTTTATAAAGGATTTTTCCAAAATAGTTGTACCATTAACTAAGCTAACCTGTAAAGCAGTAAAGTTTGAATGGGGATCTAGACAAGAAGAGGGTTTTCAGATTTTAAAGCAAAGATTAACAAACGCCCCAATTCTTGCCTTACCAGAAGGGACAGAAGATTTTGAAGTTTATTGTGATGCTTCTAAGTTAGGATTAGGATGTGTGTTAATGCAACGCAAGAAGGTAATTGTGTACGCCTCAAGGCAATTGAAAAAGAACGAGGAAAACTACACGACTCATGACTTAGAATTAGGAGCCATAATTTTTGCCCTTAAGATTTGGAGACACTATTTGTATGGCAGTAAGTTTACAGTCTATACAGATCATAAGAGTTTAAGATACATATTTGGGCAAAAGGAATTAAACATGAGGCAAAGAAGATGGATGGAAATTCTAAGTGATTACGACTATGATATTCAATATCACGAAGGAAAGGCAAATGTAGTAGTAGATGCCTTAAGTCGTAAGTATCATGAAAAACAGCGACGAGTTCGTGCTCTTAGATTAAGTTTACAATTGGACTTAATAAAACAACTGAAGAATGTTCAAGAAACAGCAATCAAGGATGATGCTGAAGGAATGAAAGGAAGAATAAAAGAACTAGAGCAAGGGGCTGATGGAATTTGGAGATTCCACAAAAAAAGAATTTGGGTTCCTAAACAGGGAGAGTTAAGGAATAAAATTTTAGAGGAAGCCCATAAATGTAGATACACCATGCACCCTGGTAATAATAAGATGTACCAAGATTTAAGGAATAACTTCTGGTGGATAGGAATGAAAAAGGACATAGCTAGATATGTTTCTAAGTGCCTAACTTGTTCACAAGTTAAGGCAGAACACCAGAAACCCTCAGGTCTACTACAACAATTAGAAATGACTGTATGGAAATGGGAGCTCATAACAATGGACTTTGTTACTAAGTTACCCAAAACCAGAAAAGGTAATGACGCGATTTGGGTAATTGTGGATCGATTAACCAAATCAGCTCATTTCTTACCCATGAAATAAACCTTTAGCATGGAAAGGTTAGCAAAGTTGTATGTAGACGAAGTAGTATCTTTACATGGAGTTCCACTCTCCATTGTATCAGATAGGGATAGTCGCTTCACTTCACATTTCTGGACAAGTTTCCAAGAAGCCATGGGGACACGATTAAATTTAAGTACAGCCTACCATCCCCAAACAGATGGACAAAGTGAAACGACGATCCAAACCCTGGAAGACATGCTTAGAGCATGTGTCATAGATTTTGGTGGAAACTGGGATGACCACCTACCTTTAATTGAATTCTCCTATAACAATAGTTATCATTCAAGCATCGAAGCTGCCCCGTTCGAAGCACTATACGGACGTAAGTGTAGAACTCCAGTTTGTTGGGCAGAAATAGGATAAAGCCAATTATCAGGTCCCGAGATTGTGCAAGAAACCACCGACAAGATCACTCAAATCAAGGAAAGACTAAAGACGGCTCGAGATCGCCATAAAAGTTATGCAGACAATCGACGTAAGCCGTTAGAATTTCAAGTTGGAAACAAGGTACTCTTGAAAGTCTCCCCTTGGAAAGGAGTAGTTCGATTCGGAAAATGAGGAAAGCTAAGTCCAAGGTACATAGGACCATTCCCAGTAATTCAACGCATAGGACCGGTCGCCTATCGCTTGCAACTACCAGAAGAGCTAGCCGGAGTATATGATGTATTTCATGTATCTAACCTCAAGAAATGTCTATCGGACGAATCACTAGTAGTCCCTCTTCAAGACATACAGGTGAATGAAAAGTTGAAGTTCGTGGAGAAACCTCTTCAAATAGAAGACAAAAAGATCAAGTTTCTCAAACACAAAAGATTGGTACTTGTCAAAGTCAAGTGGGATTCGAAAAGAGGACCCGAGTATACCTAGGAGCTGGAATCGGAAATGAAGCGAAAATATCCTCACTTATTTCAGTAAATCTCGAGGAAGAGATTTTAAATAAGGTGGGGAGGATGTAAGGACCTTCAAAATTGTCCCTAAACGACCCGTAAGTGAAAACCCGGACCCCTGAAACCCTAATGTGCATGAAAAACCGAGAAAACAAGAAAATTGGTTTTCACGCGGGCCACGTAAAAGTTAAGCTTCGGCTTACGCGGGCCGCGTCAAACTTAAGTTGAATGGATAAGCGTCACAGTCCACGTGGCAACAACGTGGCAAGTCTACTGATGACACGCTAGCCCTACACGTAGACTAGGGTTCCACGCGGGCCGCGTAAAACCTAAAATCAGGCTATAAATGGGTTGGACATGAGCGGTTCATCTACACTCGAAAAACTTTTCACAAGATGAAGTATACTGCTCAAAATCACACTTTTACGTAGGGAAACGCTGCTACGAATACAGGGTATTAACTCGATCACTGCTACGATATAATGTCCGATTGATTGAAACCAATCCGATGGATGTTTAAGTGCTGCCCGTAATTGGGCTATACTTTGTCATTCGTCGTGAGGGTTTTGATTTCGTGAGTTATCATAAATGTTGTATTAAGTTACTGACCTAGTTTCGTATGCATTGCTGTTTTAATTAGGTTATCAGGCTTATCAGTAGGCTAAACTCTGCCCGTCTAAACTTGCAATGTGAGTTATTCTCTTTTTATCAAAGTTGTTTTACAATACCTCAAATTATTTTCAAAGTTATAATTACATGGATTAAGTCGTGGTTATCTTGAATCACTGGCAAGTGGGGTATTGTGCACATTACTAATTTCTCACAGTTAGTTTCATCAACCTAACAGTGATAATCATCACTACTTAGGTTAAAGGACCCAATAGTGGTATGACCATCGTCACCGGGGTGTGACACGGCGCCAGATAAAAATAAGATAGTAGCCATTGTAATCGCTCTTATGCTGTAATTTATAACTGATGTGTCATTTTATATAACATGAGTGACTCGCCACTATTTCCCCGCTGATAAAATATTTTTAAACATGTTTCAGGCGACCTACTGTGAATCAAGGAAAAGTGCTACGGAACACTAACAAGCTTGAAGAGGTGGCTCAATAAAAAGAATAAACAAGTTTTGTAAAACAGGGAATTTCCTTGTGAAATTCCTCTATTGTAAATTACGGGGTTTATCCCAAATTATGAAATAAAATAATTGGGCAGTTTCAAGTTTTAAAAGATCCTGGTAAATCTTCCGTTGTCAACTCAATTAATAAATACCACGGGTTTCTGTCCCGCGGCTCCTGGACCAGGTAACACTGGGACGGGGGCCGTGACAAAAATGACCCTACAATAACATTTTACAAAATTACCCTACAAAAACATTTTACAAAATTACCTTACAAGATCATTTGTAGGGTAATTTTAATAATTACTGTACAAGTAAATTCGGTAATTGACGATAATGCCCTTTTTGTTAATAAAATGAGTTTAACATATGATTTGCATACCAAACCTTTTTCCTACTGATATCATATGTTAAATAAAATATTTTAAGCATTAGAGACTGATCAAAACTTCAGAATTTGATAAACACCTTGAATACCGTCAATTACCGACTTTTACGCTAATTAGGCGCATAGTATGGTTTAAAACCATATTTAACGCCTAAGATTTTTTACCTACTGATTTTATAAATAATTTTTTATACTTTAACAGTAAGTATAAGTCTTGAACTTAGATTTCCAAATTTAACCTTAAAGCATATGTGAAATGACCAAAATGCCCCTACGGTGCATAGTTTGGCCATAAATGATTAAACACACATATGTATGATATCTTGCTGATATAACAACATAAAATAGATGCTTTTTACTGAACATTTTAGACCAGAATCTCAGTTTGCTATTGAACCTCTTTTATAAACTTTAAAATGACCAAAATACCCTTTCGGGGCTTAAATTGGTTTTAAATTCGTTTTGGGCATAATGGAAGATATCCTACTGATATCACAACATATTTTAAGCATAGTAACTCATGGGACTTGTACATAACGCTTTCGGTTACCCGTTATGCATATACGCATTCGGTACGGTTTATGTCTAGTTTGCATAAATTAGCCGAAACGGGTCAAACCTTATCATTTTTACTTCAAAATCCAGAATGCATTTAGTTTACCCATTATATACAAATCTTCATACTTGTCGGGTCTAAATCACATTCCAATCTGGTCACCGCTTAATCTTGCGTTTCGTACCGTAAACTTTCCTTTAAAAACTAACCGGTCAAAGTTATAACTTAAATAAGACCCGTTAGGAATCTAATAGGTTATTAAAACCTTCGTTCCAGATTACGAGCCCGGTAAAAGCTCCCTGCACTTGCTGATTAGAATATATGGCTGAGTAAAATTTACATTTAGCTCAGGTAAATACTTTTAACTTATTTTCCCTTATACGGGCTTGGGATACGGTAAATTATTACCGCTTGGTCGGGTATTGAATATTTAATCGATTAGTGGTTAAATCATTGAGATAACCCGTTTTAATCTGTTTTGTTTGATACAAAGCCTTTGGGGGTTAATATGACCGTGTCCTGGATATCCTCGGCTCATTCATTTGAAATGGCCACGACTTAAGCACGGGGTGTTGGCATACACCTGACAGTTGAGTATGTAAAACGGTATCTCACTAGTGAGGAAACTTCTTGTGGGCTTATACTAGTGGTGTGTCTATTAATCTTGTCTCGGCTCTTCTAACCGGGCCTCGAACGTACGACAAACAGGTAAATTTGTATACAAGATTATTTTAAATAATTGTCCCAAGTTATAAAAGATTTTATGCCTTGTGCATCCAAACCAATTTTATAAACACTTTTCAAAAAAGTCAGTTAATTGTATTTACCAGTGTAAACTGACATATCTTTCAAAAAGATTAAGTGCAGGTACTACACGAAATGGGCTGGAAGCTCCTGAGTATTAGTTAAAGAGTCTTGCAAGCTCTTACTACTTAAAGTCTGTTGAACAATATTTACTTTCTGTTTTAGATCCGCTTGTGGATCCACTTACAACCGTTGTGTAATATTTTATTTACTTTCAAGACTTCTGCTGTGCATTAACTGTGATTATTTGACTATGATGATATCAACTACGTCACGATACTCCCCACCGGGCCCACCGGTAATACGTGGAAATATCGGGGTGTGACATTATCCCAGCTGAAATAGGCCTCCCCTCGACGCGCTTATTAGCAGTCAACAAGATTGATAACGAGGCAAAGCGCCGCTTAGACTTGGACCTGCTCGAAGAAAGGCGCGAAATAGCACAAATCAAAGAGGCCAAGTATAAGACGCAATTGGAGAGGTACTACAATGCAAGGGTGCGCATTTGTACCTACACTCCAAGAGAATACGTGTTCAGGGACAACGAAGCTTCCAACGCTGAACGCCCCGGAAAACTAGCACTGAAATGGGAAGGCCCATACTTGATACACGAGGTGCTAGGAAAAGTGGCATACAAGCTGCGCACCTTGGATGGCCACATCGTCCCGCGCACATGGAACGCGCAACAATTGCGCAAATGCTACATGTGATTACCCCTGGCCACGTGCCTTTTTAATTATCTATGTCAGCCACACGCCTTTTTAATTATCTATGTCGGCCACGCGCCTTTTTAATTATCTATGTCGGCCACGCGCCTTTAAATTATCTATGTTGGCCATGCGCCTTTTCTTTTCCCAATTATGTATGATGGCCTTGCGCCTGTTTCTAGCTACTTAATGAAAAGGTTGGCTATGCCTTATGATTATTACCATATGTCTTCTACGTTACAAATGCATGTTAAACTTTTGATTAGCACGAAAACACTAGCGTAAATTACGAGCTCTTAAGTTATGCCTCCAAGGTCATCCGCGAACATAGCGCGAGACCGGGTAATAACACTCATAAACGAGCCACACTTACATTTATTCGCGCTAACTTAAACAAAGTTTCTAACAACAATGCAATAATTGTAACTTGGGAAAATAATAAGAGCCAAACTTAACACTTCATTCAAAACGCGCAAATGCACAACGATTACATAAGATGAAAACATGAAAAATTACATGGCATCAGCCTACAAATCCTACCACCTATTCATAACCATCACCATCATCATCACCATCACCATTACCATTACCATCACCATCACCGCCAGCTTCATCTTCTTCATCTGTTAGCTCCACAGTCTCTGGAGGGTCAAGGATAGACTTTAGCCGCGCAATCCAGTCATCATGCTTCAACGCATCGGTGACCAACTCCATGACTGGCAATGAAAGATGGTCACAAACATGTTCAGCGCGATCAATCAGAGAGTCAGCTTGGTCAGTCACCGAGCAGTGACGAGTATCAAACGGCTGGCCAAGCGCTTCTTCAACGTGATGAGCACATTCTAGATAACCACCGCGGTGCCCAACGGCACGCGCGACATCAGTCAGCGCGGCAACAGCCTCATCCAGCTCGGTAGCGTTCAATACAGAATTAGCAATCTACACAAAAAGAGAGAAATCATGAGAACAAAACAACAATAAACAAAACCTAAGGCAAAAGAGGAGAAACTCACCTTGGCTACCCCTCTACTGCGCATCCATGCGGCCTCTGAAACAAGCATGTCAACGATTGTTTGAGTCTCAGCATAATTATTCTGAGCCACATTTAAGGCAGAAGGGCTGATATCGCGCGCCTCCTCGGCTCTTTTCTTCGCTTCCTCGGCGGTCTCAGCCTTCACCCTTTCGGCCTCAAGATCTATCTCTAACGATTTATTCTTATCATGGGCCTCAAACAATCGGCGCTTCAATTCTTCAATTTCCACATCCTTTGCAGCCAACTCCTTATCCTTACTCTCAACCCGCGCATTCAACTCAGCCTGCAAATGTTGAAATAAGGAGTTAGAAATATTTTAATAAGGTAATGTAAGAGGAAAAAGAGTCAAGTATGTTAAACCTCAGCACGCTCTTTGTCTGCCTGAACTTACTCAACCTTCCCTTTAAGAGTAGAGATTTGAGCCTCAAGGTCGGTAATTTTGGAGCGGGCAGCGTACATGCGCTGATTATCTTTCTTGCATACCTTCTTCCATTCGGCTCGCTCCTTTGACAAAAGCTCCTCAGTGGCTTGGAGTTTGCTTTTTAGGCCTTCACGCCCCCACTCTTCCGATTTCTACTGCACCTCAAAAGAAGCTTTCTCTTTAGTAAATGCGTTTTTCTGATGTTCAAAGTCCTGGACTTCCTTCAACAGACGCTCCCGATACCTCTCCCAGCTAGTACGCTCCTTACACATTGTGCGCCACTCACGCACAATCTGGTGATTGGCAGAGCGAGCGTTGGCCTCCCTAACGACATATGCACGGTATAATCCCTCATGGGTGCGCACTCTTTTCCTATTCACCTCACCAGGACGAAAAGAGCCTAAGTACCAGTCACGGCAAGCTCCGAACTCAACGAATGTGTCTTTTTATTTCAAACCCCAAACAGGCTGATAGGGAGCATCACCTCGAGCCTACTCACTATAGCTCTTGTAATAAATATCCCCCAAGGTGTCATCTGCACCTATAGGGGATCGAAGCCTTGACGACTTCTTCCCATCACCTTTTTGGCCACCAGCGCCTGATCCTCCAGCACCAGCACAAGACGCAGCAATAGAGGTATCTTTAGGCGCCGACTGCTCTAGTACGCTGGCAGCAGACCCCCCAGCAGCAGATGTAACTTGTAAGTTTTGGGTGGGGGCGTCATGTTGCGCAACTTCTGTGGGCTTCACAATCTTCGGCTCTTTTCTCTTCAAGGCTTGGTTAAGCCCCGTGATGTGTACAACCTCCGGACCCTGCGCTTTATCTTGCTTGGTGGTAGCAGCGGTCTCGGTCCCTTTCGATTTCTCCTTCTCAAGCGTAATATCGCCCGTAGGCTTCTCAACTACCTTCTCAACTACCTTCTCAGCTACCTTCTCAACCTCCTTCTCAAGAGTCCTACGAGGCTTGATGATGAACTTGGTCTTCTTCGCCGTCGGCTCCTTCGGTTTCTCCACCTCAGTACCCTTAACCTTTTCAAGGGTTTTCTTCAAGGCCTCTGCAGAAGTCTAAGTATCAGAAAATCTGCTAAGGAAGAGTTTTAACATAAAAAAACATGAGTGTCATTACACTAACCTGGGGAAAACTTGTAGAGGGAGCTCAATCTGCTTTGCTTCCCTATCACTGGGCCCTCTCCAGCCTTCTGTGCCGGCCCAGCTCCAGCGGCAGTCTCCTCTCTCGACCTTTTCTTGGTCACCAGCTTAGCAGTAGCTTCTTCTTCATGCTCTTCCTCTTCTTCATCCAAGGCTATTGAAGAGGGTGTTGCGCCGGCCTCAGGGATCCTGGACCTCGCGCTTCCAGAGGTCTTAGAACCGGCCGCACCACCTTTCTTCTTCTCACCTATATGGTACAAACCCTCTAGTGAGTCACTTGTGGCAACATAGTCCTCGAGGTTACTCTGTCAAAAGCGAAGAGTACCTTTATCATGAGCCGCAACAGGTGCGCGGCTACTCCCGCCTTTCTTACTGGTCGCACCAGTATCAACGGTCACCTTCTTTAGCTTCTTCTTGGTAGGAGCCTTCTTTGGTCTCTCTTCAGGGTCTATCCCCAAGGCGCACAATACACATGCAAAGATGTTAGACCATGAGCTCAAATCTTCTTGCGACGAACCTACAGACTCTTCGCTAGAAAGAAATAAGATTTCCTTTCCAGCAGAGGTCACGCCGCACAAGGGCCTTGGATTAGGAAGTAGCGAACCTTCAGTCGCAGAAGGAGGATTGGCAAAAGCTCCAACGGGGGGAAAGATGAAATAGCCCTTGATTTGTTCATACCGGTAGGGCTCTCAAGACCGTAACGGGCGCACGCCCATAGACCCACCAAAAGTGGGAAAGGCGGCTTGATAAAGTTGCACCTCTATGATAAAAACCAACAGTCAAGCGCAGGTATATTTTAAGAAAAGGAAGAGGAAATAACACATACCTTCGTCATTAAGCGTCAAAACAGTAACATCCTCACTAAGTTCCGGCCATTTATCGCTCATACCAGCTGCGACTAGCACTTGCTCACCAAATATACGGTTCACCAAATATACGGTGCGACTAGCACTTCCTCATTTTCGATCTTGTCTGATTCGCGAAAGAACATCGCGATCGGCATAACTTCCTCCCTGATGAAGAAGAACTTCATTTTCCAGTCGTGAAAGCTCTTGGGAGGGTTTATCAAAATCTTCTTAGCAGAGCCTCGGTTGCCAAAGGAGTAGAAGCCTATATTCCGGATCAATTGATAGAAGGCCCGAAACTTCTCGACAATGGGTTCCAGCCCCTGAGATCTGCATTAGAACTCAAAATGTCGCACCCTAACCATGCCCATGGGACTCATCTGGGATATGTGAAAGCCGTAGAAGTGCAGAATAGATGCCATGAAATGAGCAGCAGCCAGAAGTTTCCCTGAAGGAGAAATCTTCAAACAAGGTTATATATCCCGGCGGTGCGTCGGCGGCCGTCTGACCTTGCCGGGGATACTATGCATCCCACTCTGGTGGAAACTGGAAACCCCTTGTGATTTGCTCGAATAAGCCCTGATCCTACTTGAGAACAGGGACTGGACCTTCTTCGATTTGCACAGATTCTTCTTCAGCCATAAGTAGTTGAGTAACGATTCACTAATTTCTAGAAAAACTCGAAGAACACTCAAGAAAAATCTTGAAGACTTGAAGAAAAATCTTGAAGATTTGAAGATCAGAGAGAGAACAGAAGAAACTGAACAGGAAAAGGTGTCCACTTCTCTCTCCGTAATCGGATATATATACCCATCGCATTTAATGCGATGGGTAAACGTGCCGAGATCACCGCACGCGTAACCAATTGCAAAGCGACACGTAAGGCGGGATTATCGGAGTGACAATTACCACGCGCGCGTGGTCCTCACTCACCTGACAAAAGGTGAACCGTCAGTGACCGCATGATGATCGCCGTGTCAGTAGTCAACTCAACCTTCGCCATCAATGACATTTGCACCAACCTATCAGAATTCAAATTTCGAGAGTTTTCCCGCCCAAACTTACTACAAAACTTCACGTAGAAGTTAGCAAAGGCCGCGCCGTATTTCATCATTATCCAATGAGCTTGCGCGCCAACGCTCAAAAACAACAGCTATCAACAAGCAACCATGGTAGCCGCGCCGTAGTAGTGGACAACCACTCACACGCGCGCCATCTACCAAAACCTAGCAGATACTTTTAAAGGCTAACACACTTCCTTTTTTCTAAGTCCAGAGCTTCAACCATTTACTTCGCGCATGGAAGCAGCACTGGACTGGGGGGGACTTGAAGGGGTATGGTCCCAAAAAGCCGCGCAGACCATTCAGGTCGTGCGCTAGACCATACTCCTTACTCATTAAACTGATTAATCCATAAACCTTGCGCGAGCTACTCAGGTACAATTGGACCCCCGCACAAGTCCCAAACATGAGATAACATCAGTTTCACACCTAGTATCCTGAAAAAGAGTCCTCAACTACCACACCTCGCGCCGGCTCCTTGTACATACTTCAAGAGTCGCGCGAGAGTCATGGTGCAAGGGCGTTTCAGGAAGTACCAAAGGTACGAGTGGCAGAAAAGCGTGCCAATCAGCGTCCAGCAGACGGCACCTTATCGTGCTACACGATCCACGATTGTGCAGGTGGCAGAAGGTACACAAGGACGCCTACTTGGCACCAATCAGGAGACGGCGGCAACTGGCTCACGATCTCCACTCACATGCTGATGTCAGAAGGACAACAGAGTCGACAACCCTGACAAGTGGCTCCAATCAAGGTGCGCCAGCACCAAGGATCTTTTAGAAGTCACTAACAGTCGGTACTTGAGAGACAAATAGGTTATTCCTCATTTGTCGCCTTCCGGCCCAAGGCCCATCAGCCCATTTCCTCCTACACCTCTCCGGCTATAAATAGGGACCTTCATACCACAGGTTAAACATTCTGTTCTCTCTACTCTCACTCTTAACACACACTTTATTATCCTCAAAACGGTTACTTATTCTCACGTCGGAGTCTGGTTAAGAGGGAAACCCCCATATTCCCCTCTTAACGAGCTAACGGTGTTGCTGTTTTGCAGGAAGTTTGGATCACATTTGAGCTCGGATAGATTAAAGAAGATTAACCCTCATGTTTGAAACATAAACCACCTAATTAACCTAAAATTATATATGTGTTTCTTCATCTACAAAATTACTCTACAATATCAAAATTACCCTACAATAACATTTTACAAAATTACCCTACAAAAACATTTTACAAAATTACCTTACAAGATCATTTGTAATGTATTTTTAATAATTACTCTACAAGTAAATAATTACGAAAATACCACCACGTTTTTTTATTTTTTCACCATATTCGTACGTTTTTTATGATAAGGGTATTTGTATTTGATATTTTGTAAACAAGATATAACGTTCAATTAAATTCAATGGCAAAAATATATAATTGTTAATTTTCGTACACATGTTTTTAAAATTTTTTTGTTGCAGCAGAAACGTGTGAAAAAACCAAATTTAGTATTGTCCATGAGGAGGTAAAATGTGAAAACAATATAGAATACAAACAAGCATAGGATATTTAGAAACCTGTCCCTTAACCAGGTTGTAGAAGACTACATTCGCGAAACACCTTAAATCAACAACTCGGTAACTAGTTCCGAAACATGAAAACACCACCATGCGAGTATTCCGAACTCCTTCAGATTCTACCCCTAAGACCAAACAAATGCAAATCAGTGCAATAAAGTTAATATCTTCCATATAACGTTAATTAGTACTTTTATTTTTATTTTTATTTTTTTAACATGCTTTAGCTAAAAAGATTAACTCAAGTTTAAAATCGAACACAAACATAATACCTCTTTTTGTTACCACTGGATAAATCCAAAACCGAATAAATCGAAACCAAATTGATGAACACCCCTAGCGATGTACATTTCAAGATTAAAACAAATCACATTGGCGAATGTATAACACAACTAAACTAAGATTAAAATAAAGATCAACGTAATACAACATATATACGCTCTCAAGGTTCAACAAATTACATGTGAAGTCAGATACTAGGTCATCAAACAGGATTAATGGAAAAAGAAACTAGGTTATAAAACGCCAAAGTTTGGTTTAAACTTGAATGAGATTAGCCATGGTCAAGCTCAAGTTTATTACTAACCACTTTCGAGTCAGCTTATTTACAACCGAGTGTATTTCAGACAAGCTATTTCCAAGCAAGCTTTGAGTTATTTGAACATCCACAAGTGGCAATAAAATCAACTTTACTTCTTTTTTTCATATTGCAACATCACAACAGCTATCATCGGAAATAGGATCATTCAAAATAGTACAAATGAAATAATATTTTCTATGTACGTGTTTGATGCCACATAAAGTGCCCCAAAAACCCTCAAAGTAACATTGTAAAATGGTTTTTTTTTTTTTTTTTTAAATATTATAATTCATTAACCGTTTGCCAACCGGTCGGTGAAGGTAGCGAAAAAATCCTCATTTTCATTGTCGGTCCAAAAAACGGTTTCCTCAAAAGTCAAAATCATCTCTCTCAAAAGTTTTTTCATAAACTTGGGCAAATTCCAATATATGGCAACTAGAGTTGCATCTTGTTGGAACATTTCTAATCAAGTGTTTAGAAACCTTGATTGATGTGTCAATTCTATACTTTTTAATGCCATCGAATTAAACATTTCTCAACCTTTTTTCCAATATAAATCCCAGGTAATTCTCTTGTTAACAACTTTTTACAACATATAGATTCTTTTAGGGTGGAGGGTATAGTCAATCACCCTAGGGTGTTTGAGTGAAATCCTACCCAATAATATTATGCCATGTCAACTTCCCATTCTAGTCCCCATTTTACACTCAATCACTAGGTATAGTCAAACAACCCTCAATTAAAAAAAAAAAAAACTTGATTGGTCTCTCGTCTCTCTCTCCTCTCCTCTCAATCACATCGGTGAACAATCACCGATTTTTGTTGCCTCTCTCCACGTCAAACACCCAACTCAATCAGTGGGGGTGATCACCGATCGGTGACTCCCACTCAAACACCCAACTCCCTGAACCTATACCCTCCACCCTTAGAGTGCAATAATCAAATACAATACATATATTTTGCTCAGCGGCATGAGAAGTAAAGAAGGATTTTTTTTTTTGAAATTTTTTTCCCATCTACTTAACAAATGAGTCTTAACATATATTTTGCACAGCGTGAGAAGTAAAGAAGGATTTTCTTTTGAAATTTTTTCCAATCTACTTAAAAATAATGTTTAATTGCAAAATATATAAAAAAATCATAAATTTACTTTTATAGAGTAAATAATTATTTAATTACTTTAGAGTAATTATGTAATTGCTCAAAAGTTTTTTGAAAAAAAAAATTATCATCTATTAAGTATGATGTTTAATTGTAAAATGTATAAAAAAATAAATCATAATTTTACTCTAATAGAGTAATTACTCTATATTAATCACATAATTACTCACAAATTTATTTTTTATAGATTCTGGGACTAAAATACATTTTTTTTGAACGGCAAATTTGGATCACTGACGGATCACTGGAGTGTCATCGTGCCACCAGCAGAACCACCCGATCATATCCATCCTCACTAGGCAATAATGCCTATACACCAATTCAAGAGGAAACCCAATTAATCTGGGAAAACCCCCCTTTGTGGGAATCGAACCCATGAATGGTCATAAGCCTTATCCCACCCCCAAGATAGCAGTAGGCTATAATGGGACTAAAATACATGTTTGACAAGATAAGCTAAAAAGATTCAAAAAGAAAAAAAAAATCTTCTCCACTTCTCAGGTTTTCCCCTCAATGTTAAAGCCCATTTACCGGAAACTAACTCTTCTTTTACAATATTTTCCCCTCAATGTATGTTTTTTTTTTTTTTTTTTGGTTGAGAAATGTTTTGTATTGTTAAATAATCATTGTTTTGACTAGTTAGGTTGGTTTGCTTAATCAATGGCATTGAACTTTTAATTCATGTTACATTTTTAGTATTTTATGCCAAGTTTGGCGCACGCAACAAAACATATGAGCTAATTACCGAATTATTTCCCCTTGTTGTAACATATACTTGATCGAGCTATTTAGCTTTATAACTCATGTGTGGTGTTTTGCCGTTATGTTTACTCAATATGATTAATCATGGTTATCATGAAAACATGAGGTGTGAAAAGAAAAGACGTTGGATTATTTTTCTTATGTCTTGTTTACTGAAAAAAGAAAATATTTATGTTACCGACTTTAAAAATAAAATAAAGAAGAGACATGTCTTGGCTAGAATTATGATAATTAATTAACTCTTCATAATTTGATTAATTAAGTGGTTTAAAAGTTCTCAATTATCTTGTCACAAGCTATTTTGGAACAGACATTCCATTATCCATTAAACTTGCTATAACCATAATATTAATATTGCATGATAAGTACATTCTATCATTCTATGTGTCGATGACCTCTTGCCCGGCCTAGTAGCACAAGATGTTTATCCCCACTTAAATGGGTTGAGTTCGACTCCCACACAGTGAGCAACAAGTGAATTTTAGGAGTAGATTTTAAATGGTGTGTGTGCGGTTAAAAAAAATCACTCTTTGTGTTTTAGTCTCTACAGTCAATTATTATTGCTATTTATGGTAGTTAAATCATTTAAGTCACTACTAGATCATAATACTTGTTAGGGGTGGATTTCTAAATGACCCGTGATTCTCAATTATTATCCTGTTTGGTGATCATTACTTCTGTGTCAGTTAGTGATCCTCAGAAGTGCCTCAGGATCAGGATCATGGATCATCCTAAGGATCCTTATACTAATGATTGTCTGCTTTGAATTCGTAACTGTTTTGCAGGAATATCAATTGGGACTTGGTCTTGGCGATATTTCTGGAGAATATTCTAAGTCTATTCCGCACGTGCTTGGTCAGAAATGGACGTTGTGGAGTCGTGGAGGACTTGCACCATTTGCGGATAGTTTGTTATTTAGATTTTTATTAGATTTAAAAGGGGTAGCGAGCTAATTAGACAACACTTTTTGCTATTTTTGGCTACACACACTCTTATAACCGCTCACAACAGCTCTCGTTCATTCACTTAGCAATTTCGTACACTTTTTACACAGAACACTATAGTGATCCTTGTATTTAGCTCGCTATCATCCGAAGTTGTAACACATTACTTGTTTAATTTGAGTTGGTGATCGGTAGTTTCCATCACCCGGGGTTTTTTGTGCCGGAGATCAACTCTTGATCAAGGGCTTTTTCCCCGTATAAACCTTGTGTCACTTGTTATTTATTTTTCATAGTAATCCTTATTGCTATAAACCAATTCAAGCATCATACCCCGTAACAGAGAGTTTGGTTACATTATCCTCGTCTGATTTTTTGACCAAAACAGTTTGGCGCCCACCGTGGGGCAATTGGTGCTTCATTTCTAAGAAATTCTCATCTTTGTGATCATTCCGGTTCATTGCATACGAGCAGATGGCTTCATCATCAAAGAATATCTCCAGTGCGATGTCTGCCGTCAATTCATCCCAGGGCATTCCACCTTTGCCTCCACCACCTTCTGGACCTCAGAAAAATGCCGAGAAGAAACCAACTCCCATTTTATCAAAACCTCCAACTTCTTCTGCTTCTTATACTCCTACTACTAGTGACTTGTTTACTCTGATTTTGCAGATGAAGGAGCATATCCAGTAGCAGGACAAGACCAATGAAAGGATCCTTAGAGAAATTGGAGACATCAAGAAACAGAAGAGATCGGCAGAGGATCATTCCCCACTAATGCCCAGATCTTTGAATTTTGATACTCCGGTTATAACTTCTCAGCCTTCAGTGGTTCCAGACGTTCAATATGTGGGAGGACCAAAAGGAGTGCATTACGGGTCATCAGCAATGACTCAGGGTTCAGGGTTACACTTTCAACCATCAGGATCCCATCCTCAGCATATAGGATCCTTTGCAAGCTCAGGAGGATACTCGGGAACGCAGCAGATTCAAGGGTACTGGCCGTTTCAAGGATCCTCCCAGGTTCAAGGATCCTCCCAGGTTCAGGGATCCTCCTATGTTCAAGGATCCTCCCAAGTTCAAGGATCCTCCTATGTTCCAGGATCCTCCCAGGTCCAAGGATACTCTCAGTTTCAAGGATCCTTCCAGATTCCGGGATCCTTAAGGAGTTTGCAATCAGGAAGTTCCGACATCCATCAGAGAGATTTCATTCCAATGCAAACCATTGCTTCTACTGGTCCATCGGTCATTCCAGAGCCCCAACAATATGGATTAACATCCACTCTTCCTAATTTGAATCCAATGGGAGGTAACACTTTTAATAATTCTTATACTACTAACCATGGCCTTATGCAGGATACAGGTATCAATCATGCCATGGCAAGAGAATTGCAAAAGTTAAAGGACATGATATCAAGTGTCCCAGGAGTGGTCAAGCCTATCCCGGAGATTGCAGATGGGAGCCACAAGATATCTCGTTTTGCACCACCAATCTGTGATGCTGAGATACCCAAGAGGTTCCATGTACCTACCATGAAGTTGTATGATGGTTCAACGGATCCTGAGGAACACATAGCTCAGTACAGGGAAAGGATGGAGATCAATCCCATCCCAGAAAGGTTAAAGGAAGCATGTCTGTGCAAGGGATTTGGATCCACTCTTACTGGATCGGCTCTTAAATGGCTGCTAAGTCTTCCCCCTTACTCTATTACCTCATTTGCTAATCTAGTTAATCTATTTAATAACCAGTTTTCTTGTAGTAGAAAATTTGAGCGTTTGACTAGTGATCTGTATAGGATAACCCAGGGTCATAATGAATCATTAAGGGATTATATCACTAAATTTAGTAAAGAATCCTTAGATATTCCTAACCTGGATATAGCTACGGCTGTTGAAGCCTTTAAAATGGGATTGCTTAGGGATTCGTTATTATATGATGATCTTGTTATGACACCACGCAGGAATCTAGATGAGGTAAGAACCCGGGCCCTTAGGTTCATCCGGCTAGAGGATGACAAAAGGATCCAGGAGAGGTTAGCAGGATCCTCAAAGCAAGAGAAGCAAGGATCCTCATTCAAGAACAACAAGTTCAGATCCTATAATAAATCTGATAACCAGAATGTGCATGCTGTTGAACAAGAAGAGGATGATGAGGATTATCCTCCAATCTCTGAATATTGTTTTTCTGTTGATAACAATGAACTAATCCTCGCGATGCAGAATTTAGGTGATAAAGCTAGATGGCCCAGAAAAAATGATAGACCAGTCGCAACTAAAGATAAGTCAAAGTGGTGTGCATACCATGAAGATTTTGGGCATCTCACAGAAGAATGCATCGCATTGAGAAAAGAAATTGGATACTTGTTGAGCAATGGGCACTTGAAGGAATTATTGGGGAGAAAGAAGTCAAGGACTCAGGATCCTGAAAGGATCCCAGAGAAAGCTCCAGCCCCACCAGCAGATGCACAAATCATAAACTTTATTTCTGGAGGATCAGACATTTGTGGAACATCCTTCTCTGCAGCCAAAAGACATGCGAAGGAAACCAAGATGGATAATGGAGATAGACCCATTCGAACATCCAGTGTCTCCGAAGGAAAAGTTATAACTTTCGATGAGGATGATCGTGTTGACATCCAGGATCCTCATCATGATGGTTTGGTTATCACTCTTTTTATTTCTAACCATTTTGTTCGCAGGATCCTTATAGATGGAGGAAGCTCTGTGAACATTATCCAGCTTGATGTTCTCAAGAAAATGAACATCCCTGAATCCGACATCATACCAAGATCCTCTGTGCTCGTGGGAACTCTGGGGGACATTAAACTCCCAATCTATATCGAATGCCTACATTCTTACCAAAAGTTTTGTGTTATTGACTGTTTATCTTGTTGTAATGTTATCCTTGGCAGGCCTTGGATACACGATATGAAGGCAGTCCCATCCACTTATCATCAATGTGTGAAGCTTCCTAGTCCTTGGGGAATAGTGAAGATTGATAGTGATCAGCAAGAGGCTAAGAACTGCTACACCTCGTCAATGAAACCATCATCAAAGTCAAGGGAGCAATAGCAATTAAAGCGTCCTCCAAGGGATGTCTTGGAGGCAAGTGAACAGGATGTAGTGGAAATCCTTATGGATCCTGATGATCCTGAATCTAAAGTTTATATAGGATCAGGGATCCTTGGCGAAATAAAGGAAGACCTCATATCCTTCCTCATAAGGAGAAAGACTACCTTTGCATGGAAACACGAAGACATGACAGGTATACCTAAAGATATAATCACTCACAAACTTGGCATTGATAGGTCCTTCAAACCAATCCATCAAAGGAGAAGGAAATTTACACCAGAAAGAAATGCCATTATCCAGGAGGAGGTAGAGAAACTACTCCGAGCAGGTATGATTAGAGAGGTCAAGTATCCAAGATGGTTGGCCAATGTGATTGTTGTTCAAAAGAAAAATGGAAAGTGGAGGGTATGTGTCGATTTCACCGATTTAAATAAGGCATGTCCCAAGGATCCTTTCCCATTACCCCACATTGACTCCATGGTGGATGCAACTGCGGGTCATGAACTGTTAACTTTTATGGATGCTTCATCTGGATTTCAACAAATTCAAATGGAACCATCCGATCAAGAGGATACAGCCTTCATGACTCCAACTGGTATATACTGCTATATTGCTATGCCATTCGGACTAAGAAATGCAGGTGCAACTTATCAAAGGCTAGTGAATATGATGTTCAAGGATCAGATTGGACAAACTATGGAGGTTTACATAGACGATATGGTGGTAAAATCAATAAAGGCTGAGGATCACCTAAGAGACTTGGAGGAAGCATTCAATATCCTTGACAAATATAATATGAAGCTTAATCCTTCAAAATGTCACTTTGGTGTTAAAGCAGGTAAATTCTTAGGATATATGGTGACAAAGAGAGGCATTGAAGCCAGTCTAGAACAAATCAAAGCAATAGTGAACATCAAGTCCCCTATCAATGCTAAGGATGTTCAGAGGTTAACAGGCAGGATTGCAGCTTTAAACAGATTCATATCCAAATCCTCAGAAAAGTGCAAGGAATTCTATGATATCCTAAGGAAGAACAAGAAATTCGAGTGGACTGAGAAGCATGAGAGTGCCTTAAGAGCTCTTAAGGATTACCTATCCTCGGCCCTGGCTTTGATGAAACCAAAAAAAGGAGATGTGTTATCCTTATATCTTGCGGTATCCTCAAAAGCAGTAAGTGCCGTCCTTGTTAAGGATCACGAAGGTACACAACATCCTGTCTATTATGTAAGTAAGAGTTTACTTGATGCTGAATCCAGGTATTCACACTTAGAAAAACTTATCCTTGCATTAATTATGGCATCTACTAAATTAAGACATTATTTTGAAACTCATGCTATTATCGTCAAAACTAATTTTCCAATTAAGAATGTCCTCAGGAAACCTGAAATGTCAGGGAGGATGGCTAAGTGGGCAGTGAAGCTAAGTACATATGATATAAGATATGAGCCCAGGACAGCCATTAAATCCCAAGCATTAGCTGACTTTGTGGCAGATTTCAGTAGTGATTTGCAAAAGGAAGCTGAATTAGAAGTCCAGCAGCTAGAAAAGACCAAGGATCCTTGGATACTCTACACTGATGGATCCTCAAACGTCAAAGGAACAGGGCTTGGAATACTACTAAAATCGCCACAGGGGGACATAATACCCCACTCTATAGCTTGTGAGTTCCAAACCACTAACAATGAGGCTGAATACGAAGCCTTGATAGCTGGCTTGCAAATTGCTAAGCATATGAGGATCAGGTATCTTGAGGTACATGTAGATTCTTTGTT
This sequence comes from Helianthus tuberosus, assembly GCA_030545235.1. Lineage (NCBI taxonomy): Eukaryota > Viridiplantae > Streptophyta > Magnoliopsida > Asterales > Asteraceae > Helianthus > Helianthus tuberosus. The sequence goes on along the minus strand of CM060367.1, from coordinate 171,363,322 downwards.
AATCACTAATCACTTTAATGGATCCTATGCTGTTAAAGGTGAAAAGCTAATCAAATATTTGGAGTTAGTCAAAGAATTGGCACTCTCTTTTGTATCCTTTAGTTTGACACAGGTACCAAGGGAAGAGAATGCAGAGGCAGATGCACTAGCCAATTTAGGATCATCCTTGAAGATCCCGGAGGATATCAAGATTCCTATTATCCATATCCTAACCCCGGCTATCGAGGATCATGTGGCTATGGAGATAGGAGAGGATTCTGCAATTATCCCTAGTGAGGATACTCAAACTCATTCAGGATCATGGATCCTCCCAATCATGAGATATTTACAACATGGAGAGATTCCTACAGGAGAAAACCCTAGGGCTTTCAAAATTAAGGTATCTCAATTCACAATTTTAAATAATATGTTGTACAAACGATCTCTTGCAGGACCATACTTAAGATGCATTGAGGATCCTGAAATCCAAGAAGTTTTAAAAGACTTCCATGAAGGAGATTGTGGAAACCACACTGGGGGCAGGGCGTTATTTTCAAGGATGATGAGAACTTGGTTCAAGACCTGGATACTATAGAAGAAATCAGAGATTTGGCAAGGATAAGGATGGCCAGTTATCAGCAAAGAATGGCCGGTGCCTACAACAAAAATGTTAGGATCAGGAAATTCCAAGTTGGTGATATGGTACTAAGGAAAGCATTCCAGAATACCACCAATCCTGCTGATGGAAAGTTGGCACCAAAATGGGAAGGCCCTTACTTGATTGAAGCTGAGGCAGGAAAGGGGGCATATCGATTGCTAACAATGGAAGGTGACTTACTACCAAGAGCTTGGAATGCTGTCCATTTGAAAAGATATTTCATGTGATAAGGATCCATGATCCTCACATGATAAATATCCTTAAAGGATCCTTAAAGCATAGATGATCCTCATTTTTGGTAACATTCTAATCTTAAACTATTTCATTTCCTTACTTTCTCACATAAGGATAAGGATCTTGCATCCTTTATCCCCATTTCACGAGATTTTGAGTTTTGAAGGTTCAGGTACTCTTAGCAAAAGCATCATTATCCACACAAGCAACCAGTTACTTGGGTTTGACCCCAGTTGTTTGGGCTTGACCCCAGTTCCGCCAGTAGCGCACGATGATCCTAGTATAGTTCATGGCAGTGGGACCAGTACTCGTTTTAGGGGCTGATAATTCCATTGTACTGGCTATACCTAGGATCCTACGTATAATGGTACACATACCATACATCCGTTCTTAAGGTTTCTAGCGTTTTCACGTTAGCTAAGGTTTTGGCATTTTCATGCCACTAAGTTTGGATAGTCGCCAGTTAGGGCCATACTCCAGTTAACATACGATCCTTGGGCTTGTCCCCAGTTATCCTTGGGCTTGTCCCCAGTTGCTAACCCTTATCTTATAATGGCTTAGTCCCAAGTTATGTTCTATTTCAGGTTTTCGAAGTTAAACAACCAAGGATCCTTGATCCTTACCTTTTACTAAGGTTTGTTCTGTGGTTATCCTGGTTATAATAATATTAAGAGTTAGGATCCTAACTTGGGTCCTCAGGTATGATCCTTAACTAATTTGATTTTATTCATTGATTATTTGAATAACCCTGATACTTTGACAACAGAACTCATGATCCTTAAAATGTACCACTTTTTGGAATTTTCCAACTATATGATATTTGATCCTGGATCATATCCTAAATATTTTCTATCTAATTTGTTCAACTTTTTCTGTTCAGACAAGTGTATATCAAGATAAATGAAAATTTAAAAAAGAACAGAAAAGGATAACAACACAAAATAAGCCAAAAAAGATTAAGGGTATTTTATTAACAAAAGTTTAACCATCGAAGGTTGTCAAATTTACGTACCCCGAGCATCTACCAGCAATACGTGGCCCGTCCGCTGGGGTAGGTAAAGGGTGTCCATTGTCTAAAGGTCTTGGTAGTGCAGGAATTAAAAAGATGGCAGGATCACAATGGCTTCATCCCCCAAACAGAGGATCCCTCCACCAGTTGTAATCCTACCTATTGTCCAAAGGATCATTCATAATCCTTAACCCTAATAGCTATTGTTTAGTTATTACAGACCATCATTGTTTTAAAAACATCACAACCACAAAAAACTACTACCAAATTTAAAAATTGGGCTCCGGCTACGTCTAGGAATGTCCATCATCGCCCAATTGTGCAGCCTACACCTTCGCTGCATCTTCATCCCCTCCAGCTTCGGTATCCTTCACCAGATCCTTTCCACTGCTTCCAGCCTCAATCGCTAAAACCTCCTCAGCCTCCTCATCATCTTCAAGATCAGCCAACCTCGCTTTCCAGCCCTCAACATCCCAGCTACTTCTGTCGAAGTTAGGATCTTGAGCTTCCTGGGCCATCTTTAGTTTTGTCTGATACATTGTGATGGCAGCGGAGACCTTTGCACCTTCTATGAGATCATGCTTCTCGTAGTCGATGTCGATCAAGATTTTAGCTGTCTTAGTCTTGGCATCTTGAAGGGCTTTTTCAAGATCAGCGATCTTAAGATCCTTAAGCACTGCAACTTGTTAGAGGTCAGCAATCTTCTTATCCAGCTCCTCGACGCTTCCCACATAATCTTCAATCTCAGTAAATTTCTGCAAAGAAAAAAAACAAAGCAATTCAAGATCAGATGATCCTCAAATGAGTAGGATACCTAGGCAGAATTGATGATCCTCACGTCATTGAAGTATTCAAGGAACTGGTGGCGGATCAGTGGTAGGCCTTGTAGGTCCTCTATATCAGAAGTTTTCCTCTTCTTGCCACCCCTTCCTTTAGTGGGTGCCTTGGGAATGGAGACGCTAGGACTGGCAGTGGCCCTCTTCTTCCTGGATCGAACAGCATCAAGGTCGGCCGTGTTGAACTGGGAGGCAGGCTTGGAGGATTTTCCGGCACCTACATATTTAAAGCAAGATAAGTATCCTTATCCTATTTCAATTTAACTATTTATTTTAATATTCAACTATACAAAAAGCAGGATACTTACTTGACATGGTGATGGAACCTGAGGATACTTCTTGTGAGTCTTGGGTGTCTGTCTTGAATGACCTTATTTCAGGATCAAGCTTCCGAAAAGCAGCAAGCCTTTCTTTGGTTGCGGGTGTTGTGATGAGGTGCGAAACAGAGATATCTGCATAACACAAGACAAAAAGGGGTTAATGATCCTTTCACAAGAGCAAGATTACCTGGTGATCCTTCTCAGGATCCTCTGTCCTACCATTGGTGGACCACTTCCTGGGTAAATGCTTTCCGTTTGGAATGGTATCCCTCCTGACAAAGAAGAAGCGTCGTTTCGAATTTGTGTCATTCTTGGTGGCTTTAAAAATGGGATGTTCTTCGCCAGGTTTTCGCTTAAACAGATATCGATGGGATCCAAACGTCGTGAGATCATACATCTCTGTTAGTTCTGACATTCCTAAATCAATCCCTTCCTGCTCTATGATCCTCTCCAGGGTATACAAGACCCTCCAAATCATCGGCATAGCTTGGATGTAAGAGATGCCGGTAAGGGAAAAGAAGGATTGGGTAAAGTCTGGAAAAGGATAGGTGTATCCTATGGTGAATGGAGTAACTGGAAAGGCAACCCATGTTTCAGAAACATAGTCGTTCAGAACCGTGGGATCGAAAGGTTTGAAAAAGGCGTTTGCCGGAAAGCAATGACGGATCTTATCTATTTGAGCATCGGTAAAGCAACACCTTTCATTCACTGAGTCCTTGATGATCCCTTGACTCTTCAAGGGGCTGTCCTTCTGGTGATCCTTGGCGGGGGAGGACCGGAGCATCATTCTTAACGAGATGATGGTAGAGAAAGTTAAACAGAGTAAGAGAAGGAGAAATAAGAGAAGAGATACCTGATTGATCTTCGACTGAGAATTTAAAGGGAGTTTCTTCGGATTTAAATGCATATTGATCCTATCTCTAACTCCTATTTATAATGATGATTTGCAGGATTGTCACTTCAGTGATGTCAGCTTTGCAACGGCTAGTCCGTCTTCAACGGCTAGTTATCCGTTAGTTTGTTGCGGATAAGATCAACAAAATACAACTCGTTTATTTACAATATAACTCCTTATATTTTGGGGGCAATTGTTAGGGGTGGATTTCTAAATGACCCTTGATCCTCAATTATTATCCTGTTTGGTGATCCTTACTTCTGTGTCAGTTAGTGATCCTCAGAAGTGCCTCAGGATCAGGATCATGGATCATCCTAAGGATCCTTATACTAATGATTGTCTGCTTTGAATTCGTAACTGTTTTGCAGGAATATCAATTGGGACTTGGTCTTGGCGATATTTCTAGAGAATATTCTAAGTCTATTCCGCACGTGCTTGGTCAGAAATGGACGTTGTGGAGTCGTGGAGGACTTGCACCATTTGCGGTTAGTTTGTTATTTAGATTTTTATTAGATTTAAAAGGGGTAGCGAGCTAATTAGACAACACTTTTTGCTATTTTTGGCTACACACACTCTTATAACCGCTCACAACAGCTCTCGTTCATTCACTTAGCAATTTCGTACACTTTTTACACAGAACACTATAGTGATCCTTGTATTTAGCTCGCTATCATCCGAAGTTGTAACACATTACTTGTTTAATTTGAGTTGGTGATCGGTAGTTTCCATCACCCGGGGTTTTTTGTGCCGGAGATCAACTCTTGATTAAGGGCTTTTTCCCCGTATAAACCTTGTGTCACTTGTTATTTATTTTTCATAGTGATCCTTATTGCTATAAACCAATTCAAGCATCATACCCCGTAACAGAGAGTTTGGTTACATTATCCTCGTCTGATTTTTTGACCAAAACAATACTTTATATGTAACTTAAGTCGCTATTAATCAGTAATTAAGAGCGTGCATTTTCACGTATTAAGGGTGAAGGGGACTCCTTCAGGATTGGGGGTTAGACGGGATGGGTGCCGCAAATGGCATGGAATGGGATTTAGGGTGGGAGTTCATGATAGTGAACCCGAGATGAAATCCAGAGAGATGACTGTTGCACAACAATTTGGAAATTTTAGATGGGATTTCAATTCTATTTATAGTGCCTCATTCAATTTTGATTTATTATGTTCAATTCACTTAAAATGTCATTCTCTCATTGGTGTCATTTGGTTCATTTTGAAGTACTCTCACACCCATGTGTGTATGTATGATTAGAAACAAGTTATTGATTATATAATAAAACAAATCTAATATAATCTAACTTATAATAAAAGACTCCAATTAATGCAATATGTCATTCTCTCCTTCAACCTAACAATTATATTAATATCCCAGTTAAAATTATTTTTTTGTTTTTATCCTTATTATTATTATTATTATTATTATTATTAAATTGCTTCTTTATTATCGTGCTTCCGATGAAAAATCATCTTACAAAATTATCTCTGCACCCATAAGACGATTAAAATTGATTGTTTTCATTGAAATTTTTAATATAAAAATAAAATGTATAAGTTATTTTGTCGCTGTTATTTGACTTAGCAAAAGTGTTGGCTCATGTAATCCCTCCTGAAGAACAGATGATACAAAGCCAAAACTGGTTCTGCAACAACTGTTCCTAATAACAGTGCTTTGAACTCATTTTTCCCTCCAATGGCAGTGGCATCCAACATCTGATGATTTCTAAAGTCTGTTGATCACTAAAGTCTGTTACACACAAAGCTCTGCTGAAGAATAAAGTATGTTGAAGACCTATCATCTGTTGAAGTCAAAGAACTGCTAGAAGTCAAAGGCCTGATCAACCTTTATGGAAAGCACTGCTCAGTCTTCATCAGTGGTTGAGCCCATCAGTGGATAACTCATCAGTAGTTAGTTAACCAGTGTCTTAATGTAACAGTGTTTGTAATTAGCAGTGTTTAGAGGTTGTAAAGATTGTTAGTTGTCACTGTCTAGGTGATGTTAGCAAAGATGCCACGGTGTTTAGGATTGTACTATAAATAGAAAGTGCTTGTACTGTTCTATTAGCTCTTGGCACACACTTGCATCTTGTACGAACTAACATTGTGAGCTCAGGCTGAGGGGGAGAAAGCGTTCATGCATACGTTGAATATTTTGTAATGAAATCATTCGACACAAAGTATAAATGATCAAAGCTTTTTCTTTCCTTGTTTATGTTATAAAGTTTTTCATTCATTCCGTTGCAAATTATTCCTCTGTTTATCTTCCTTCATTGTTCATCTTATAAAAACAACATAAACAAATAAACTCAGATCCTAACAAAAAGAGATGAAAACTTTTTTCACTGTTATTTGACTTAGCAAAAGAGATGAAAACTTAATTACTCATATATCTTTTTGTAACAATAAATAAAAGAACTGCTTATTTTTTCCAAATTTTATTTAACTCCAAGGGGCTTTTTCTTAAAAGTGTTTATTGAATTATAATTTGAGTTTTTTTTTAAAGTATTTATATTGGCTTGTAGGGTAAATTTACATGTTTTATTGCTATGTTAAAGGGTGAAGGTAGGTTGATAATTTATATTAAAAAAGTCAAAAGATATTTAAAAAGACAGGTTTTTTTGGCTTTTGAAAAACAGTTTATTACCGCTTTTAGAAAAACCAAAATAAAAAACATTTTTATCGATGCCAAATATTTTGTTTTAACTTATTGGCTTTTTAAAAAAAGACAATAAGTCATTTCCAAACTCAATCCCAAACACATATTAATTGAATGGAATTTACAATTAAGCTTCTCTTTGAAGAACTTTACATAAATCTTTAATTCGAGTTTTATAAAACTTTGTTTTTTTTAGTTTATCACACTAAAATTTTAAATAATATTTACACATATTCAACCTAGTGATAAGTTATAATATTATAAAATTTATTAATGATATTACACATTTATATAAGATTATAGTTTATATTTCCTCGGCCCATGGGGTAAAACTCATGAATTATGAATGTATAAGATTATAATATTATAACATTTTTTAACCGTGTGGTAAGGATCATATAGAAGTTTATGATTAACAATTTTTTCGATAGTCAATCCATGTAATACACGAGTTTATAACATCTATAAATTAAAATAATAGTCAAATTAATTTTTTTTAATATTTAACATGTATAAGACACGGGTTTATAAGCTAGTAAGTTAATAAACTAACTAGATAAATTTGTTTTTATTTTAAAGATCAGTTTTGTGATACCAATGATCTCTTGGCCTAGTGGTTAGGGGGAGGGATGGGAAGCTTTGCTTCTCTTGGAGGTCATGGGTTCAAATCCAGGCAAGAGGTGATTTTAATATTAACTTGGTGATACTAACATATTAACTACTAACCCGGTTAGCGACATCCTAACCGTACGCCGTTAAAAAAAAATTGTGACATCCCAACCTAAATCAATATTTTATAAATAAATATGAGTTATAAAGTAAAAGAAAAATATTGTAATAATAAAAAAAACAAAAAATATTATAATAATCAATTCAAGGTTGCAGCTAAAGATTGCAAAGATGAACTGGTCAAGGCCCTGTGTAATATTTTAATATTTTAAAAGTGAAAAAGTTGTTTGCCTTATTTGAAGTTGGCAACCGGTTGTGAGAAGGGTTTGTGATAATGGATAGTCTTAGTGGGGTAATTCCGTACATGACCAAAAATAAATTACACCCGCACTTAAATTTTAAAAAGGACAAAATCATCTAAAACCGTGACCACGAAAATAACATTTCAAAATCTAATTTGTTAAGTATTATAAATCTGAAAGGAATGTATTATGCAAGGAGACCCGTTGTCATCGTTTTTAATTATTTCTGATTGTTATGGAGACTTTGTCATGCATTTTTTTCTAAAGCGGGGAAGTTGGGATTTTTAAGGGTACTAAAACCCCCCAATGAAGGTGAATAGTCAAAAGAAAACATTAAGTTTTTATGGATTACTTAGAGTCTTTTATACTTGCTCTGGTCTCAAAATTAGTTTGTTTTAGTAAAACATATATTAGATTGGGGTGGGATCAACAAAGGCAATCTCCGATAAGATTTTGGGGTGTAATAGAGAGGATACTCCTTTAACATATTTAGGGAGTATGGTGGGGCTAATATGAATAGGCTTAACAATCGGAAGCTAATTATTGAAATGTTCGATAAAAGGCTATCTTCTTGGAAAGCTAAAACTCTTTCGATTGGGGGAGGCTTACCTTGATTCGTGCGGTATTAGAAAGCCTCCCGATTTATTATTTCCCTTTATATAAAGCTCCCAACAGTATCATCAATATTTTAGAAGCAAAAATGAGAAAATTTCTTTGGGCGAGTAATAATGAGACGAACAAAATGCATTGGGTGGCTTGGATTGGGTAACGCTTCCTAAATTTTAAGGGGGTTGGGGATAAATAGTCTTAAAGATGTGAACGAAGCGTTGTTGGTAAAATGGGTGTGAAGTTTTAGGGTGGAGAATCAAAGTTTATGGAGGAAAGTGGTGGAGGCTTGTTGGAACAATATCACTAAGAAGGAACTGAAAATGAAAGTTAATGGGAAATGCCTCAAAGTTTCATCAAGAGGAAGGTGGGGAATGAGGGGATATTAGATTTTGGATAGATATTTGGATGGGAGAACAACTGCTCCAGGACAGGTGGCCACACCTTTTTGGCGTTTAAGTAGATAAAACGTGCAAAGTGGCAGATAGAGACGCATTGGCTCCGGGTAGAATAGTGGGATCTTGGAACTGGTTTAGGGCGCTAGAGTCGGAGGTCAAGAGGTTGGAATGGGCGGATTACCAGGATTCGATCGTGGGAGTGCGGTTATCTTATGAGAAGGATGAGTGGAAATGACTGGGGTGATGAATTAGGTTTTTTTTTCGGTAAAGTCAATTAAAAAGTGAAGGATGAAGATAAAAGAGGCGGTACAGGATCAGTTTTCAAATGGTGTAAGTGGGTGCCTTTAAAATGCAACATTATGTCCTGGATGGCTAACTTAGACAGGTTAGCCACTCGTGTGAACCTAAGGAGAAGAAATGTGAATATTCCACCGGTCATGTGCTTACTTTGTGAAGACTATGAAGAATCTGCAGAGCATTTATTCACGGTGTGCATATTCTCGAATCGTGTTTGGATGAGCATTAGCTCTTTGTGTCAAATCCCTCTTGTTTATGTGTTCGCGGTCAAAGATCTAATAGAAACTTGCGGTTTCTTAAATATGGGTAAGAAAGCGAAAAAGATTATCCATGGCTTAATTCTTATAACAATGTGGTGTAATTGGAAAGGGAACAAGGTTATCTTTCAAAATAGAAAATGCAGTCCGCAAAATGGGATAGGGAAAGTCAAATCTAGAGGTTTTGTTTGGTTGAAAAATAGGTCTTCCTTTAAATCCATTGAATGGAACGACTGGTGTAAATTTTCTTTCTATATGTTGTAATTTGGTCTCTTACTCGTTTGAGTCGGAGGCATGTACATTGTTTGGCCTATTGAAAGTTTGGGTGGGGGTGTTTTAATCAAGTTTACCTTTCAAATAAAAAGTTTAATAACAAATAAAAGTATATAAAACATCAAATAAATTAAATTTGACAAGTAAATAGGTGTATAACCAAAGATAAAACCGTGTAAATACGTGACCTACGTAAATATAATATTTTATAAAATATTAAATTCAACTTGTTTAAAAAATGGTTAAATTATATAAAAAGATTTAGTTATACAATAAAAATAAAAAACATATATGAGAGACATTTAGACATATTATCTATAAGTCTTAAAGTACAAAGCCACCGACCAATTCCTCCCAATTCCTCCTTTTTTGTCTTATTAGATTTTCAAAGTAGCTCAAAGCTATATGTTCCATGTCAAAATCGAAGACAACCCACATCCACCTCCGCCACCTTCAATCCCACCGGCGCCACGTCTCTCTTCCACCACTTCAACAATTCCTCCGCTTCCGCCTCCGCCACTTCCAAAGCCCAACGCATCGGCCTCCAATAATAAATCTTGTCACTTTCTTATCTTTTCTTCTTCCAGTTTTTATACTTATTTGCACAATCGATTCATGCTAACGTTGAATACAAGCATACAACAAAATGTCAAAATCATTACTCTTCTTATCTTTCTCACAACTCCCTTAGTTCTGATCAGCCGCTGGTGGCAGCGACGCGGGAGATCGTATCAGTCAACCACCAGCGGGATTGTTGTGTCACCGTCACTCACCTCCGGTTGATGCAGACATCCCCACTACATGTCACCTAACCGCCACCAATCTTAGATCTTTTCGAGCGACTTGCCATGTCCTCAGTCACTGCCCGCGACCAAGGGTGTCTGCTTCCAGCCGGCGGTAAAAAAATGGGAGGCAGTGGGTGTCGCAGTTGTGGAAGTGGCTGTAGCGGCAATTAGTGTTGTGACGATGATGATATAAATGTAATGCCATGATGGCACATTCCGGTGGTGGTGACGATAGTTTCTTCTTGGTGGAGAGTGAGAGAGATACACACAGATGAGATTTTTGTTTTAGGGTCTGATTTCTCATTTCTAAAGGATATGTGGCGGACATAAAAAAGTTTATTAACAACAACAACAACAACAACCATACCCAGTAAGTCCCACGAATAGCAGAGCTATTTATAGGGTCTGGGGAGGGTGGGATGTAGACAGACCTTGCCTCTATCCATAGGGATAGAGAGGCTGCTTCCAGAGAGACCCCCGGCTCGAAAACAAACAGCAAACGAACACATCAAGTCAAAGAATATAGAAATGCTACAGAAATAGTACGTCACCCATACCAAGAAAAAGATCTGAGTGGCTCAATATAATATAATGTAAATCATGTATAATAGCATGTATCATCGATTAGGCATAAACACAATGTACATCAAGTATATTAGCATACAACGTCATTTGGTCATAAACACAAGAAGGCAAAAACCGAAAAAGTCCATTAAAAAATAAGAAAACCTACATCCCTGAAAAGCACCTAAGACCTTACTGCAATGTCCTCTAGAAGTCCTTAACCCTAATCCTACACCTCCACGAAGTCCTATCATGGACCATGTCCTCAGAAAGGTGCAACTCTAGTAAATCATGCCTAATCTGTTCATCCCATGTCAGTTTGGGTCTGCCTCTCCCTCTCCTCCCCTCCACACTAAGAGTTTCCACTACTCTAACTGGTGTCGTCGCTTCCCTCCGCTTCACATGCCCAAACCATCTCAATCTCCCCTCCTTAATCTTGTCCGATATACTAGCCACTCCTAGTCTTTCCCTAAAAACCTCATTTCTTATCCGATCTAACCTCGTGTGTCCACACATCCACCTCAACATCCTCATCTCTGCTACCTCCATCTTGCGCGCTTGTGTCTTCTTGATAGCCCAACAGTCTGTTCCATATAGCATAGCAGGCCTAACTGCTACCCTGTAAAATTTCCCCTTTAGTTTAGTTGGGAACCTTCTATCGCACAATACCCCACTGGCTGCCCTCCATCTACACCAACCAGCCTGTATGCGATGGGTTACATCCCTATCTATGTCACCATCTCTTTGCACAAACGCCCCCAGATACTTAAATGTAGTTACCTGGGGGACCAATTGATCCTCAATGACGATTTGGGTTTCATCATCAATGGCTACACCGCTGAAATCACAATGTAGATACTCAGTCTTAGATCGACTAATCTTTAGGCCATTGCCCTCTAAAGCTACTCGCCACTCCTCTATCCTCGCGTTTAGGCACTGTTTAGTCTCTGCAATCAACACGATATCGTCTGCAAAAAGCATGCACCATGGAACTGTCTCCTGAATCAACTTGGATAACTCATCCAAGACAACCGCAAAAAGAAAAGGGCTCAACGCAGACCCCTGGTGGAGTCCTACCTCCACCGGAAAGAAGTTAGTACCTCCTATAGGCGCGCGGACAGCAGTTTCCGTTCTATCATACGTATCCTTAATTATGTCTATATACTTTCCCGGTAGCCCTCTACCCTCCAAACTATCCCAAATAAGTTGCCGTGGGACAGTGTCATATGCCTTTTCTAGGTCAATAAACACCATATGTAAATCTTGCTTCTTCATTCTATATTTTTCCATCAGCCTCCTTAGAATATGTATCGCTTCTGTAGTTGACCTCCCTTTCATGAATCCAAATTGGTTTACTGAAACCTGAGTTTCTCTTCTAATTCTAGTTTCAATTACCCTCTCCCAGAGCTTCATAGTGTGACTTAACAGTTTGATTCCTCTGTAGTTCCCACAACATTGGGCATCTCCTTTATTCTTGTATAAAGGCACCACGACGCTACTCCTCCACTGATCTGGCATTTTTCCAGTCTTGAAAATACAATTGAACAAAAGTGTTAACCATCGGACTCCTTCTTCTCCCAAACACTTCCACACCTCAATCGGTATGTTGTCCAAACCCACTGCCTTGCCTCTTCCCATCTTCCTAAGTGCCATCCTCACCTCTTCATGTGTGATCCTCTCGCAGTAGCAATTATTCTGTTGTCGCCTATGAATCCCGGGATTGCTGCTAGCTTGAATTAAACGAACATATACATTTGGGCCAACTCTCAAATTTGGGCCAGTTTTCCGATTTCTTTTTCTAAATTTGCTATGATTTTATTCATGCAACATATCAAAACAATCATGATTAGTTTTTTTCGTATGGGAACCAATTCATTAACAATTCTTAAATCATAGCAACTATGATATGTCATTAATGAGGAACATTATGGAAATTAACAAAATCTCTTTTACACCATCGTTTCTTTCAGAACAACGATACACTTTCTCAATTCTCAAGTATGTAATGATTTATTTAGTATCTCCGAAACCAACACAATGTAAATTAATTCACGTGTACACCTAATGAAAGATACAGAACATAATGTTGACTATATATAAAAGTTTGAGTAAACTTCCGTTTTGCTCCCTGTGGTTTGGTCACTTTAAAGGTTTTGCCCCAAACCTTTAAAAATAGCCATTTTACTCCCTGATGTTTTGGTTTTGTTTTGATCCAATCGCAATGCACCTATATGTTACGTTGAGTTCAACCAGATACGTCGGAACGCGTGTTTTCATAAGGTTAGCGCATCACATAACGCTTTGACTAATCCGTTCGACGTTTGCAATGTACCCGCGCCACAACACGCGCGGGTCTTATTACTAGCTATATCTTAAAAGACAAAGTCGGTGGAAACCCCACCGGCTTTGTCTTCCTCCCCGCATACTTTTACGGTGTTGCAATTTTAGCCCCTTGACTTTGGTACCTTCAAAGTTTTATAAAATGACAAATTTAGTCCCTAAACTACTACTCCATTTTACAAATAGTTTGCTTTTGACACTCCAACTTTGTGGTAGTTTCTTTTTCAGCTCCAACTTTATTATAGTTTCTTACCCTTTCTTAGCCCTTAAGTTTAGGAAATGCAATTTTTAACTACTTAACTTTTTATGAACTTTGTAAATGCCACTTTGACCCCCCTCGAGAGTTTTTGGCTTGACGATATAAATTCGAGTTAGTCGGGTCACGTATAATACGTTATAATTGTACGATATAAAATCAACTTATGTTACGTTTTGATCCAATCACAATGCAACTATAGGATACATTGAGTTCAATGATCAGATACGTCAAAACGTGCGTTTTCATATGGTGAACACATCACATAACGCTTGGACTAAGCGTTCGATATTTGCGAAGTACCCGCGCCGCAACGCGCGCGGATCTTATTACTAGTTGATCCATAAACCTATGAGAGACATATACACATACTGATCCACAAACCTAAGTTTTCCAAAAAGATATTCAAATTGGGCCAAGGTTTAAAGACCCAGTGGATGACGATTATACATATTCTATAGTATCTTAAAAAGGAAAGTCGGTGGGGGTTTCTCACCGATTTCCCTTACCTTCTAAACTTTTACAATATTGCATTTCAAGTCTCTCAACTTTGCTACGGCCCCTCCACTTTTAAAGTAATCACTTTTAGTCTCTTATCTAACTTTACTATTCTTCTACTTTAACAATTGACATTTTTAGCCCCTTGCTTTTTACTAATTTAAATTTCCTTCGACAACATTTGTTAATTTCTTTTGTTTACCCATATCATTTTTTTACTTAAAAAATTATTTTTCCGTGCATATTTTTATGTACGTATCCGTATAAATTTAAGGGTGTCTACGTTTTGACATAAACTTTTTTTCTGGAAACGAGTTAGGTCCACAGTTATCGATAGCGAATAACAACAAATAGCGACGAGGTACCTATATGCTACGCAGAGATAACGACGAAATAGCGCCCGCTATTTTATATTAGCGATAAGGTTGTTAAAAATTTAAGAAAAAAATAGCTAAATGTAATTTTATATATATATATATATATAATGTTAATTTTATACTTTTTATGTATAGATTTTGATGTTTAAGGACCAAATGTAAACTAGTTAATATAAACTTATAAAGTACTTCTATAGTATCTTAAAAAGGAAAGTCGGTGGGGGGTTTCTCACCGATTTCTCTTACCTTCTAAACTTTTACAATATTGCATTTCAAGTCTCTCAACTTTGCTACGGCCCCTCCACTTTTAAAGTAATCACTTTTAAAGTAATCACTTTTAGTCTCTTATCTAACTTTACTATTCTTCTACTTTAACAATTGACATTTTTAGCCCCTTGCTTTTTACTAATTTAAATTTCCTTCGACAACATTTGTTAATTTCTTTTGTTTACCCATATCATTTTTTTACTTAAAAAAATTATTTTTCCGTGCATATTTTTATGTACGTATCCGTATAAATTTAAGGGTGTCTACGTTTCGACATAAACTTTTTTTCTGGAAACGGGTAAGGTCCACAGTTATCGATAGCGAATAACAACAAATAGCGACGAGGTACCTATATGCTACGCAGAGATAACGACGAAATAGCGCCTGCTATTTTATATTAGCGATAAGGTTGTTAAAAATTTAAGAAAAAAATAGCTAAATGTAATTATATATATATATATATATATAATGTTAATCTTATACTATTTATGTATAGATTTTGATGTTTAAGGACCAAATGTAAACTAGTTAATATAAACTTATAAAGTACCCTTGAATAGTTATTAATTTTTTCAAGTAATTCTTTTAATTTTTTTAATAATATATTATTAATGATTATATTATACATCTAATCTTCCAAATTCTAATAAAAGACTCCAATTAATGACACGTGACATATTCTCCTTCCATCTTAAAATTTTAATTTTATTTTATTATTTTTTTTTAATAATTAAGACATGAATATCAATTATCCTTATCCTTATTCTAATAAATAATCTCAAATAATGTTTTGATAGGATTTAGTTAATAAAATCATTATCATTAAAATTTTAAATTAAATTTTAAAAGTCTACGAATTAACCAAAATAAAAATTAGTGCATTACATGTCTATAGTTTGATATCAGACGTCCTAAACTGATTTTTTACCCCTATGCTAAATTATTTAGTCCAATATATTACACATACATAGTGAATAAATATAATATTACAATTTACGATTATTGCATGATACCAACTTATTTCGTCCAATATATAGTGAATGTCCAATATTACACATATATATGGTGAATATATAATATTATAATTTGCATATGATTATTACATGTTTTGAATTAATATTATATTAATAAAATTTCACCATAAAAAAATGTCAAACTTTCTAATAACATTACTATTAAATATTAAATTTAAGAGTAAAGTCCTATTTGAGTCCCTGTGGTTTGTGCAGTTTAACCATTTGAATCCAAAAACCAAAATTGTCTTGATTTGAGTCCCCGTGGTCTCTAATTTTAACCATTTGAATCCAAAAGTAAACAACATCCAAATCAGAAACATTTGGTTTTTGGATTCAAATGGTTAAAATTGGAGACCACATGGACTCAAATGGTTAAAATTAGAGACGCTAAACAAATACCTTATATAATGATATAAAATTTTAATTTGAATATTCAAATAATGACTACTAATTATAAAGATTGTCTTGGCATTCAAAGTTATAGTTTTAAAAATTTTAGCCCTACTTTTTTAATCGCATATTTTATTTATGGTATAATTTTTTTAAAATATGTGATATTTTCTGTACAGGATCAAAGTATTTATATCAAAGTATGTATTATATCATTAATATACATAGTATAACTTAATTATAATTCATTTGCCATAACTTCAACTTACAATTTATTTTTTTTAAAACACTTATAGTCTTATCATTATTATTTTTTTAGTGTTACTGTTTTACAGATGTATATAATAAGATGGATTATAGAGAATCTAGAAGGAAGTGAAAACTCAGAAGACGGATTATTGTACTGACTCTAAAGAGAAGTGAAAGCTCAAGAAGTTATATTTAGATAATTGAAAACGTACCTTTTCTTTTTGTTCACATTTTATGTAATAAGTCACTCATGATGATTGTATATAAATTTACGATTTACTTTGTTCGATATTCGACCTGTGTACTAATAAAAGATTCCACTAAATGGTATGTGCCATTTTCTCCTTTAATGTAGCTCTTTTGTTATTAATTAGTATTATTAATATAATATAATAACATAAAAGATATTGATCTAATAATATTAATATTATTAATTAATTAATATATAACATAAGGACATTGATCTAATTTGCACATGTCGAATCTAATTCTAATATTATTTTATTAATATATATAAGCACACAATATAAATATAAATTTTTGCTGAATTTAGCTATAAAAGGTTAGAGAATTAACGAATATACACTTTTGAGTTTAAATTAATTTTATGTAGTTATTAAATTCTATCTAACTTATGGTTGTGATTTAATTTACGATCAATCATATATATAAGTTATTCCTCATTATTGAAAAAGATATTTACATAGCTTTTTGAGTTTACATTTGATCGGTGAGATAAATTAATTGGATGAGTTTAATTTTTTTAGTTTTTAATAATAACAAATAAATAATTTAAAGTTATGAATATTGGAATCCCTCGCACAGTGCGGTAGGAATTCAGCTTCGTTCGGCATCAGTTTGATTCGTTACGATACCGTCACTCGGTATAGCAATCTACAGAAAAAAAACCAAAGGAATAAAATCCTTAAACCTTAGTATAAAAATCTTACGATGATTTAAAAAATAAATTTTACTATTCCTTTCACAAAAACAAAACATGATATCAAAGTGAAACCCACTAATGAAATATGTGCTCTAGCTAATATTAAAATTTAGGCGTACTAGCACATTTATCATGTGTGACTTTCCATTTCAAATTATTCATAATTCAAGTTGTCTAAATTGTAAGTTTTAACCTATGTGTATATGGATAAATAACAATAATTATCTATGATATATTAGCATCTTAAATTGTATTATATAATTTATTTTATTTTTCTTCAAATTACAAAGAAATTGACATTTTTTTTATTACGGGTGATCTTAAGCAATTATTGTATGGTATTTATTATCTTTTATTTACGCAAAATATTTTCTTTATTCAACCCGTTTAGTACACAGGGTCCATAACCTAGTATTAATAAAAAGTGCTCATGGTTAATTTTTTCAAGTAATTCTTTTAATTTTTAAATAATATATTATTAATCAGTAATAGTAATCTGATTATTTCTTCTATTAACTTACATGTTCGTGTTTTTTCAACATTGCGATATAAATTTTATTGAAAAATAGATATTGTGTCGCTATCGTATCAAACCGAATCGAAGCTAACAGAACAATATATGTACCGGTATTTATTTATATTGTTTACATTACTAAACAACACTGGTACTTGTATATGTATTCATTTTTATTGTGTCGTGTTATGATAACGGATTTGTGCCCTTGCCATTGTGAACCGAACCGAAACTAACCAAACAACATCGGTATTTATTTTTATTGTTTTTGCTTTCGATAAACCGACATCGTATCACTACCATACCCTGCTGATACCGATACCTATATTCATTTTTATGCTTTCCGGTTTCGAGAATTTTTCATTTATACAACTCTGTTTGCAATGATAAATGAATATCGGTATCAGTACTTTGATGATCTGAACCAATAGATGCCATTCAAACAATATTGGTGTTGGTGCCGGTGCCGGTGTTTATTTTTATAGTTTTTGGTTGATATAAAACACATGTTTATATCTATAACAAGTGCATGTGTCGTACAAGTACTGTCACGAACCATATTAATACCGATCGAATGCCCATGATATTGTACCGCGGCAATACGTTGGCAAATAATCTATTGTATAATAGACCAATCTATATTTTGGTGTATTCCACCTCACCTTCACCAATAGGGTTTCACTCTAAAAAGATCCTTTAAAAAAAGGAACATTATATTGATCTCAGACCATTTTCGTCCGAGTATTGTTGCTTAAGTGTTATGTCATCAACTATGTGGCATGCACATAAATTTTGCTTATGTATCCCATAGTGTTTAACATGTGGCATGCACATAAATTTTGCTTTATGTATCCCATAGTGTTTAACAAATGGAATAGTAATTAGTGGTGTTTAATAATATTATTAATGGTGGGTAAAGTTATTCTATAAAGTATTCTAAAAAAAATAAGAAAGGCACAAAGACATAATGGATCACAAAATATAACAAAATGTCGATTTTTTTTTCAAATATAGCACACTATCGAGAAAAAAAGACACAATGAGTCGCATAAAAACACAATGACGCAAATACAGAAAAGACACAATGCAAAACAAAAAGTCACAATAATCTAAACAAAAAATCTAAAATCTACAAGCAAAAAATCCAAAAGCGAAAACCTAAAATCTCATGTCGTATTCGAGAGTTCGATGACATGGTTCCAATGTCGCTTGAATGAGTTCAATTGGAATCCGTTTGATACTCTTGCTACAACTTTCTATTTTTAAGAGAGTATGTATTTAATCCTAACATTATTTTTAGGAGATTGTTTATTTGATCCTAACCTTATTAAGTTCCTCTACAAAGTGTGTTTTTCCTACAAAGTGTAGGAAGTGTTATTGGAGGCGTGTTTTTAATGGTTCAGATTATCTTGGTGGATTTTAGTAATAATTGTGTTTTAAATAAGGAATGACTTTATTAATAGATGACAAAAAAGTCATTTTGCGTGTATTAATAAAGGCAAATAATTGTCATTCCTTAAAATCACTCCTTCAATCTTGCGAACTTCCAGAAATCTTCTAAAGTCATGAATGTAGATATATGATTCGACAAACAATACAATCGTAAGTTGCATATAATGTTGTGGTTCGTGAGTTTATATTTGATTGTATGATTGTTGGGGGTAAAAAGAACCAGAAATGTGTAATAGATGTTGGGTGTGTTTTATATTGTGTTTTTAAGCTCTGGCGTGTTTTATGTGTGGAAGGTGTGTTTAGTTGTGAAATTTGATATAACACAATGTAAAGAAACTAGAAACTGATAAAACATAACGTCAAGAAGACGTGAAAATTCTGCAGAAAACTTGAAGAAAATGAAGTTGTTCGTCGACTGAGATGTCTTCTTGTTTTCCAAGTTGCTGCAAATTTGAGGTTTGATCTGAAATTACCTTGTCCAAGTTTATGAAAGTTGTTAAAGAGTCCGAATTTGTTTATTCAGTCCGAATTTGTATATTCCAAGTTTGTTTATGACCTTGTGTAAAGTCACGCATGGGAAACAAATTTGGAAGAAGGTTACTGGGATAGTAGTCTGAATTTTGACTTTTGATCTTGTCCGAATTTGGGGGTTTTTATCTGAATTTGTTCAACGTATTTTATCCAAATTTGTTTAGAAATACTGTCCGGATTTACAAGGTGTCGGAATTTGTTTTGGATCCGGTGTCCGGATTTGTTGAAAAGTTCTTGTCCAAATTTGGAAATTCATTGGTCTGTCCGAATTTGTTAGGATTTATTAGGTCTGAATTTGCTTGATTTTGTGTGTGTCCGAATTTGTATAACCTTATCCCTGTCTGAATTTGTTGAGTAGTCTACTTGTCCAAATTTATTGCTCTTTATGTCAGGGTTTGTTCGAATTTGTAAGATCATATAGTGTGTCCGAGTTTATGATTATATTCGGAATTTTAAGTTAAATTCAGAAAAATATTCAACAAGTTCGGACTATACATGCCAAATTCGGACTATACATGTTAACTTCGGACTTGAAAGCCAAAAAAAGGTCTGAATCTGTAAGTAAAATTCGGAATTGAAAAAAAAAACTTTTTCCGAATTTATGGGTTATATTCAAAATTTTTGAGTTATATTCGGTTTCTAGATTCTCGGTGTACGGATTTGGTCCGTACTAGAGTTTTCGGACAATTTGGGACATATATCGGGCATTCGAAGAGATACGAAGGTGTCGTGGCTTGGACTTTGACAGTTTACAAAGAAGAAGGGGGAGTAAAAAATTCCTATTTTCTTCGTAAATCTAAAGCTTGTGCGTGAAAAGGCTCGTGTGTGATGGAGTTTTGTCAAGTGTATTTGTGTTTTTAATCAAGTATTGACGTGATGAAGTTGATTTCTCGGTTGACGACTAGTTAAATATTGAGCCTTATTAGTTGCTGTTTAGAGTAGAGAAGATTAGTTTCTTGGTCCCTCTTCCAAGACGGTTGCTAGTCTGTTCTCGAAATAATGTGGTGCTCCTTGATAAGGGGAAGATCGGAGATGAAAGCCATCGGGGATTCAGTGGATTCGTGAAGATAGGAGATTGATTCATGAAGATTTGTGATGAGATGAGATAATACATGAAGGGTTGAAGATGTCACACCCCCAAAATACCACATGCGGAAACCCCCGCGAGACGTATGACGTACCAGGATCTAGCCACTAATCACATTGAACTAAGGGTAATATAATAAAATGAAATTCCCATTCAATGTAAAAAGGTGTAATCTAAAACACTCGTTTAAAACATGTTCAAGTTCAGCGGAAGCATAAAATTATTGTTCAAGCAATTTAACACCATAATGTTTAAAGCAATTCAATATTCAACGTCTTTCCAAGTGTCACGACCCATGACCACTCCAGCATCCCAGACTGCAAGTCCTATACCACGTATCTAAAGACCTACAAGCATGCAGAGAAAGTGTATCAGCATAAAGCTGGCGAGTTCACAGTTTTGTTAAACGTTTAGTTGTCAAGTGTTTAGTTTAAAGACATGTTGATAATAACTTGATACCGCAAGATGACAGTTTGTTTGCCCTTACCCAATGCCTATCAACATTGGTCATGTGTTTAAGGTCATTAGTTCACACCGTCCTATCCAGGTACGTTGTGAGGTTGTCAAGCCTAATAGCACTATCAACTAATACCATGTTGCCCTCCAAGCAACTAGTTCGGTAGTAAGATGGGTGATAGAGTTGAGTGTATTATCCAACATTGATATTAAACTATAGTTTGTCACGTATCCCCTCCAGGGATACAAGTTTGTAAAGCATCCCCCACCGGGATGTAAGTTGTAAAGTATCCCTTACAGGGATGTAAGTTGGTTTGTTTGTCCGCACAGGACGCATGCTTGTAAAAGAGTAGTGAACTCACCTTAGATTTGCTCGGTAAGTTAAGTTACTTGTTCAAAACTGGTCAACCAAGTCCTAGTATGGTTACCAATAATAGTTAGGATTTCATCCAAGCATTTCATATATTCAACAAGTTGCATGTATTAGAAATTATCACTTTGCACTTAATAGACAATCTGCCCACATACGAATTCATAACACAAGTCCACAATTCAAATAACCATTTAAAAGTCCATCTCATCATTCATAAAAATGTGCGGCCCAATTAATTCAAGGCCTAACATAAGTGTGCGATCAGTTACGAGTGTGAGGTCCACATACAATGCAGACCTCCCTTGTGTGTTGCCCAATGGTTAGATAAGCCCTTTTTATGTGGTGTGCGGACCACCGGAGATCAACCCACACCGAGTGTGCGGGCCACTCCGAGTGTGTGACATATTAAGGGTGTGCGACCTGCATTACGTGGGTGTACTTTGTGCAGTTCAAAGCTTGTACTATGCAGAGGTGTGCAACTTAGTATTGTGCGACCTATATGATTAAGCATCAAATACATGTACAGTGAAATATAGTGGTGTACGAGACTAGAGTGGCGATTAAGGGGAGTGTGCGGGGTCAGTTACACAAAGTCATAAATCTTGGTCAGTCAGTTACCCCTTGTCATGTCTCACAAACAATCGAAACAACTTTCCATATAATCATGTAAACCCTAATCATCATCTTAGCAATCATCATTCATAGGAATTAATTCACATGATCACATTCAAATTAGATCAAAACACATTTACCATTGGATTCTAATCATCATCAAAACATGAGTTCACACATAACATCACCATCGATCAATGTTTACACCTAACAATCTTGTAAATCCTCGTTCATCAACTGATTATTATGAATGTTCCTAGTCAGCCGTTTGTACTAGAGTTTATCAAGTTTTCATGATCCTACCAAATCTTAACTAATCAGTTTTGTCACACCCCCAAAATCCACACGCGGAGTATCACCGCTTGGAGGCGTGACATGACCAGGATCCAGCCACCAATCATATTGAACAATGTATTTAAAATAGATAAAATCCAACCACGCGATATAATTGGTGTTCAAAAACTAGTTAACCAAGTTCAAATTAAACAGCGGAAGCATAAGACGTAAAACCAAAACATAAGTTCAATAAGTTCATAAAGTTTAAATGTTTAGAACGGGACATAACAGTCCATATCCCACAACGACCTCCTCCTCGTGCAAGCTCCATAAGCATCTAACGACCTGCAAAGCATGTAGTAACGAGTCAACAACAAAGTTGAGTGAGTTCACAGTTGGTTGTCCATTTTAGAGTTGTTTCCAAAAACGTAGTTTAATCTTAACCAGCTATCCAGCCGTGGGGGTTACCCCATAGTTCAAAAACGTTTATTAGTTAACCCATTTTTACTTCGACCGTTTCAGCCGTGGGGGCTACCCCATGTTCATAATCCCTGGCTATCCAGCCCGGCACTCCGGCCGTGGGGGCTACCCAATTTTTAAACTAGCAGACTCGTTACCATATCGACTACTAACAAAAATAGGTTGTGCCCTAGCGTCGGTGTCTATCATCACCGACGTGCCATAGTCCATTAGTACACGCCCGTCCGAACGGCACAGTGTGAGGTTTGTTAAACCTAATAGCGCTATTAACTAATGACTCGCTCGCCACTGGCCTCGGTGATTAAGTCGATATAAAATGAGGGACTTCGTTGATAGAGTTCTAGTCTAGTAAATCTAAATCCGTCCCAACAGGACGAGGAATTCACATTCCTGAACACGTCCCAACAGGACGAGGAATCCCTATTCCTTAACCCATTCCCTATTCCCACCGGGAATTACCATGCTTTGTAGAAAAGCGTGAACTCACCTTGGTTTGCTCGGTTAGATTAGTTACTCTAATAATCAGGAATTAAGCACGTCCTAACATGGTACAAATAGCAATCAGTTTCACGTGCATGCATAATACGTATCCTACGTACGGTTTATCTACTCATTACTTCTATCACATAGCACGCACTCACGTTAACATTTCACGCCCATATAAACATCCCATCTATACCCATTCAAAAGCAAACATACGATATTGCACATAACACTTTCATTGACATATAACACGTTAGATCATTCTCAGATAACCTACCTGACACTTAGACACGCAAATTGCTACTTTTGTCGTTTCAGCCTTAACATTCAAAACTGGGCTGTTTTCGGGAATTTTAATAAAATAGTTAACTTGTTCCAAAAATTCCCAAACCTTTACAGAATGTTTAAAACAATCCAAATATTACTGTGTAAAAATATCGGGATCCAATTCGTTACCAATATTTTATAAAAAATCATTTACCGGACTGCAATCAGATTCGTCACTTTCTGACTGCAGTCCACGGGAAAATTCATTTAAAATTCATCGTAAGTCCAATTGACGAAATTCTAGTTGGAGGATTACAAAGACATCAGTGGTCATCTACAGTGCAAATTTCATGAGCTAATTCTACACAGATTTCAAGTTATGACGAAAAACATAACACACATTTTCTGTAGTAAAAACGCAGCTTTTGCTGTTGTACAAAACAACCCTTTAAAAATAGCAAACGAAGTCCAAAAATTATGATTCCAGTGCCATTAGAACCGTATTTCGAAATAACACGTTATAGACTCAAGAAAATCAATTTTTCGTTAAGTTATGATCCAGTTACAGCCGACTGAAGGCGGCTATAACAGTTTGACAGCCTCCTGTTTTCAGCTTATGGCGCTCTAACGCAAGTTCTATTTTTTCCGTTAACATGCCTAGTGATCAACAACGACATTTAACATCACTTGCAGCAGGTTATCGTTTATTTAACTCAGATTTATCATGTCAAGTACCATCGTTCATATCAGATTTCCAGAGTACAAGTTTTCATCAAGTAACCAACATAAACAAGACAACATCATACTAGCATTATTTTATCATAATACATCCTTTAACTACTAAAAATAGGAAGTAACCAAGATTTAACAAGAAGCTTACAACTAGCTTAAAGCTAGGGAAGATCACTAGAGAAAATGATGAAGAAGATGGTGAATGAAAGCAATGTATGAAGTTCCTTCAAGTTCTTCAAGCTTCAACCTTCACAAGACATCTTCTAATACTTGAATGGATCTTGAAAGTGGATGGATATGGTGGTTGTATGGTGGTGGTGGTGGTGGCGGCCTTAGAGTGAGCTGAGAGGGAGAGAGAGAAGTTGAGGGATGTTGTGTGATCTTGAGAAGATATGAAATGATTTGGAAATATATTGTGATCTAGGGAGCCACACTTATAATCTCATACAATATCTTGGCAAGATACACAAGCAACAAATCTAAATAAAATATTGAACAAAATCTATGAGTGGGGTCCCCCACATGGGCTGTAAGTTTTGATGGGGGGGTTATTTGTAAATTTTGTGGGTAAGTAGGTAAATGGTTAGGGTGTTGAGTGTAATATCTAGTGTATTATTTGTATGACATTTTATATAATGTGTTGGGGTATTCGGGGACCATAACTAGTCAAGAAATAATAAAACAATGTTTCTGACAAAATTTTGGTGTCCCGGGTAATGTCCGGTTGTTCGGTTGGATACCGTTTCGTTAAAGTGCTAGGTTATTCCGTAGAGTGTCTTTTATGTAACTATTTGTAACACTTTTAATTCCCAACACTTAGGAAAACATTCAGGACCATTTAGTCAATTTTCTGCACAACCAATAAGCACAATTTAATATTAATTAATCGTACGGATACATGTAATTATGAGGGTTGTCACAAGTTTATCCCTCATAAAATCAAGACAATGTCTAGCATGCTTTCGGTTAAGCATAGATCATCATTATAATTATATTATTCATGTAAAAACATCAAACAAGTATGATTGCTGCCGTGTACAAAGTCGAGTAGTGGTAATTCACTTACTAGGATATGAGATGCAAGAGGGTGTGCATAGAATCAGAAAGAAGAGAACTTCGAAGGAGAGTAATGTTGCGGTCGACCACAAGGAAGAGATCTAGGGTTTGCTATCTTTGTGTTTGTGAAATAATGAAAGCCAAAATCAACATTATGTGTGTATACGTTTGGAACGAGTGGGCCGCACCTAGTTTAGGCTCCGGTTCGGGCTCGTGGATACTGGGCCGAGGATAACCGAGTGGCAAAGAGGAGGTGTTTGGCCCGAATAAAGAGTGTGCGAGTCGTGGGGTAGTGTACGGCTAGTTAACCTCTAATATTTAATAGTTTTCATTCTTTCGTTTATAACAATCACACAAAATCAAGTACGTTACACAATCCAGTATAACCAAGCATGTTTATAAGATTCCACATATCGTACATATCAATACAACGTATAATGATATATGAAATGTAACGATACTAGCAAAAAGGTCATGTAATTAGGTAATGCTAACCTTGAAAGTTCGGGTTATCACATCATCCCCAACTTGAAAGAAATTGCGTCCCGAAATTTGATAAGCAGTCTCAGAGGAGTGAAGTGCTAAGTAGGTCAAGATGACTGTGGATTTTCCTCGAGTGCCACATCATCCCCAACTTAAAGGGAATTTCTTCCCAAAATTTGCTAGTTGCATCAGGATTTGATCCAACAGTTTTGAATAAGTGAGGATATTTGAGCTTCATCTGATCCTCGCGTTCCCACGTGAACTCCGGTCCACGTCTTGAGTTCCAACGAACCCTTGCAATTGGAATTCGACTGTGTTTGCGGACCTTAACTTCTCGGTCCATGATTTCGATGGGTTCCTCAACAAATTGCAGCATGTCATCGATTTTTAGTTCTTGTAAGGGAACCACAAGTGTTTCGTCGGACAAACACTTCTTCAGATTAGAGACGTGAAAAACGTCGTGAACATTACCGAGTTCATCCGGAAACTCAAGTCTGTAAGCCACCTTACCGATTCTTTCTAGGATTTTGAATGGCCCAACGTAATGCGGATTAAGTTTGCCTCGTTTTCCAAAGCGAACCACACCCTTCCAGGGTGAAACTTTCAACAGAACACGATCGCCCACTGTTGGTGCACGGAATGTCTGTTGACTTCGTTTGAATCAAGTCTTAGGTCAAGATAGTTGAGATTGGAACTTGAAAGTCAAAATAGGGTTTAACTTGTTAATTTCGCTCATATGTACATATAGATAGGTGATTTCGCTTATAGGGTTAGCAAGGGATTTCGCTCATGTGTCATGACATTGGAGCGAAATCAGTTAGACTATAAATAGTCATCTTGAGCGAAATCAGTTATCAGTTAGTCAGAACTTAGAGCGAAATCAGGTTATGCTTGTGGTGACGAAACTTTGTCAAAATCAATTCAAAAAGCATTAATAAAGAAGGAAATTGAAAGGAAAAGCTGTTGTTACTTTGTGTACATTGATTCCGCCTTTATACGCAAAGATGGATTACCTTGACTGACTTTTCAGGGTCGCAAACCGGTCCAACAAGTGGTATCAGAGCTTCAGGACGAGGAGTTCATACTACTACAGCTGATTCGACCAAATTCTCTCATTTCTACTCACTTTCTTTTATACTTTTTCGATTTGAACTGGTTCCTACGGTTGAAATGGCCTGATTTTTTAGTATAACGTGTGAAACATACAATTAACAAACCCTAGAAAGATTCAGGTTAAAACACAGCTTAAAAATGGTAAAAATCAGTTAAAAATAGGGTTTCGCTTTTACGGACATCGAGTGATTTCGCTCATAGTGCTTGATTTCGCTCTTAAGGACATAACCTGCTGATTTCGCTCATTTGTACTTTATCAGACATTTCTGATTTCGCTTATCAGTCAAATTCTGATTTCGTTGATAAATACAAGTTGCTAATTTCGCTCGAGTGTACATCAGTTCTGATTTCGCTCATTGTGTTGTTGTTTGATTTAGTGAACATAGTTTGGTTAAAGACTGATTTCGCCCGAGTGTCATATTTCGCTCGAAAGTGAACGTTTTCGCGTCAAGATCATTTCACAAAAATCGAGTGTCAGTGTATTTCAGATTATTTGATATTGTTTAAACTGATTTAGTTTGTTTGTTTGTTCTCAGGTGAATGAAGATGTCAAGCAACGGTGAAGAGTTTTACAACACATTCTACAACGCGTTCACTTCCGAATCAACAGATAGAAGATCTGAGATGAGAGAATATTCAAGAGAGATTTCGGAGAACTTGAAGTTTGAGAACATGTATGGAAGCCAACAGAAGCCACCAAAGCTAATGAAAGTGGAAGATTATAACTGGTGGAAAAACCGATTTGAGGGTTGGGTAAAAGCTTTCGCTCCTGAAAGCTGGTTAAAACTGAAAAATGGATATATTGAACCAGTAAAAGAGGGAGGATAGTTAATAGATGCGAAGGATTTCACAGACATAGATATAAAAAATGTTGTGGCTGAATATAAAATGATCACATTTATCAAACAGTCAGTAAGAGAGGATATTATCTCGTTACTTGAACAGGAGAAAACTTCAAAAAGTTTGTGGGAAGCGTTAGAAAGAAAATGTGTAGGAAGTAATGATATTGTAAAAAATAAAAAGAAATTGTTGCGTAAAGAGTTTGATCTTTTCAGTTGTATGAAAAATGAATCTGTTTGTAAAATGATCGAAAGATTTGGGCATCTAAAAATGGAGCTGGCTAGACATGAAATCAAATATTCTGAAGAGGAGCTGGTGGATAAATTGTTTGATTCATTGCCAAATGATCAAGAGTGGCAATACTTTGCTCTAATGTTGAAAAATACAATCAAGCCTGAAGATTTAAAAGTGGATTTGTTGATCGAAAGACTTGAAAGCCATGAGTTGGAGATAAAGAGATCTAAAGTCAACAATCCAGCTTATCAGTAGAATGTAGAGCTTTACTACAGAGGAAATGTACCACAGGCTGGGTCTCCAAAAACAGCGTTTTCTGCAGAAAGCTCAAACTCAGTGAACAATGAAAGTCTTCACAGTGGTTTTCACAGTGGATCTTCTTCAAACACTTCAAGTCAATCTGCTTCCAAGAATTTATTCCAGTGTAATATCGCAGTGGATCTGAAGAATGGGCAGAATTTTAGTGAAGAGTCAGCAAAACAACAGATGGTTTTCTTGGCATCTGTACTTGAATCGTATGAAAGCCTCGTTGCAGGGAAGATCGGCAACACCAACTTGACGAAAGAAGATTATGATCAATTAGACCCCGAGGAGATGGAACTAATGGATATAAGATGGTGCATGGCCAGTGCTGTTCGTCGGGCACAGCGGTTCATGGAGATCACGGGGAGAAAGTCAATTGGTGGACCATCTACCAAACTGGGATTTGATAAATCTAAGGTGACATGTTTCAAATGTAAACAAAAAGGTCACTTTAAGCGCGAGTGCAGAAATGATTATGCTGATGATTCTGAAAACCCGTTCAAAGAAGATTATTACAAGAAAGCGATTTATCATTAGAACAAGTCTGAGCCTCCAAGGTTGAAACAGCCTGAAGAAAAATCAAGGGCTCTTGCAGTTATATATGACGATGAAGGTTATGACTGGAGTCAGGTTTGTCCAGAAGAAGATGCAGTTGGATATGCATTTGTGGCTGATGCTGATCCGGATAGATGGTGGAAAGCAGACTATGCAAGATGGGAAATTGGAAAATTAAACGAACCATTCAAAGAAGCCCAAAGAGCAAAAAGATAGAATGAAGAGTTGGAATGTTACATGGATCTACGGGGTAATCCAGTTGCTGACCCATCAAAAGTGGATTTCAAAGCTGTAACAAATTTGCTTCCAAGGCAAGCTACTTTCAACACACGAAGGTTATCTGATAAAGCATATTTTCCTGATTTGGAGAAGAAGATAAGAGAGATTTGTGAAGCAACTCTACCGAAGGTGGCAGAGATGAAGAAGAGAAAAGAAGAAGAATTGAAGAAGATGATTGAAGAAGTAAGGACTGTCGCGAAGATTGCTGCTGAACAAGACCAGAAAGCTGAAGAAGAACAGAAGAATGAAGAAGCTCAGAAAGAAGAAAAGGAGGAAGATCAGAAAGTTGAGTCAGAAGAACCGGTGCTGAATGAGACTGAGGTTAGAAAATCTTCTAATCTATCGAATGTTGAATTGGTTGATGAAAAAGAAAACAAATGCAGGAATTGCATAGAAATGTGCAAAGCCTGTATTGAAAAAGATGACATCATAAAAACAAAAGACAATGACATAGTTAAACTTGAAAATGGTTTCACAACAAAATGTAAAGATATGATTGAAAAAGAAGAAATTTTGAAACTAAAAGTTGAAAAAATTGACACAGAAATGTTAAGGTCTTGAAAAGGATAATGATGTTTATAGACAACTGTGTTCAGCAAAATGTGTCGACTGTGTTGAAAAAGAATCTAAATTTCAAGATTTACAAAAACAGTATGATTCTTTAAAGTGGTCGAGTCAGAGAGTACAAGAAGCTTATGATACTTTGAAGAGCCAAGTCAAAAGTTTTGATCAAAGATTGTCTGAAACTTTAGTTACTAAAGAAATGTATGAAAGAAAGTTTAAAGAAAAGCAAATTGAATTGAACAAGTGTGTTGATGAAATTGATAATCTTAAACAAGTCCTGGCTGAAAAAGAAAAGATTGTTACAAAACTTCAAAGTTATCATAACTCTTCGTACATTCTTGAACGCATTTTCAACATCACACCAGATGACAAAGATACTGACAATTGCAAAAAGGGTATTGGTTCAGAATTTCATCAGGTACCACCACCATTGAGAAACAATTATACTTTTTATGATGAGGAATAGGTGGCAAAGGGTTTGAACATAGCTGATCAGTTACCTGAAAGTATCGATGTGAGTTACTCCAAATCTGATGATGCTAATGATTCAGAGGTGGTAAGTAAGGTTGTTGAAAGCGTTTTGAAAGATGAACTACCTTGACTGACTTTTCAGGGTCGCAAACCGGTCCAACAAGTGGTATCAGAGCCTGAATCACAGGATGAAGATGAAGGAAATCTTTATGATGGTTATCTGAAAAACACAAAATCCGAGAAAAATTTGAATGATGATTCAAAAGGATTGGTTTATACCATGATTGGATCGGACAAATTATTCTTAGATGTTGTATTCCCGATTCAGAATGTGATTTCAGAAAAGGTTGATAAAGTTTTCAAAATGGTTGAGATTGAGAAGTCTGAGATTCCAAAGTTTGCTGGTAAAGGTCATAAATCTTTTTATAACAAACCTGGTTTTAAGAAGAAAAACATGAAGGCTGGTTTGGGTTATAAAAAGAAACGGAATTGGAATCAAAGTAAAAAACCAAATTTGCAACAAAAGATGAATTTTGTTCAAGGGAAAAGCTTGAAAGAAGAGGAAAAACTCAAATTTGGACAACAGTCTAATGAGGAGTTTGATGCTATGAAAAAGAAACAACAACAGGCCAAGGATGTTTCAAAGAAAGTGTGTTTTAAATGTGATCAAATTGGACATGTTGCTCGAAAGTGTCCAAATCCAAAGCCTGTTGATGTTGAAAAACAACAATATGAGAATGTGAAACAAAGGTTAACCAGATTTGATTCGAAACAAACTTGGAGGTACAATACAAAAAAGTTTGCTTCAAATCGAAATTGGAAATCAAACCCGAACAGGTTCGATTCAAGACAGACCTGGAATTCTCACACACCCAGATTCAGAACAACACAGAGTTGGAGAACATCTGTTGATATGACAAAACCTCAAGAGTTTTGGAAACCTAAAAATGTTATTCAAACTCAAAAGGTTCAAAAAGAGACAAACTTTTACAAAAGAGGTACTCCGGAAGGTCAAATGTGGAGTGCTAAGAAACAAGTGACGTCGGAAAAAGATGAGAAAGTTGAAGTCAACGCTGAAAAAGTTTTAAATGACAAAGAGTTTCCAAAATTAAATGAACATTATTGTGTTGAAATGCCTAAGGTCCAACAGACCTGGGATAAATTGTTCAAATGATTGATAAAGTTTGAATGTGCAGGTGCTCAACGAAGCTGAAGATTGTGAGAATGGTAGTTGGAGCAGCCTGGCACAGGAAGAGGTTGCAGAACCCTGGTTTGGTTAAACTGGGAGTTTATCAATTTATGTACCTAAATAAACAATATTTTCAAAATCCTAAAAATTGAAAAATTTAAAACCAAAAATATGTTTTTAGTTTGTTAAAATTTGAATTGTTTTGAATGTATGTTGATTGAATACGCCGAAACCCTCACGGCTGAACAAACATGATGACTTTCATCAGATTGAAAAACGGTTTTCAAACTGTAAAATATCAATGTGTTGTAAATCATGGGGGTATGTATATTTTCTGCAAATCAGAGCACTTTAAGCAGAAAATGGATGGCGAGACAAAGCTATCAGTATTGTGTTGTCAAATTTTTAATGATTTTGCATTTTAGGGGGAGAAAAATTGTCATTAGAAAATCCAAAAACATTAGAAAATTTGAAAAAGCCAAAAACATGATAAAAATTTAAAAATTTGAGTTTTGCGTAAAAAGAGGAAATGATAGTATATCAGTAGACAGTTACAGTATGCTAAAGAATTGTAATGATTATATAGCGTTAAATAGTATCACTGATGATATGTCGATAGGTTTTTATACACTTAGTAAACTTTTTCGGGATATAAACCTAAATTCAAACACTTGCTTATTTCGTGGGGAACACTACTTGGATATATAGGTAACCCCTGAAATCTCGTTTGAAAGGTCCCTTTTTCTGATATACTAGGTCTTTATACTCAGTGATATCTGGGGTATTATTCCGGGACTTCTGCTGAATGGAAGTTCTGACCTAGTCCTCGAATAATACTTTTCACAAATGCTTGAAACATAGCATCACCCTCAGCATATATGATAAGACAATAAAATTGCTTAGCAATGGTGTTGTAAAAAAGATCCTCTAAAGGGGACACACCCAAGTTGAGTCATGATCTCTCTGCTGAACGGTAGTTCTGACCTGAGCTCTCATGATTCTTCATAATTTATTAACCCCTTACAGATATCATTTGTGTTATACTTACCTGTAAGACTAAATATTGGGATCTGGATACGGGAGTATATTCAAGAGGTGGGACACATGAATGGGTTTAAGTTCTTAAAATGCCTAATTCGTATCCTGAATCAGTTGAAATTTGTATGAAAATTTAAGTGGACCAGTATATCGACAATCTAAGTGAATTGTTTAATTCTTAATGTGTAATTAAGCTCAACGGTACTTGTGACTTGTCAAAAACTGATATTATCCTCTGACGCATATTCGAACAAAAATATTGGCTGTAAATATGTTTGTACATATTTCTTTTATGCTTTATATTTTTAGAAAATACAAAAAGATTTTGATTTCTGCTTTATTTTCGACAACCGATGTTTGAGTGCTGAGTTTCAAAATCTAAGTAAGCTGATTGTGTTTCTGAAAATAAAACAAGTTCATTAAATTGAAACTTGAATTAAAATCAAAACAGTTTGTGATATCTCCAAGGTCATTAAGTTGGACTTGGATGATTAACTGTGGGGGATTTGGATGCTTATATTGTTATAGAGCTAGTTTCCGATACGATTCGATGAAACTGCCAAATTTATGAGAAGTGATTTTGAGGATATTGAATTGTCAGATTACGATATCTGGAAGATTAAAATGTTGTTACTTATAGTTGTATTAGTGATTGCAGGAAAAGTCCAGACTACGATCCCGAGAGCAGAATCTAAGGGGGAGTCTGAATACAAGCTGGAAAGCTAGGTGTCAATCCCTAAAAGCACGGAAGTTTGACGAGAGGGGGAGCCTGCTGATGATAAAGCTATTGATGATAAAGCTAGTGATGAGTTTGTGTTTTTTAAAAGTCAAAGAGAGAAGCTGATCAAAAAGAAAGATTGATGGATGCTTACAATGTTACAATCTGAATGAGAACGCAAATTGACCAAGATTGAAGACTTGGAGCTGAAGACTTCGTCAACATCCAAGGGGGAGTCTGTTAGTGCACGGAATGTCTGTTGACTTCGTTTGAATCAAGTCTTAGGTCAAGATAGTTGAGATTGGAACTTGAAAGTCAAAATAGGGTTTAACTTGTTAATTTCGCTCATATGTACATATAGATAGGTGATTTCGCTTATAGGGTTAGCAGGGGATTTCGCTCATGTGTCATGACATTGGAGCGAAATCAGTTAGACTATAAATAGTCATCTTGAGCGAAATCAGTTATCAGTTAGTCAGAACTTAGAGCGAAATCAGGTTATGCTTGTGGTGACGAAACTTTGTCAAAATCAATTCAAAAAGCATTAATAAAGAAGGAAATTGAAAGGAAAAGCTGTTGTTACTTTGTGTACATTGATTCCGCCTTTATACGCAAAGATGAACTACCTTGACTGACTTTTCAGGGTCGCAAACCGGTCCAACAACCAGGGCGAACCCCAAGGGTTTTCTACGCTTGTCGGCGTAGCTCTTCTGACGATCTCGTGCTGTCGCCATACGATTTCTGATTTGAACAATCTATTCAGAAGTTTCGAGTACAAGTTCTGGACCCGTGATTTGGCTGTCACCCATCTCAACCCAACAAAGAAGAGATCGACATTTCCGTCCGTATAATGCGTCGAACGGAGCTGCCTGAATGCTAGTATGGTAACTGTTGTTGTAGGAAAACTCTACCAAAGGTAAATGTCTTTCCCAACCTTTACCAAAATCGATCACACATGCTTGCAGCATGTCTTAGAGTGTTTGGATGGTTCGTTCACTTTGACCACCCGTCTGAGGGTATAAGCAGTGCTCATGTCTAGGTGTGAGCCAAATGATTTGTGCATCGCCTGCCACAAATCAGATATGAAATGCGGATCGCGATCAGAGATGATAGAAGTCGGCACCTCGTGCCTAGAAACCACTTCCTTCAAGTAAATACCAGCAAGTTGCGAATACTTGTCAGTTTCTTTGATTGCGAGAAGGTGTGCAGATTTCATCAAACGGTCAACGATCATCCAAATGGTATTGTTTCCGCTCTGAGTTCTTGGTAGGACGGTGATAAAGTCCAAGGCAATATGTTCCCATTTCCACATGGGTATTTCTGGTTGCTGAAGCAATCCAGGCGGTTTCTGGTATTCCACCTTGACTTTCGCACAAGTCAGGCATTTGCTCATGTACGTTGCTATGTTGGCTTTCATGCTCGGCCATCAGTACAAGATTTTCAGATCCTGATACATCTTATCAGAACCCGGATGAACAGAGTATCGAGACTTGTGTGCTTCATCCATCACAAGCTCTCTGAGGTTACCATGTGAAGGGACCCATATCCGCTCCATGAAATAACGAATACCGTCAGATTTCGTTACGAGTTGTTTCTCCATGCCCCACATGGATTCGGCTTGAAGGTTCTCTTCCTTCAGTGCTTCAGTTTGGGCGGAACGGATCTGATCAGGAAGGTTGGACTGGATAGTGAGTTGTAAGGCTCAAACACGTTTAGGTTTAGTTTCCTTCCTGCTGAGGTTGTCAGCCACAACATTGGCTTTGCCTGGATGGTACCTAATGGCACAGTCATACTCGTTTAAGAGTTCAACCCAGCGACCCTATCGCATGTTCAACTCTTTCTGATCGAAAATGTCCTGAAAGCTCTTGTAGTCGGTATAAATGGTGCATTTAGTACTGTACAAGTAGTGCCTCCAGATTTTAAGCACAAAGACCACGGCTCCCAACTCCAAGTCGTGAGTCGTGTGATTCTTCTAGTGAATCTTTAACTGTCGAGAACCATAGGCTATCACCTTCTTGCGTTGCATCAACACACAACCGAGACCTTGAATAAAAGCGTCAAAGTACACCACGAAATCATCCGTTCCCTCGGGTAAGGACAATATCGGTGCACTGCAGAGTTTTTGTTTTAATAGCTGAAAGGCGCTCTCCTATTTCTCTCCCCACGAATACACGACGCCCTTATGTGTTAAAGCGGTAAGAGGTTGAGCGATCTTCAAGAATCCCACGATGAATCTATGGTAGTAAACCGCGCGACCAAGAAATTGTCGCACCTCCATAGGAGTCTTCGGTCGCCGCCCAATTCTTAATGGAATCAATCTTAGCTGGGTCTACATGTATCCCCGATTCATTGACCACGTGACCAAGAAAGTATACTTCTCGAATCCAGAAGTCGCACTTGGAGAATTTCACGTAAAGTTGCTCCTTCCTCAGAAGTTCCAAGATAAGACGTAAGTGCCGCTCGTGGTCCTTCTTGGTTTTAGAATAGAACAGAATGTCATCGATAAACACAATGACAAGTTCGTCAAGATACGGTTTGCACACGCAATTCATAAGATCCATGAATACCGCTGGTGCATTGGTTAACCCGAATGGCATGACCAAAAACTCGTAGTGGCCATACCGCGTTCGGAAAGCTGTTTTAGGAACATCCTCCTCTCGGACTCTCATCTGATGATAGCCCAATCTTAAATCGATTTTTGAATAGAAGCTTGACCATTGCAGCTGGTCAAACAGATCGTCAATGTGAGGTAGAAGATAACGGTTCTAGACCGTCACCTTGTTGAGTTCGCGATAATTGATACACATACGAAAGGACCTGTCTTTCTTCTTCACGAATAGGACTGGTATAACAACCCTCCTAAGACCCCTTAACATAACCCTAAACGTCCCTAAAATACCCCGAATACTCGTTAACGGACCTAAAATACCTTTGTATTTATAAAAATCAATTAAAAACTAATATTATACCTTATCGCAGGGCGCGACCCCCTTGGACGTGCAAGTCGCGGGCCGTGACGGCATTACACCATGCGAGCCGGCTGCCACGTGTCGAGTTGCGTGTTGAACCTACACCCTTGACTCACCAAGCCTAGGCCCTAGCCTACGCCCTCGCGGGCCGCGAAGGAGACCGAGGTGGGCATCACAGGGCGCGAGCCGCCTCTCGTCCAGCCCTATAAAAGAGGCCTCAGGCCTTATTTGAACGTTGCTCAATTCTGAATTCTCTCTCTAAACCTCTAGGAAATTATTATACCGGGTAAAATACCCCAAAAAAGCGAAGCTCTACCTCGTTGTAAGTATTATAACTCCCGATCACATATTTGTTACCCTACCCGATCGATCTAGGGCTTCGTAACGTATGTCAAGGCTCTGCCTGACTCAGTCGTTGGAGTTCTGTCTAGTGTTACACCCGAATGATCTGGGACTCCGTAATGCATGTCAAGGCTCTGCCTGACTCAGTCATTGGAGTTCTGTCTCGAGTTGTACGGTTAATGTGATTTGGGTTATCTTACTAACACGTGTGCATTGTTAATTTAATAGACAATAACCAGGAGAATCACCAGGAAGCTATAGTAGTATCACCTAAATCAACAATGTGAGTCATTCTCTTTTTGTAAACCTTTTTGTTAGTACATCTTATTTTGTCACCTCTTTGTGAGTCAAATATTTTACAAAACCCTGAATATTTATCATGACACTTACAGTGATTAAGTTTTTATAATTATACAATTATCATTAGTATGTGGGGTTTTGTATACATTACTTGACACTCGTTACTATTGCGAATAGTAGCATGATCGCAAGCACGGGGGACAAAAGGTTGCCCAGTAGCAATACTGTATTAAATAATTAGATAGATATAAATATTGTAAACCTTAATACTGTAAAGTCATCAAATTTATTTTGATTAAACTGGGATGCACTCGCCAGTATTTCTTGCTGATAAAACCTTTTTAAAACGCGTTTCAGGTAACTTAATGTGAAGCTAATAGAAGCCAACTGGAGAGCACTAAAGGCTTAAAGTTGTGGCTATAAAAGTTACCAAATAGGAAACCGAGTTTTTGTTTTCAATAATTAGGTTTTATCCCTACAAATGTATTGTCAAATAAAACTTGGGTTTTATCCCATTTGTTATTATAAAAGTTTGGTATTTAACTCTGATAAAAATATTTCCTAACTACGGTCCTGATGTATAAATTCCGCTGCCAAATTAATAAACATCGATACCATCTCACTGGTTCGCGGCACCCGCTCCCGGGGTAGGGGTCGGGGGCTGCGACAGGAGATGGTATCAGAGCTACAGCCACTGATTTAAGCTAATAAAGTGTTCTGCTGATATCTAAATTTAAATAAATTGTGTTAGGAAATAACTTATGTGATTATGTGTAAATATGTATATTATTGTTTTGTGTTATTTGACAATTTGTTAGTTTACAGTATGAGTGAGAAAGGTACATCCGACGCTTATCGTCAATTAGCTAGTTCCCCAAAAGATGAAGGAACCTCATCTCAGCCAAATCCCTCAGGATACTCAGCTGATACTGAGGAAGGGATATTTATCTTTAAGGCACAGTCTAAGGAGCCATTCCCTCATAAAAAGAGAGGATGGTTTAGTAGAGGAGCACATGAGAGGATGAAGAGGATGAAGAAATTACAGCAACAGAGAGCATTAGCAAGAGCGAATAGAGAAGTGAATGCACAAACCCAGGAAGCAGTCAGTAGGCCACCGTGGGAAGAGGAACTTGATAGACAGTTAGGAGATTTCCATATGTTAGCCACTACAGCAGCAGACCCTAATCTAAACCTAAGAGCTGAACCACCATTGTTACCCTTATTTCCAGACCAACAAATGTTAGAACCCAATCAAGAGGACCAATTCCCAATTCCAGATGTCGACCCCTATGAGATTCCCAGAATTCCCCCACCAAACCCCATAGCTCAGTATACCGACCTGAACCCTTTAGACCCATTCTGGAACAGCGACTAGTATAAGCAGAGTGTCATAAGAAACCCATACCCTTACGGACACCCCATTCCTCGATACCCTGGTCCAGTATCAGTACCCATGCCACCTATGAGCCAAGAAAACTTGGAAGAACTTCGCTCATATGGTGACGAGTTAGTGGAAGAAGGAGATAGAATCCGAAAAATAGGAGAAAAGCTAGTGTGGAAGTACTTCGAGCGTGAGATACATGATTGGATACACGACACCTAGAATAATATATGGACATGTGTGTACTATTGTATTTTGAATATATATATATATATATAATATGTAACCAACTAAAGTAGATAGACTAAAATAGATATCGATACTAGTGTGTTTAATTTTCAGTTGTAATATGTAATCGATGCATATATATATAGATATATAAAAAGAGTAAGGTCGCAATATTCGACGATTTTGATCAACCTGCTTGTGTGATTGATGTATAAATGTCTGAATTAAATTTTATTCTGTGATTGATAATTGATACCAGATAAATGTTTACAATTCAAATGTCGAACGAAGTTAATCAAGAAAACCAGAATAATGATAATAACGAGAACCAAGTGAATAATAGTGCCATCAAACATATAATTGCACAAGGAATTATAGATGCTATGCCTTATATTATCAAGACGGTTAAAGAATTCGAAAATAATAAATCTGTAACTGGAAGTAAACGTCAACCCACTGAACCAAGTCATAGTGTGAACGAAAATCATCAACCCCTGATCCAAGCCCCAATTCCAAAAAGAAGAAGAACCATTTCTTATGGTTGTTCTTATAAAGAATTCTTGGCCTACAAACCAATAGAATTCTCAGGCAATGAAGGAGCCATTGCAGCCTTACATTGGATAGAAAAGACAGAAGCAGTCATAAAGATAAGTAAATGTGCTGATGAAGATAAGATTATGTTTGCTTCTAATCTTTTCAAGAATGCAGCCTTGGAATGGTGGAATACTATTCTCCAGTCTAGAGGAAGTGACATAGTTTATAATATAGACTGGACTAACTTTAAGGAGATAGTCGAAAGAAAATTATGTCCTCCTAATGAAAAAGAACAAATTGCCAATAAGTTCCTAAATCATAAAATGACTGGAATAGACTGGAAAGGTTACACTACCATATTCTTTGAATATGCTAGGATAGTGCCAACCTTAGCCTCACCTGAACCAGTATTAATCTCCCGTTACCTTTGGGGATTAATTAGTGAGATTAGACACGTAGTTAAGGAAGCTAGGCCACAAACCATTAAGAAGCAGTAGAACTAGCCGACACCCTGACTGATGAATTGGTACGTACACAAGAGGAAAACCAGAGAAAGGACCTAGCTCAAAGGCTTACCCAAGAAATTCTTTACGATAATACCAACCGTGGGAAAGGTACAGGTTCTTCCTCTGCACCTTACTACAAGACTTGTAAAAAGAAGCTTTTATGTGCAAGATATTGTGAATTCTGCAAGAAACCCGGGCATAAGGAAGATGAATGTCGAACGAAAGCTAGCAATAGGCTATGCTTCAATTGTGGAGAAGCTGGTCACATCAAACCGAACTGTCCGAAACCAGCTCTAGCAACAACCAGCAAAGCTAAGACAAGTGAAGGACCCAAGAAGAATGCCATAGCATTCCTTTTGACAGCTGAGGAAGCCAAGATGATTCCGGATGTATAGCCGGTACGTTTCTAGTTAATGATATCTTTGCCAAAGTATTATTTGACTCTGGTGCAAACCAAAGTTTTATTAATACTTCTTTCTACCAACTTCTCAACCAACCATTAACTAAACTTCAACAAGACTGTCTGGTGGAGACAGCAAATGGAGATTCCATTAAGATAAGTGAAATCTTGCAGGGAGCAAGAATAGAAATTTTGAACCATAACTTTTCTGCTAACCTTTACCCAATGAATGTAGCCAGATTCGATGTTGTATTAGGAATGGATTGGTTGGTAGCCAATCATGTGATCAAAAATCGGTACAAGTAAGTACCCGAAGTGGTGAAAAGATCATGATTAAAGGAGATAAGCCAACCAGATCAACAAAATTCATCTCTGTGATGAAAGTTGCAAGTAATGAAAGGAAAGGAGGAATAGTGTATTTGAGTTATGTAATCATTAACACTAAAGGAAAAGAATTAAAAGATATTCCTGTAGTATCTAAATTCTCAGATGTTTTTCCAGAAGAGTTACCTGGATTACCGCCAGATAGAGAGGTTGAATTTAGAATTCACCTAATACTAGGAACGACACCAATTGCTAAGGCACCCTATCGATTAGCACCAACAGAAATGCAGGAACTGAAGAAACAACTGGATGAACTTCTTGACAGAGGTTTCATATAACCTAGTTCATCACCGTGGGGAGCACCGGTGTTATTTGTCAGAAAAGGACAGATCAATGTGTATGTGCATTGACTACCGACAATTGAACAAGGTTACAATTAAAAATCAGTACCCACTACCAAGAATCGATGATCTGTTCGATCAACTTCAAGGAGATCGATTCTTTTCTAAGATCGATTTACGTTCGGGATATCATCAACTGAAAGTGCAGGAAGAGGACATTCCTAATACTGCTTTCAGAACAAGGTATGGTCATTATGAATTTACCATCGTGCCATTTGGTCTAACCAAGGCCCCAGCCGTATTTATGGACATGATGAACAGGATATGCAAACCATACCAGGATAAATTCATAATTGTCTTTATAGATGATATTCTAATTTACTCTAAGAGTAAAGAGGATCATGCAGAGCATCTGTATACACTTCTGACATTGTTGAGAAAAGAGAAGCTTTATGGTAAACTCTCAAAATGTGAATTTTGGTTACAAGAAGTGCAATTCCTTGGACATTTGGTTAATCATGAAGGAATTCATGTGGATCCCACAAAGATCGAGGCGATTACAAATTGGAAAGTCCCTGAATCACCATCAGAAGTAAGAAGTTTTCTTGGACTGGTAGGATATTATAGATGGTTTATCCAAGATTTCTCTAGGATAGCCATTCCATTAACCAAACTAGCCCGTATGTCAGTTAAGTTTGAATGGGGACCAAAACAGGAAGAAGCCTTTAGGATCCTTAAGCAAAAATTAACCAACGCACCCATACTCACATTACCAGAAGGAACTGAATACTTTATAGTCTATTGTGATGCGTCTAAGTTAGGATATGGATGTGTGTTAATGCAACATCAGAAGGTTCCTATGCCTCTAGACAACTTAAGAATCATGAAGAGAATTACACAACCCATGATTTAGAATTAGGAGCCATAGTTTTTGCCCTTAAGATTTGGAGACACTATCTTTATGGTAATAAATTTGTTTTCTTCACAGATCATAGGAGTTTAAGGTATATTTTTGGGCAAAAGGAATTAACTATGAGACAGAGACGATGGATGGAAACTCTTAGCGATTATGATTATGATATCCAATACCATGGAGGAAAAGCTAATGTAGTCACTGATGATTTAAGTCGAAAGTATCATGAAAAGCCGAAACGAGTACGCTCTCTCAACTTAAATCTATAGGTAGATTTAAATGAGCAAATTATTGAGGTACAGAAAACAGCAATCAAGGACGATGCTGAAGAGTTAATAGGAATGATTAAAGAATTAGAACAAGGAACAGATGGAATCTGGAGATTCCATAAGAAAAGGATTTAGATACCTAAACAAGGAAACCTACGCCACATAATTCTAGAAGAAGCTCATAAATCTAAGTATACGATACATCCTGGAAGTGATAAGATGTATCAAGATCTAAGAAAGAATTTCTAGTGGATAAGAATGAAAAAGGATATGGCAAACTATGTGGCTAAATGTCTAACCTGTTCACAGGTTAAAGCTGAGCATCAGAAACCTTCAGGGTTATTACAACAATTAGAAATGCCAGTATGGAAATGGGAATTAATAACAATGGACTTTATTACCAAATTACCCAAGACACGAAAATGGTATGACACAATCTGGGTGATTGTAGACAGATTGACCAAATCTGCTCATTTCTTACCAATGAAGGAAACTTTCAGTATGGAACAGTTAGCCAAGTTATATGTAAATGAAATAGTTTCATTACATGGAATTCCTTTATATATTGTATCTGATAGAAATAGCCGTTTTATTTCTCATTTTTGGACTAGTTTCCAAAAAGCAATGGGAACCAGGTTAAATCTAAAAACGGCTTATCATCCACAAACAGACGAACAAAGTGAAAGGACAATCTAGACCATGGAAGATATGCTTAGAGTCTGTGTAATTGATTCTGGAGGAAATTGGGACGATCATTTACCATTAATATAATTTTCCTACAATAACAGCTATCATACTAGCATTAATGCTGCACCATTTGAAGCACTTTATAGACGAAAGTGCCGAACCCCAGTCTGTCGGGTAGAGACAGGAGAAAAGCAACTATCTGGACCAGAGATAGTGCAAGAAACAACGGACAAGGTTATTCAAGTCAAGGAAAGACTAAAAGCAGCACGAGATCGTCAAAAGAGTTATGCAGATAACCGATGAAAACCTTTGGAATTTCAAGTGGGAGATAAGGTATTGTTAAAAGTTCCTCCATGGAAAGGAGTAGTCAAATTCATTAAAAGAGGAAAGCTAAGCCCCAAGTATTTTGGACCTTTTGAGATTATTAGAAGAATAGGACCTGTAGCTTATCAGCTACAACTGCCAGAGGAAATGACAGGAATACATGATGTGTTTCATGTTTATAATCTCAAAAAGTGCTTAGCAGATGAATCATTAATGATACCTCTTAAGGACATAGACGTAAATGAGAAACTTAAGTTTGTAGAGAAACCTATTCAGATTGAAGATAGAAAGATCAAGAATCTCAAACACAAAAGAATAGTTCTGGTCAAAGTGGAATGGGATTCTAAGAGAGGACCAGAATACACTTGGGAACTCGAGTTAGAAATGCAAAGGAAATATCCACACCTGTTCCAGTAGATCTCTTGGATGAGATTTAAATCAAGGTGGGGAGGATATAACAACCCTCCTAAGACCCCTTAACATAACCCTAAACGTCCCTAAAATACCCCGAATACTCGTTAACGGACCTAAAATACCTTCGTATTTATAAAAATCAAATAAAAGCTCATATTATACCTTCTCGCGGGGCGCGACCCCTTGGACGTGCGAGTCGCGGGCTGCGACAGCATGACACCAGGCGAGCCCTCCGGCTGCCACGTGTCGAGTTGCGTGTTGAACCTACACCCTTGACTCACCAAGCCTAGGCCCTAGCCTATGGCTCTCGCAGGGCGCGAAGGAGACCGAGGTGGGCGTCGCGGGGCGCGAGCCGCCTCTCGTCCAACCCTATAAAAGAGGCCTTAGGCCTCATTTGAACGTCGCTCAATTCTGAATTCTCTCTCTAAACCTCTAGGCAATTATTATACCGGGTATAATACCCCTAAAAAGCGAAGCTCTGCCTCGTTGTAAGTATTATAACTCCCGATCACATATTTGTTACCCTACCCGATCGATCTAGGGCTCCGTAACGCATGTCAGGGCTCTGCCTGACTCAATCATTGGAGTTCTGTCTCGAGTTGTACGGTTAATGTGATTTGGGTTGTCTTACTAACACGTGTGCATTGTTAATTTTAATAGATAATAACCAGGAGAATCACCAGGAAGCTATAGTAGTATCACCTAAATCAACAATGTGAGTCATTCTCTTTTTGTAAACCTTTTTGTGAGTACATCTTATTTTGTCACCTTTTTGTGAGTCAAATATTTTACAAAAACCTGAATATTTATCAAGACACTTACAGTGATTAAGTTTTTGTAATTCTACAATTATCATCAGTATGTGGGATTTTGTATACATTACTTGACACTCG
This sequence comes from Helianthus tuberosus, assembly GCA_030545235.1. Classification (NCBI taxonomy): domain Eukaryota; kingdom Viridiplantae; phylum Streptophyta; class Magnoliopsida; order Asterales; family Asteraceae; genus Helianthus; species Helianthus tuberosus. Next base: position 171,319,309 of record CM060367.1, on the reverse strand, counting down.
TTACTATTGCGAATAGTAGCATGACAGCAAGCAGGGGGACAAAAGGTTGCCCAGTAGCAATACTGTATTGAATAATTGGATAGATATAAACATTGTAAACCTTAATACTGTAAAGTCGTCAAATTTATTTTGATTAAACTGGGATGTACTCGCCAATATTTCTTGCTGATAAAACCTTTTTAAAACGCGTTTCAGGTAACTTAATGTGAAGCTAATAGAAGCCAGCTGGAGAGCACAAAAGGCTTAAAGTTGTAACTATAAAAGTTACCAAATAAGAACGGAGTTTATGTTTTCAATAATTAGGTTTTATCTCTACAAATGTATTGTCAAATGAAACTTGGGTTTTATCCCATTTGTTATTATAAAATTTTGGTGTTTAACTCTGATAAAAATATTTCCTAACTACGGTCTTGATGTATAAATTTCACTGCCAAATTAATAAACATCGATATCATCTGACTGGTTCGCAGCACCCGCTCCCGGGGCAGGGGTCGGGGGCTGCGACAATTGGGGCTCCCCATGGCGAAAAACTCGGTCGGATAAAACCTCTGTCCAACAGTTCCTAGAGTTGATTAGACAGTTCTTGCAACTCTCCTGGTGCAAGACGATAAGGAGCACGAGCAATCGGAGCTGCTCCTAGCATGAGCTCAATCTGGAATTCCACCTGATGACGTGGAGGTAGTCCTGGAAGTTCTTCAGGAAACACATCAGAAAAGTCACGAATGACCGGAAAGTCCTCGAGCTTCTTTTCCTCAGACTGAGTGTCGGTAACGAGTGCCAGAATGGCTGGATAACCCTTCCGTATGCACTTCTGGGCTTTCATGGTTGAAATGATGCCAACCGTTGCACCACTCTGATGGCCTTGGACAGACAATGAATCTCCATTGGGGAGAGGAATACGTACGATTTTCTCTTTACAAAGAATTTCTGCTTGGTGTTTGGATAACCAGTCCATACCAACGACAACGTCAAAGCTACCAAGTGTGACGGGAAGAAGGTCAATGTCGAACACTTGACCTGAGAGGTCGAGTTTGCACCCAACATAGACATGAGATGCTTCAATTGACTTACCATCAACCAATTCTACCACGTATTTGGTTTCGAGGGGTGTCGGGGTTGATTCTAATAGTCTACTGAACCTCAAGGACACGTAACTTCAATCAGCACCAGAGTTGAATAATACAGAGGCGAAAAATTGTTCACAGAAAACGTACCGGTCACTGTGTTGCCATCGTTCCTGGCATCACCGGCGCCAATGGTAAACGCCCTCCCACGAGCACCGTTTCCACCATTATTACCGTTGTTATTGTTCCCAGCGTTGTTGTTATTCTGGTTGTTGTGATTCCCATTGTTGTTGTTGGCGTTCTGATTCAATTGGGGGCAATCCTTCTTGAAACGGCCCTCGTTTCCACACTTGTAACATCCCCTTCGATTACCCTGGTTCTGCTGCGGTTTATCTCTATTGCTGATGCGGCTGTTGCTATTGTTGGTATTGCTGTTGTTGGTATTGTTGTTGTTGTTGTTGTTGTTGTTGTTTTGGGTACGGGGCTCTACAGTCTTTTTTCCATGTGGCCCACCTTGTCACACCTTTGACAAGTTCGAGAGCACTGACCGTGGTGGTGGTAGTTGCACTTATTGCACTTCGGTTGCTTACCCGCGTAAGAGCCATGGTTCTGGTTGTTGTTCTGGTTTTGGTTAGCAGAGGGAGTCTGGTTTAAGTTACGATTAGTGTTGTTATCAGCTCTCTTCTGTTGTTAATTCGAGTTGGACGCCTTGTCCAAATCGTTCCACTTACTTTTGTTATCAGTGGTTGTTGTAGTAGAAGCACCACGTGCTGGTAACGAGCCACACTTAACTTCCTGGTCGGTAATCTTGAGCTAGT